>JAIGNY010001395.1:870000-877500 GCA_020152595.1 Chiridota heheva | reverse complement strand
TAATATAAGTCTTAACAAATATAATTAGTGAATTGCAGCAATGTGTGAAATTAATTTCTTATAAATTTGTTGTTTATGAATGAAATAACACATTAGTTGGTCAACTTCATTAATCCCACAAAATGAAAAAAAGAATCCAGATGATTTCTGTCCTATGTTCGTTTGGGTTTTTATTGTCTAAACTTACATATAATTTGCTAGCATGTACATTTTGATCATTTTTAATTTTCCGAAGTTACTGCTACAGAAATAATTGTGCAATTAATTACAAAATCATTCGGAAACGTATTTGCTCAAGCATTTTTATGTTGCAATGCGCTGCATTATTGCATCTGTAGTTGCCTGCTCGTATACAATATTACGTAATCGAAATCAAAAGTTTCATTCTTATCAATAAAAGTAAATATGAACATCTTAGATAATCATAGTTGAAGGTTGAGAAACTAGTACACTGTAGTTTTTTTCATCGCAGAATCATGATTTTTAAAGAAGATATAAAGTCTTTCATAATCCTTATTTTACATGATAGAAATAAAAATAACAAATCTTCTGACCAAATTTCATATCTCCTGAAGAAATCTAATACCTTTTTTGTAATTATCAAAAAATGTAATGCTACTATGCAGTCGCAATTTTCAATCTTAAAACATGAAAAAAGTGATGTCATCAACCCAGCAGGAACTTGGAATGCCTGGTATTTCTTTATAATTTATCTTTTTTTTTTTTAGCTTGTGAAAAATGTGTACATATAAAGTTATCAAACATGCTGTTAAAACTTCGTGTCGCATTAATTTGATATAAAAAACTTTAAGAAAAGTTCTAAAGAAATACATTATAATCATTATGTCCCTGTTGGGGGAAACAGTGTCATCATGCACAAAATGTTCAATACAGAATTAAACAAAATGGCAGCCTCCATGTGTCAACTCCAAACACAAATAACTTGAGATAGGAATAAGTTTTGACTTGCTGTTTTAGTAGGGATTTTAGCTTTGCATCTTCTTTCCTATGAAATAAGGATTTTATCAGACTTTATGTCTCCTTTAATGTACATCGTACGGCGCACTTACACTTTAATTTTGCTTCATTTGGAAACGTTATTTATAATTTAATCAAGTTGAGAAAAACTAAACTCACCTGCGGCTCCTGGAAGAGTCAACGAAATAACATGAGCTCTTGCGACGTCAATGACATCAACAACTGGGAAAGCTATTTTCGGTATCATGGGATCTGAAGACATAAAGCGCTTTGCATGATCTAAGCTGAAAGTGGTGTGATCTGTTAATGGAGGTCCAACTACTATTGAAGGAAGAATACTCACTACCTCGAATTTCTGTTCGTCTGAAATATAATAGTTTATTACATTGAATATATCTGCCCTGGTTGCAAGTATTCATGCAAGAACGTACCTTTAATTAGCAGTTACATGTATGATTTGCTCTAAGCAATCACTCTATGTAGCCAGATAACAATATCATGACCGCCCAATTCTTTTTCAGTTGGTTTCAAATAAAAATCAATTGTTCTGTACTGGTAGTCACGGGAGGATCCTTAAAAAGATCAAATGTCCTGTACTGGTAGTCACTGGAGGATCCTTATTTTTTTTTTAATTGTCCTGTACTGGTAGTCACTGGAGGATCCTTAAAAAGATCAATTGTCATGTACTGGTAGTCACTGGAGGATCCTTAAAAAAAATCAATTGTCCTGTACTGGTAGTCACTGGAGGATCCTTCAAAAATCAATTGTTCTGTACCAGTAGTCACTGGAAGATCCTTAAAAAAAAAATCAATTGTACTGTACTGGTTGTCACTGGAGGGTCCTTAAAAACTGAAATGTTCTGTACTAGTAGTCTCTGGAGGATCCTTAAAAATCAATTGTCCTGTATTAGTAGTCACAATTGTCCTGTACTGGTAGTCACTGGAGGATCCTTAAAAACCAATTGTCCTGTACTGGTAGTCACTGGAAGATCCTTAAAAAATTCAATTGTCCTGTACTGGTAGTCACTGTAGGATCCTTACACAAATCAATTGTCCTGTGCTGGTAGTCACAATTGTCCTGTACTGGTAGTCACTGGAGGATCCTTAAAAACCAATTGTCCTGTACTGGTAGTCACTGGAGGATCTTTGAAAGAATCAATTGTCCTGTACTAGTAGTCACTGGAAGATCCTTAAAACAATTCAATTGTCTTGTACCGGTAGTCACTGGAGGATCCTTACAAAAATTAATTGTCCTGTACTGGTAGTCACTGGAGGATCCTTACAAAATTTAATTGTCCTGTACTGGTAGTCACTGGAGGATCCTTAATTTGTTCTATTGTCTTGTACTGGTAGTCACTAGAGGATCCTTAGAGAAATCAATTGTCCTGTACTAGTAGTCACTGGAGGATCCTTACAAAAACAATTGTCCTGTTTTGATAGTCACTGGGGGATCCTTAAAAAGAATCAATTGTCCTGTACTGGTAATCACTCGAGGATCCTTAAAAAATCAATTGTCCTGTACTGGTAGTCACTGGAGGATCCTTACAAAATTCAATTGTCCTGTACTGGTAGTCACTAGAGAATCCCTAAAAAATCAATTGTCCTGTACCGGTAAAAAAATCAATTGTCACTAATGTGAAATTTATCCAATTTCAAAGAGGATCATTACAAAATCAATTGTTCTGTACTATATAATACTTTGTAATGTATAATATTTATCCAATTTCAAAGGGGTTCTCCTGAATCATATATATATATATATATATATATATATATATATATATATATATATATATATATATATATATATATATATATATATATATACATATATATATATATATATATATATATATATATATATATATATATATATATATATATATATATATATATATATATATATATATATATATATATATATATATATATATATATATATATATATATATATAAATATATATATATATATATATATACATATACATATATATATATATATATATATATATATATACATATATATATATATATATATATATATATATATATATATATATATATATATATATATATATATATATATATATATATATATATATATATATATATATATATATATATATATATATATATATATATATATATATATATTTATGATTTAGGAACCCTCTTTGAAATTGGGTAAATTTCACATTACAAAGTCTTAGTTGTCTTTAGTGTGGTTGTGTTGTCGTTGTGTTGGAGATTATTACCTGGTAATTTGGCTGCAAAATCCCATACAAATTTTTCTGCGAGTGTTTTGCTTTTGGCGTAAACGAAACTGTTTGGCGTTCCAGGCTCCATTGGGTTCCAGTCATCTTCATTGAATGGTCTCATCAGGGGTAACACTGCGAAAAACAAATTATATCATAATATCTTACTACATTACTGATTATACTAGCAGCTAATGCAATGTTTATTTAAGTGTTGTACGCAACTTTGAAGTATGGACAAAGTTGCATTGTAGTAACTTATAATTTTAATAAGATCTTTGAAATTGTCAACTAAAACATTTTTGGGGTTATCATTAAGAGTATTAAATTCTGAAGAGTTCATTTTAGTTATTGAGTTATGAGGGATTAAAGCTTTATTAATTTATGTTAGATTTGTGCTGTATGACTGGGCGGACAACCTTAATTTTCTTTTCGAAAGCTCCGACACTGAAAATTATCTACAAAAGAAAATACCAACGTCTTCCTGTAATACGTCAAATATTTGCATAAACTAGAACGGTAATTACTGTCATGGTTTGCATGCCCATGCAAATTGATAACCAGATCATATGACCCGGCCAGAAATAAAAATGGCATCTCACACTAAGTCCCACATGGCATCCCATGTCCAACATGACATCCCACCCCGTGTCCCACATGGCATCCCACCCCATGTCCCAAATGACGTCTCATCCCATTGCTTGTCCCACGTGGCATTCCACAAAATGTCCCACATGGCATCCCATTTTATGACCCATATGTCATCCCACCCTATTTCACACATGGATCCCATCCCATGTGTCAAATGACATCGCATGTCCCACATGATATCCCATGTCCCCAATCCCTTCCCATCCCATCCCTTGTCCAACATGGAATTTTACCACATCGCCCACATGGTATCCCACCCCATTTCCCACATGACATCCCATCCCATCCCTTGTCCTACGTGGCATTACACCATATGTCCCACGTGGCATTCCACAATACAGTATGTCTCACATGACATTTCACCATATGTCCCACATGGTATTCCACCATACGTTCCACATGGCATCCCACCCTATGACCCACATGACATCTCTCCCTATGTCCCACATGGATCCCATCCTACATCTACATGTATATCCTACATTAATCCAACCATATGTACCACATGACATCCCTACCTATGGCCCACATGGCATCTCTCCCTGTGTCCCACATGACATCCCATGCCTTGTCCCCCATGGCATCCCACTGTATGTCCAGCATCAGTGGCTTCCCACCTGATGTCCCACATGGCATCCCACTTTATGTCCCACATTGGTTCCCACCATATGTTCCACATGGTATCCCTCCCAATGTCGCAATAATATCCTACTTTATGTTCCCCATGGCATCACATCCCATGTCTCCATGGCCTCCTACCCTATGTCTCACATAGCCTCCTACCCTATGTCACACATGGCATCCCAACCTATGTCACATTCTGTGTTACCCGTAGCATCCCACCCCATGTTCTATATGGCATCCCACCCCATGTCCCGCATGACATTCCATGTCCCACATGACATCCCTTCCCATGGCATTCCACCCTATGTCCCACATGGCATTCCACCATGTTCCACACGGCATCCCACCCCATGTTCCACATGGCATCCCACCCCATGTTCCACATGGCATCCCACCCCATGTCCCACATGACATCCCATACGCCCCATGATAAGTCTTATACTAGCTATCACATTTCCTGATTAAGCATACTATGTATGAAAGCGTCAGTTCATATAATAACTTATAAGCAAAATGCCTTGTTGAATAAGAAAAAAGGTGGAGTCAAATGAATATGCCTGATATAGCCCTTGGTGTATACCACGTGGTATATATCATATCATATGGCCCGCATGGCCCCCATCCATGTCCCATATGGCCCCATCCATGTCCCACATGGCCCCCATCCATGTCCCACATGGCATCCCTCCCTATGTCCATATGCAATCACATCATGTCACACTTCCTGAGTGAGCATACTAAATAAAAAAGTATGGTTAGTTCATATACTGTAGCAACTTTATGCAAATGTTTTAAAGCGTTGTAACTAATGTTGCCTCCACTTGTCCATTTACTTTTAAGTTATCCAAGTCGACTACAATACACTGGTTTTAAACAGTTTGTGTAATGATTCTATTAAGTAATTTCAAAAACCGGGAAAATGGCGTTATTGTGCATTATTGATTTATTTCATGGCAATATGCCCAAACCCTTATTTCTGGAGATAACATTCATAAAGATTCAACGCATAAACTTACTTTAATTCCCCTTCATTATTGATTTTTGCTAAAAAACATGCACAAGGATAAAATTACGTGGCTTGAACTTTTTCACCGTCATTTCTTATCTTTTTATCTATTAACGTGATACATTTGGCAGTAAAAGAATACTATAAAAAAAACCTTACCACCTAGTGATGCAATTGTACTTGTGAATACCACTCTTTTAACTGTTCCGGACTCTTTGCAAGCTTCCAGGACATTTCTTGAGCCCTCAATATTCACGTCTGAAGCTTCCTTATTATCGTTCTTCCCAAGGTCAACAATGGCAGCTAAGTGAAGGACGTGCGTGCATCCACTAATGGCACTAGAAATTAAGGCAATTTTTATTTATAAGATATTTTCCAATGTTTTGATGTGTATCAATATAAAACCACAGTTACAAAAGTGTCGTTTTAAACATTTACAAGTGTCCCCTTTAGGTCAGAGGATTCGCAATTATTTCACCTTGCTTTTACGTTTGTAATATATATAAATAATTTCTTCAGATTTATGAGAGATTTTTTATTACAATATTTTAGCCACTTCTGAGTGTAACCCACTGCAGCGCTTATCACAGGAGGTTGTTGAAGAGTGTGAAGAATTTGATTGTTTTGTTGAATATTTACCAAATTTTAATTATAGTTTTCAGAGGAAGTATTTAAAAGTATAGTAATAACTTTTTCTTCCGTTTTACTTCCAAACATGCTTAGTTTTAAACTTAGTTTTCTATATCGTTTTGGGAAAAATGTTACGCAGTGTAGCATATCTAACTGTATTTTACGAAGGTGGATGTCATTAAAACGTCATCAAGGGGTGGTGTTGGTGGTGGTTGTATGTTTGTGGTGTTGGTATTGGTGGCAGCGGTGGGTGTTGATGATCATGAGGATCACGATGATGACCATGATCATTATCATCATAATCGTAATCATCATGATCCTCATGATCACGATAATGATCATGATTATGAGTGTAGCAGTAAAAGGTTGAAATGTGTTCGAATTTACCTTTTGCATGTCTCGGGCTTAAGTACGTCACATTCAACGAGTATTAGTTGACCCTTAGTATTTTCTGCCAACTTTTTTAAAGGATCGCATTTTCTCGGATCATTTACATTACGAACGCCCGCTCTCACAATGTAACCCTCTTCCAAACACTCGTTGACCACATGGGCACCAATATATCCAGACGCACCTGTCACCATAACTTCAATTGTTTCTACATTACAGAGATATAACAGATACAAGTAAAGCTTGCCTTTTACTTCAAAAGAGATTTTCTTTACATCACACCTTTTAGTTTTCTCCTAGCGGTATAAATATTCATAGCATTCTACAAATTTAAACCATTTTAAAGTACTCTAATTATCACACTGGACCCAGGTATGGCGCAAGTGCGTGTGAGTGGATGGGAGGAAGGAGCGTGGGGGAGGGAGGGGGAGGAAGGGTAGGGGAGGGGTGGTAATTGTAGCCACAATGGGGCCACAACCCTCGTTGGGGCTTCTAACCACTGTAAAATATTTTTTTGTTATTCTATCAAAACTTCAGTTAATGCTAGGCCGATCTAGATACCTCAAGCTACAGACACGGCAAACAAACAAAGGCACCACAATTCTTTTAACCTACTGTGACGAGAGCATCAGAAATTTATAGATGCTTTATTTCCTTGCTATTGCTAATCAACTTAACAAGATTTTAGTCAAAATTGTAGTCTTTAATTGAGAAGGTCGATAATATCAATTTAATATTATTAGAAATGTGTGATTCCAAGTCGCTTTTGTAAAGGTGTATTTCACATTTATAATGTTGATACTGCATCAGAGAACTATCAGAAAATGCCGTCCTTCATATATGTATATATTTCAGTGATCTTTCTAAAACTTTTTAATCTCGGGGACTGTTTATTTAAATTGGAAGTATTTAAAGGAACAATCGACTAAAAGACAATTGCGTATTTTTTGTGTCCCAGAAATAAGTC
>JAIGNY010001395.1:792500-867500 GCA_020152595.1 Chiridota heheva | reverse complement strand
ACTTCATATTGATGTATTTTGAGATATATTGCGAGGCAGATATTCATGAATTTACGAAGTGAAGTTTTTACTTGTTTTATATTGCAGTGATCTGGCCAATATGAGTTGATTCTTTTACTGATTTACACTAAAAAGACTGGTTTACATCCGTGATCAAAGAAGCAAAACTGAAAATCCTAACTTCCAGTAATAGTGTTTTCGTGGATGTACATTATAGCCTAATCAAAAGTTTTTGATTAGTTGGAATAATTTTACAAGCCAATCAATAAGCACGTTGGAATAAGATATACACCGTCACCGCAATATTGACGTTACCAAAGTATGTGTAATATTTTCTAATAGTGTTCGACTTGAATTTCCCGAAACGTTGCTTATGATCCTTTAAATGAAACATTTAACTCTGAGATGTATAACTTTTAGAAGGGAGAGTTACAAACCTGCCATAACTTTTTATTCTTATCACCAAATTCAGACGAGATGAAATGCTATAAAAAGAGAAAAAGGATAAAATGGAAAAGAAAAAAAACACATTAATCGTTTTCAATTTATTTAACATTACAAGATGATGGGCTAAGAAAAGTTAGTCACCCTATAAAAAGCAAAAACTAACACCACCACCACAACAGAATACAGAAAAAGATATTTACCCAGACGTAGCACTGGTAGATAACAGAAACCCCTGCAAATTTGGTACCACAATTTATAACTCATTAAGATTTATAATTACATTATTAATACAATTGCAGTAGAAACGATTTAATATCTTACATATGGTAAAAACGTGTAATGAAATAACCAAAATTGACAAAAAATCAGCAACCTTACCCATGTTGGCACGGCTTTCATTTCATTATCTAAAATTTGTCTTAAATAAGAAAAGTTCATTTGATCTTTATTGGCTTTCTTTACACTTTTGGATTTTATCACAGTGAACTCTAAATGTTTATAATACGAATCTGTAAATTATTACATAGTACCCTTCTGCTAACATCGGTATGAAAACAGATAATCGTAGCAAAATTTTATTATGACTTTTCACAAAGTAAAGTCGGTGAAGGGTTCATGGTACTAAATGGACTGACACGAACGTTAACGTATCACATAACCATTACATACTACATCTTTAATGTACCAATTCGCGTTGTTGACATTCAAAGTACACTATAACAAAGTTCCAAGGGGGAAATAAAACTATTAAAGATCAAAATAAATTTTCTTATGGGTCTTATCTAAATATTTATGTCTGATCTTTTGATGGAAATCAATTAAGGCATATGTGTGTATATATGAGAAATAATATGTATGGTTTTGATTTACTTGTGTAATGCGTGATAGCCTATGGCGTGTTTATTCCTTCAAAGATCAATCTGTCCACGTGATAATGGTAAGATTAAAGACAGGTACTATTCTATCGATATCTTGCAAGCCCACGCCTAGATAAAAAGAAGCTCGTCCTACATTTGATTTTAGGAAAACTAGAAATAAGCCAACAATACAAAAAACAAATCCGCCTTGTTTTCCAGATACAAGCAAGAAAGCCCAGTCAAACGGTCACCATAAACTTCACTTCATAACACCCGGGTTATTATGATCTCTAGAGGTACAGTGGTTCACTGATTAAGGAGTCATGCTCATATTCGAAAGGTACAGGAGGATTCGATTCTTGTAATGAGCGCTACATTGTTTTCGTTAGATTGGAAAGCTTCAGCTTCAGCGCACTCTAGCGAAGGCCCTTAAATGACAGAATCTTGAACCAACCTTATTGGTTATCAATTAACATATTGATGGTATAGTGTTTATGCTTGAGTTCGTAATGTACATATTGTAAAGATTTCTGATTCTCGACCAACAACTGATGACGCATGATTAATGTGGATCTTTATATTCCGAATGTTTGATTTGTCATACTGATATTAGGAAGCAAAGTCCATCGAATTGCTATTTGAATACAATCCCAAAATTCTTATTTGAATAAAATCCTAAAATTCTTATTTGAATAAAATCTAAAAATTGTTATTTGGAACAAATCTTAAAATAGTTGTTTAGATCTAATCCAAAATTTCAACGAAAGTTTTTTTTTCTCTGAAAAAAAAATGGGATTTTTGAAAATTACCCTTGTAAGTCACCGTACCTTGCCTGATTACAACATTTCATATTTTATCATTAGAAAATCCATATGGAATTTTTATTTTGATTATTTTATTAATGAAAAACCAAAACTGACAACTTTTCATATTCAAAAATTCAAAAAATCAAGTCTTTTCTTGAAGAAATCGAAATGGCCTTTTTTTTTTTTTTTTCAACAAGCAAATATTACGCATCAAGTATTATATTCACAAATAGAACGTCAAAACGGAATTCATACATGAATCGAATTTGTTATGAAAAATGTATATTTAAACTCTTAATTGTATGTTTGAATTTTGGGATTTTTAAAATAAGAAATTTCGACACGGATTTTTCGGAGAGTTGTAATAAAGTAAATTTCAAACTTAAGAAAGAAGTGCTAATCATGTGATGTATCACTGTGCGGACAGCCAAAAAATATGTATGTAATTCTTTAGATTTCTAACACAAATCTTAGTACTGAAAATAATACGAATTTTTATTTCTTAGAATTTAGAATTCATTCGGGAGTTACCGAAGAACGTTTCACCAGTTCAAAGAACTATCATACACGATTCAAAAATATCTTTAATAGATAATCTTCATCAAATTTGCAATTGACCCATGTTTTTAATAGTTTTTAAACCAAATTTGCTAATTTTACTTCTCACACATCCACATACCTTTAAAGATCTAAAACGAGTTTCAAGAGGGAATTTCAATTGTTAAAAAATTAAAATGAATTAACTTTTTGAACACTTCAATGTCATGGTGGCTTTCAAAGATTACATCACCTATAAATTTCTCACATTTATGTTTTGAAAATAGTCCCTGGTTGTTATTTAGTTTATAATTTCAGAAAATTGGATATTTGTTCAACACACAAAACAAAATGTAAATGATTTTAGCCTATTTTTTTTTAGTATCTGCTTTTAATACCTACAGAAAATATATTCGTTTATCATCTTGTTGTTAATGTGAATCTATTTTAATGTGTTAGGAGAATAAACTTACTAGTTATCACCGATATAGATTCAAATTTGTTTGCATTTTTCTTTTTTTTTTTTTCAATTTTATGTCAGATATTTATCAATTGGAATCAGTAGATGGTGCCTGAGATAAATATAGATTTTGTATGCTATGACGTCAAAGAAAGGAGTTGCATGAGGCCCTCGGCTAAACGCCTCGGGCCTTTTAGCCTCCCCTGTGACGTCATAGCCGGTTTTTGACCTTCATTTTTCAGAAACTATCTCCAACTAGCAAAATTCCTTAAAAAAATGCCAAACATCCTTTAATAGATAACAAATCTTCATCAAATTTGCATATTGATGCCTAAGGTTTTTTAATAGTTTTTAAACCAAATTTGCTAATTTTACCTCTACACATCCACATACCTTTAAAGATCTATAAAGGAGTTTTAAGGGAGTGTATTTCACATTGTAGTAAAAACAAAAAAAAAACTATTAATGTTTTCTAGAACACTAATCAATAGCGTCATGGTGGCTTCCTTGAAAGAGATTACAGCACTGCACAGATATAAATATTCTCAAGCATTTATGTATTTGAAAATAGCCAAAAAGTTGTAGCATTTAGACTTGATATTTTCAGTGAAATTACTAACAACTGTTCGGACACACAGGTGATGTATCCCCAAAATTAAGACACCTCAAAATGTAAATGATTTTAGACCAATTAATCTCGTTAGTATCGCTTTTAATAGCCTACAGAAAATATTATTGCCTCGTTTGATGGAAAGCGTACATCAACTTGAAGATGTATATCAATGTGCTTACAAGAAGGGTGTTTCATGTGTAGATGCTGTACTAACTTAATTAACGATATAGTGACTCATTTGAATTGTAAAGAAACGACCATGTCAAAGGTTCTTTTCCCCGATTTTTCAAGTGCTTTCAATACGGTCTTGCCAAACTACCTACTTAAAGATTTGACAATATTTATAAAAGACCCGTGGCTCATTCATTGGTTGGCACAGTTTCTTCAAGGGTGGACAAGACAAATTAGACTGGACAAAAATTTGTCATAACAATCTGAAATAAATGTAGGTGTACCACAGGGAGGCCCTCTATCTGCTGTACTTTTTACCATCTATACCGACGAAATAAGATCAAACGAAAATATTTGTGTGATAAAGTATGCCGATGATACTGCTATTTCATGTAAAATTGCTAAAAATTCTGTAAATGAGGATCAAGTAGAGTACCAGTCATTTGTTGGTGTGTCTGTGTCAAAATGTGACAAAAAGAACTTGTTGCTGAACCCAAAGAAATCAAAGGAAATTTGCTTTGTAAACAAAAACGTCAAATATAGAGGGCTTTTGAAATCAAAATCAGACAACATATTTATTCAAGGTTCAGAGGTTGCAAAATGCGTAAAAACTGATTATCTTGGTGTATGTATTGATGATAAGCTGACTTTTTCCCATCATGTGTCCAAATTTTAAGTAAAGTTTATTACATTGTTTCGAGTTTATCATACATTTTATCTTTTTGTAATCTTAATGCTAGAGTTAATCTTTTCAAATGACTTATTTTATCACAGGTTCTTTATGCTGTACCCGTTTGGTATCATTTAATCTTACAGAAAGACAAAGACAGAATCAGGAAATCTTTAAAGTATACTTCAAAGATTCTTAACCTACATTATCCCATGCTTATTGAAATTTTAAATGACAGGGCGAAATCGGAATTCATTGCAATGGCGACAAAAATCAACAAAGAAAAAAGCCATCCTTTACACAATACATTACAAAGTCATCTGGTACGTTCAAACAGAAACCTTCGAAACCCTAACATATTACTAAGATACAGAATAAATGTCTACAAAAATTAATTCATTTACCGTGCGGCAATTTACTTACAGACAGGAGAGTTAGAATTACTGTTTTAAACCTTTTATCTTTAATTTTTTCCTTATTTATTTTTTCATATTCTTGTATTTTCTGCTATGTGTTTTAATATGTATATGCATGTACTTTTTCCTTTTAACAAATGTTTTAAATTTGAACTGGAATATACATTAATGATACAAAATATTTGGTATTGGTGAGCATGCATCCTGAAGAAAACGCGTAATAAATAGTTAAAAATGCCCAGCGGTGTTCAATCTAAAAATGTTACACGGGTTTTCTCTCTGTAGAAATTTCTGTTTGGGTAAAATATGGATGGTGAAGATATGAACATCCTTTTCACTATGCACACAATTCTATTAGGGGGAGGGGCGGTGTTACAGGTAGCACAGAGCTAGATATTTGCCCTATTGAAACCTGTGGTGAAAGAATCAAGTTTCGGGTGTTTTTTTGTATTAGAAAGGGGAAGTATCTCAAAAAATATTGGTTTTTGCTGAAAAGTACCATCAAAATCTTTCAGTTGATGGTATTTTCAATAGGGGTTAACCCGAAGTTTTGGATTTTTGGGGCTGAAGTCAAGAGGTGTTTTACACCCTCGCCAAATAACTCAAACGTTGGTATGTGTCCTTGATAAAATAGTTCCCTATTAAACCTTTTCTGAAACAGATCTTGTCAAATTTGGATATGCATAGTCAAGACCTTTTCCTTCTCCACCATTCATGAAATTTTCAACTTCTCAGCTTTCTGTCCCGATCTCTCGGAAATAGTTTTGTTAGCCCTTTTCCCTAGGGGTTTTCATTTTGGGCTGACAGAGTAATACCTTGTTGATTTATAGCTATCAGGAGTATTTTGTAACCACCGTGTACCTCCAAACCATATAATAATAGGTTTATTTGATTCCTGAAATCTGATTAGTTAATATGTTGATCTCGAATACATTCGGGAGCAAAAAGATCTACGTTAGGAGAATGATGGTGATCAACACTTTCCAGATATAAATTTGCTTTTTATATGTACTCTTTTTCCTTTGTCTCAAATGGCCGCGGCACGTGAGAAAATATTCAAAAACTCTCCTCTTACGTTTATCACTCCTAAATTTATTCGATATTTACCTGTTTATACTTTTCCTGTTAGATTCACCATATTTTATTTTAGGTTTGTTGTTAATGTTCAGAGTGCAAGGCTACTTACGCGATTCAGTTTGAGCTGTCTGTCAAAAATTGATAACCTATAACTTGCCAATTTTATAATTTCTTTATTATTGTTCGAAAATCAGCGAGCAGCCTATCATGGTCGTACGAAAGTAATAGGATATGAAAGAAGATGTTTGAGATTACATTTTTGTTAATTTACTTACTGCAAGCCCACAAGTAGATTTAAGGAACATTGACAAATCGATCATCGGTCAGATATCGATTTCCAAGTTGGTCGTCGGAAAAAATATTTTAAGGATATGAAAAGTGATCAAAATAAAATGCCTTTTTTTTCTTTCTTCTATATTTTCATTCTAAAACTTAGATATATAAACGAGGTTGGCAAATGGCATTTGAGACCAAGGATGATATCGTCGTAGAGTCCGGTAGACTACGAATGACGTCATCATAGGGCCATCCTCGCTTTAATCCCTAATTGGTAGTTCAGTCAGTCTGTCAGTATATGTGACGGAGGTTCAAATGAGCTTAAGAGCCAAAAGAACTAAAAGTAGTATAAGCGCTTTATGAATTGTCTACTAACTGTGGTGTAGCGGTTATCATACATGTCTACAGACCACGAGGCCCTGGCTTCAAACCTGGGTTGGGTAGACACGCCAGTGCACTACAACTGGTTATCAAAGGCCGTGGACATTGACTTGGTTGTCGATATATATATTATATATATGATATATATATATTATATATGTATATATATATATATATATATATATATATATATATATATATATATATATATATATAAATATATATTTATATATATATATATATATATATATATATATATATATATATATATATATAAATATATATATATATATATATATATATATATATATATATATATATATATATATATATATATATATATATATATATATATATATATATATATATATATATATATATATATATATATATATATTGTAAAGTACACACTGATGCATATTATTAGTACACACAGATCATTATCTACAGGTGTGTTGAAGTACCTACCCGTGAATTTTCACTTGCTCTTTTGATAAAATAGCACCCAAAGTAAGTTGAAAAACATATCAAAGGATCACTTCAGTGGCCAAGGAAGTTCATATTGTATCACATAGGTCGTCAAAACAAACAAGTGGAGAAAAAAACACCAAAAAAAAAAAGAAATTTCATTTTATATTTGTGCAGCAACGACGTCACATCCTCACATGCCTTAAATTTTGTATGTATTGCTTTTTTCTGATATGGTTTTGCTTAAAAAACAATGGAAATGTCACGAAAGTAGTAAAACATGATCTAGAAAGATATCTGCAAGTAAAATAAGATAACATAATTATATATATTAAATTCTTACCAAGTATCTACTTATAAATCTAAAGAAACGATGGAAATTGTGATTGTAAATCAATAATTCATCCAGTGAAGATTAAACTATATTGTGGGAACTCCTTCCTCTTGTCAGTGTTGCGGCATACACAAACACTTTAAAAACATGATATCTGACCACAAAAGGTTTGCACTCGTAGGTGGTTTTTTTCTTCATATTTTTCATTGCAGATCATCCAAGTATATTAATGCTTCCTATTATAGTATATGAAAATTGCGCAAAGTAAAACCTTTAAAACTGCGCTGTAACATTTTGAATTAAAACCTGCTATTATCTGCTTTTTTTTTTATAGGAAAATTCTACTATGACAAAGTCAAAACACCATTTAGGCCGGCATATTAAATGAAATGTAAAATATTGTTTTAAAATAACTTACGACAGGTCCTACAACAAATTTCACGGATTTACTTGAGATGAGAAAGAACGGTGTACAACTGGGCTATCGATTAAAACATTTATTTATATCTGCTTTTTCAGCTGTGCAAAGTTCATATTCATGTTGTGAACTTTGTCGGGGAATGTAAGTGAAAATGTACATTCTCGCACAATGCGTGTTTTGATTCTGTCATTTGGGCTGTCATTCTGTCATGTGGGCTGTCATTCTGTCATGCATGTTTCGACACAAATATGAACAGGAACTCCCTTTTTCGTATTTCATTCATCTTTCACGTAATACATTTATATAACTTACTCTAACGCTAAGAACCTCGGGAGGGAAAATTCACCTGCATAGTCCACCGCTCCTCAAAACTGTATTTGATTTGTATACGTGGAAAGAGATATATCGGGTTGAATTTGTATATTAGAAGAAAAAACAATCGTGGGTTAAATTTTGGCATTGTTTCATCCATTTCACTAATTTTATGTTTCAGACCAACTTCACTAAGTACCAACTTAACTCACATTGTTATTACTCTCCGCCGCTTGGTTTTGTGTTTCAATTCCTAAGACAAAATACTTCGGGAAAGATAATAGTAATAGCTCGGTTTTACCATGAAATTGTCCATGCTGAAAGCTGAAAGGAGCACCAGGAAAGCGTATATTTGTGAAAATCGAAGAAAATATCCTGAAATGTGGTGGTACCTCGATTTCGTTAGCTGCTTCATCACAAACCCAGTTTTAGCCACCGTGTGCAATTGTGAACAGCTGAGACCGTAAACGCGAGCTGGAAGTACCACTTATACGAATAGTAAAGGATTTCTAACTGTATGAATATTCTTGAGTATTTGATCAATCATGGAACCGGGCCTTTCTACGCCTTTAGAAGCTTCGACCGATCATCCCTTTCAGTTTTAAGGTTACGTGACAACAAGTAGCGTGACAACAAGTAACGTGACAACAAGTAACGTGACAACAAGTAACGTGACAACAAGTTAGGTGACAACAAGTAACGTGACAACAAGTAGCGTGACAACAAGTAACGTGATAACAAGTAACGTGATAACAAGTAACGTGGCAACAAGTAAAGTGACAACAAGTAACGTGACAACAAGTAACGTGACAACAAGTAACGTGGCAACAAGTGACGTGACAGCAAGTAACGTGACAGCAAGTAACATGACAACAAGTAACGTGACAACAAGTAGCGTGACAACAAGTAACGTGATAACAAGTAACGTGACAACAAGTAACGTGACAACAAGTAACGTGACAACAAGTAACGTGACAAAAGTAACGTGACAAAAAGTAACGTGACAACAAGTAACGTGACAACAAGTAACATGATTTTTTTTCCTGCAATCATTCATAATGTTTTAGCAGGTGCTTAGCTTCCCTTCACATGTCTCACATCACATCACTGCAATATAAGAATACAAAATATGGTAAACAAACAAATCTGGTGGACTCTCTCAAACTATTATGTAATATTCTGTGATGTTCAAATAGTTTTGTTCTCCTCTAATTTTGATTTAGCTGAATATTTCCGTGCATTTACAATTTTATATACATTATAGTGGACGTTTAAATAAATAAATGGGTGTAAAAACCACGCTGACGTCTTACTTTCTGTTAGGGTTGTTACAATATTTCACCAAAGTGTTAAAAACTGATCTTGTCGTTTTCAGTATAATGTCACACACAAAGACTGGGGATCCATAACCATTGTTAGATATTTCCTTTGAAATTAATTGTTTCTTTCTAAATTATTAGAAACATTGTTTGTTTTATTATTAAGATGAGGTACAGCATGCACTGGTAAACAATGTGGTTTACCTATCTGCTCATGTACTACAATTTTTTTATACATAAAAAAGTCTTGAATCAAGCATGACATCAAACTGTATTCTGGAAGATCTCATTTCAGCACACTGGTAAAATTCTTTAAACGTATCAACTCCTAAAAAGAATATATCAACATGTTTTTTTTTCTTCACCAACTTATTTTCTCAATAGTCTTCTAATATATAAATTATGTCCCGCTTGAATATATTTTAAAGATAATCATATTCAGCCAACTTTAGGGAAAAATTGTATGATTTTAATTTGGAATTGCAGTAAAATTCAAATATAAAAAACAAGATTTTAAAGTTTATATTGGATTGATCACCATTTTTGGATTGCATGTTTTTCACATAATCTGACATATATGTAATATAAATACATATACTGTAGTTTATGAAAAAGATATTTTTGGGCATGCTTCAGAAATTTTCTTTTTACGCAAAGTATACGCAATGTCAACCAATAAGGAATGACTATTAAAGAAGATGGCAAATATTAATACTGAGGATTGAATACGAACATTATGTCAAGCTAGAACTGATTTTTTTTCCGCTTTATACAGTGTATCTATGGCCTAGGGACCCTTCTTCAAATGCACACAAAAAAGTATAAACAAAGAGTAACGTTAGAGACGTAAAACATACCTTGACAAAATAAAAAGAAAGGAAAAAAAGAAAACGTGATTATCTTTACAACGCTTACATACTTAGCTTAATGATGACACCCCTGAAGAGGGGTAAAAGTTCTGTGTTATGGCCTTCTTGTAGAAAAAAAACCTAGTTGTTAGGATCAACAAAGTTTAACAAATCCGGAAGAGTGCTCTGATGTAATTCAAACGCGAACATCAAGGTACGGTAGTACGGTAGTTACTTGATATGATGAGTGAGTTTAAATCAAGAAAGAGGTAAGTAGGGGAACGCGGGAATTAAGGGAACGTGTGGAACAGCCCGCGTACCTATAATGACTGTGAGCGTTTTGAGATTTCGAAGATGACCACAAAAACGGCCGCAGGTACGTTAAAGAGGACATGTTTAGGCCTCAAAAGCAGCTATGATGATGATTAATTTGTGTATCTGCATTGAAGATATTGAAGTTATGAAATCCATGTTTGATCTTATTTCTAACATTCGAATTTCTATCAATAACATAATCGAAATCCTCTCTGCAAGTACAATTTAAGAATGCTCGAATCTGGTTTAATTTACAATTGATTTACTTAATGCACCGTGACCTTGTTCTTAGTATGTGCATTCTCTTACGTCTTGTCTACCACGGCTACAACATCATTCAACATGATGTGCTACTCTCTATTAATAATACATATTGTGGATATGACCGATGATATGTACCAGTGGCAGTCATTTACATAAAAAGATATAAATTCTTACATATTTACCGATAATATAAATTTGTGGGTTTTGATATAATTTCAAGCCAGAAATTAAGTATATCCCAAGAACCTTGGAAAGACATAACATTTATAGTTCTGACTGCTAAGAAAGCCCAAATATAGTTCTGAAATATGTTAATGGCCATATTGCAGCCATCTTAGATATTTAGAGGAATTTTAAGTCACCAGCGTTTATTTCGCAAATTCTGAATAAGCGGGTCTCAAAGACATAAAAGCAATTAAGAATTATTGCATGTACTAAATTTTCATGTTATATATGACAAAGAGTTGCAATGTTATGATTTAAAGCAAATTGAAGCGCAAATTATTGAAGATATTGCCGTAAAGCATATTGTAAGCTTGATTACAAAGAATACCTTTTATATTTAAGCATAAAGTGTTACTTCACCACGATTCTTTAAACAACATAATAATAGGAATTGCCTAGAAATAAAATTTCGACATTTTCCCATTGTAAACTACATACTAAGATATATTTATTTAGAATTTCCTTTGAAATATGTATATTAAAAAATATTACCATGAATTTTCATTTTCATTTATATGATAAATATATATTCAGGAAAGAAATAGTAAAAAACATGTTGTTATCTTATTCTCTTTAGGTAATATTGCATTTCAAAGATTTTACCTCTGCGTTAAAAGTGAGATGCCATACTTGCAGGTCCAAATAATTGTTTATATAACGAAACAAATTGTTTTTCTTTTACATAGATTGTAAGGTACATGTGCAGTTCTCTCAAAATTTGCATAATGATGTCTAGAAATAAAAACTACTGTTAAATGGTCTGTCTTTTCAATATGTTTTAGTTGGTGATATGTGTTTGTCTGGTAAAGTATTCATTTATCAGATTAAACCAAAATGGTTGGCAATTTCTTTTTTAATACCTTCTATCTTAAAGTACAATAAAACTTTCCTTTTCTTCATAAATTTCAACCAAACGAAACAGTTCTGATGTTAAGAGATTTTGAAGTCAATTTTCAAGAACATTGTCATATGTGCACAACATCTAAATCTCCAGGTTTACAACCAAATTTTGTTTGAAACATTTAACAACATTAGGGTGGAATCTTAACAAATATTTCCATTGTCAAACATGCGCATTTCAAGTGATCAGTCCGTGACACACTAAAACATTCAAGAAACACTTTCCAATTAAGGATATTTAAATATAAGTGCAGGACTGCTAATAACTTGAAGCAGCACTATATGATTGCCCATAATAGTAGCGAGAGGTCACTATACAGACCCCGACCAATCAGAAGCCGGATTTGCTATGACGTCATATTTGATTTTGTCTCGCCTGAGAAGCAGGAATGAAACATAGGGATCGTCCCGTCGTCGATCGGCGTTCGGTGTCGGCAGTATAATTTTTAGCATAAAACAATTACACGTTGAAGTTTGAACAGTAATATTTTATTAATCTTTTGATTTAGAAATTGCATAGTCGAGGTCGGTTCATAGTGTGAAAGACAGATATTTACTGCATACATTCCTACAATCACAAGGAAACACACAACTTTCTTACCCTTGATACCCTAGAGTTGCCTGATGTAAGAAGGGGGTAACGACAGTATCTTCGCCAGCCTCGCATAGGGCAATATAACTCTGTGACAAAATCGGGTCCAGCCGGCAAGTTCTAGACTGGTCAATGTTAACAAACAATACACACCCACACAGATACATACTATTTCTCGCTCTGTTTTATTGAAGCTTACAAGTGCGGCGACGGGATAACAGGGGTGTGGTTTGAAATCAAGTCCCAAGTAGACCCATTTTTTGACGTTAAACGCAGTTTTGTCCTGTCATTCCCACGACTAACCCCCATAGACCCCATTTTCCCGTTAAAAACGTAGCTTTGTCCTATTATTCTCACAATTAACTCCTGTATACCAATTTTGCTCATCAAAACAAAGTTTTGTCCTCTCAAAAAAAAACATTTGAGCAAAACACTGCCTCAAATGACAGTGCTTAAGAAAAATTGTTCTCAAATGACGAATTTCAGAAAAAAAGGCTTCTGAAATCATTCACGTTTTCAAAAGATCTTTGCTCAAATTTTGCTCCCTGTGTTATTTCAATGGGATTTGAAAATACATTTTTCTTCTTAAATTTCATGCTAAAAAGAAAAACGTCTTCTCAAATCACACCGTTTAGAAATATCGTCGCTCAATTTACACCTCACAAAAAGTCCTCAAATGACAAGTTTCATAAGCAAAAAAATTGTTTCTCAATTGTCATGTACAAACCAAAAACTTGTATTCTCAGTAGATTGTGACGATATTATCACGATATTATCGATAATCGTGACATAAGCATGGCGATATATCTATATTATTGATACCTTTTACAGTTTAATCCCGTTCAGTTTAAACTTTTGTGACAAATCAAAACTTCTAATTAACACATTATGATGGTTTATTGTTCTTAATTTGGCGACAATGAGTGGTGTGGTGACCATGACCTTTGAGTGGATAATGCCAGGGTAAAGTAACCGGGGGAGGGGGAGGGGGGACCGTTAGTCAGAGACATTTAAACCATTTTTGTTGTATCTTCTTGTTTTACAGGGCGCGTTACCCTCGGACACCACTTATGGTATAGAAAACATATAGACCCATGATACTCCCAGAGAACTTAGAGTACTTATACAATGACCTAAACCACACATATTGATCAGAACCACTCCAAAATAAGCGTCAGCTCACCGCAAACAACACTTCTCAGACGGTTTCCTAAAACCTCCCTGGGGTGGGGGTTCTCTGTGCCCTCCCAAAATGAATGTCAATTCACCGCAAACAACACTCCTCAGACGGATTCCTGAACCCCTAAGATGACGGTGGTGGTGGTATCATCCATCAGTAGATTGAAATATATTTTACCTGTTCATATTCTATATAGATTATTTTATGTGCTTATCATACCTTATCTCATGTATTGCTGTATAATATGGGGTAATAATTATAAAACTAAGTTTCATAAATTTTGTATTTTACAAAAAAGAGTTATCAGGTTTCTAACAAACTCTCCAGGTACGCTCACACCAGCCCCTTATTTAAAGATAGCAACAATCTTCCCTTCTTTGACATTATTCATTTTCAAAATGCCGTTTTCATGTATCAGTTTCACCATAACTTATTGCCGCTACTTTTGCTAACTTCTTCATAAGTAACTCTTAATTTACAAGTATGATACAAGACATGCCACCCAACTTAGACCCCCATTGTTACGCTTCACTAAAAGTCAGTACCACTTAAAATACAAGGCGTACAAATTTGGAATTTATTACCAACGCATGTTAAAAGCTGCCCCAGAGTTACTTGCTTTAAATCCAAACTTAAGATCTATTTCCTCAGATCAATTTCGAATTCTTCCCATCATCCCACGTAAACCATTTCTATATTGTTGATAATCTGTATTGTTAGCCAAGTGTATTTTGAAGGCGGGTATTGTCACCAGTATTTGTTATGTAACTTTCCCTTTTTCTTTCCTTTTGTTTAAATTATATCCTATTATATATGTTCAAAGTTAATGACCCTTGTTATACATAGGGAACCTTTAATCAAAAGCTTTTAGTAGTTTTCTGAAGGTTCTCCTCTTTCTTTTCAACATAACTGACAATCTGTGCTATTTACCTTTATTTGTTTAGTTTTAATTATTTAATTGCTTGTATATATTAATTGAATTTATGGTACATATTACGAAAAGATTGAAATAAAGTTTTAACAACAACAACAAACGCATCTGCCGTGATTGTCAGGCTACTAGAAGGTAATGTGACTCCCTAAATTTGAACCCTACACCCTCTCCCTATCCCACTCAGAAATTCACCTCAATTATGTCCGAATCGGGTATCCGAATCGGGTATCCGAATCCTTGAAGTATCAGAAGCATATCCTGCTGACTCGGCATTATGATGCTAACAACATCATAATTTGGCAATTAATTGGGCAGAGATTTTAAATGTCGGATGCACATGTTTAGCAGTTTAGATCAGGTATACTCTCAATCATTCATGCACGAGTCGTCTAGATATTAAAATATCTCCACTCAACTCTAACGATGCTTACTGGGCTCGGGTTGGGCAGTTAGGGACGTATATATGAAAGACGCCCGCCAGCCCACATTTAAAATCCAGAGCCTCGATAATCATGGCCCATTTTTGGGCAACAAAAATTGAAATCTTTAAAATATTTTCCGGCGAATTCGCCCCCTGGACCCTACTGCAGTTATTTTCATGGTCATAAAAGGCGGGGAGGAAGGGGGAGGGGGGGGGGGCACCAATAATTGTCTAACAGAGCTCTGGCATGTCGGCTGTACTATCTAAATTATACACATTTCTTAAGAATTGCCTTCTCAGTTAGACATATTAATCATATCCTTATGAAGACAACTTCACACCTGACCAGTGAGCACGATCTTAGTTGGTCAGATAATTATGTACAATGTCGGAATGTATTGGTTAAATTCAGAGATATATCTTAATCATGCCCATCTCGGCTTGCCCTCCCGCGATTCGGCATGATGCTGATAACATCATACTTCGGCACTGACCTTAATCGGGCACAGATACAAAATGTTATACTGTCATGGCCAAAGAGGCGGGGCTGGGGGCGGCCACCTCCTGTCGGACATCGATCTAAGTCGGGCAGGGAACCATGTCCGACTCGGCTAGAAATATGGGTCATGTCCTCTTCTCTCGGGATGTTGACTACTTGTTTCTTAGGCACCGATCTTAGTCGGGCAGAGACCGTCGGAAGCTCTGTTTGAATTAAAGATATAGTTTCTAAATTAAGTGCGATTTGGCTAAAACAGTCATGTCCTCCCAACTCGGCATGATGCTGACAATTTGACATGATTCTCGAGTCACCAATCTTAATCGGATAGGGATGTGAAACATATTATATGCAGTGGCGTAGCCAGCTTCCAAAAAAGAAATCTTAACTTTTCATGTCAAATTAGTATTTCTGAAAATGATGTCGAAAATACCAGAGATCTATGGGCTTTATGGCATGCACGGAGATTCTTACCCGGCGAATTGGCTATCCAGCTAGATATCAGAATCATGTCTATACACAACCTGACATGATGCTGATTCTCGGGTTGGCCAACAGGAACGTTCGTATATGAAAGAAACCCCTCCCACACATTTGGTATCCTGATCTCGAATGACAGGGGCGGACTGGGACTGGTCTGAAGTTGTTCACAAGCATCCTCATGAGCTAAACCAGTTTTGTTGATAGGCGGCCGGGATTAGGGCCAGGGCCGTGTGTTCTGTGTATAGGGGAAGCATTTCCTCCCAATTTAGATCCATTTCTTTTGTACAGTTGTATGGTATTTTTTTGTTTTTCTTGTATCTTGGTGTGATTTCTGATTTTGCCCTTTTCCCCCACTCTGTCTATATTTATTAATCTACAAATTATCCAGTTCCCGAGTGGACATCCACCACGCCGTTTCAGAGATATCTAATGACAAACTTACAAATTCTGGCCTGTTTTGCTGGAAATTATCGAAGTAACGCAGACACCATTCAGTACCAAACAAGAAAGAGAATGTCCATTGCACAAACAGGTATGCACACAAGGCAGCCTGGTCACTTGGCACATACAATGACCGCATATAAGCTAATTAAAAACCGTAGATCAAAGCACTTGTAAATATAAATCCGGAAGTTACATGATTTACATTGGTTTTCCCCTCTTCAGGGAAAAATAATTTTTCTCCTGAAGAGAGCAATCTACCGAACTGCTTTTTGGGGCACCAAAAATAAGAAATCTTCAGCGCTTACGGGGACCCCCTCCCCCTTTGCACCTTGCCTGTTCTTCGCTACCAGACCCCACTATTGCGCCCGCATTATCTCAATTTCAGGGGAAATTTCTCTTTGCCTGAAAAATGTTAACGGGGCAGGTTAACCTAAAGCTTACCTTAACCTGTTTACTGGTTAAGGTAAGCTTCTTTTTATGGAATAAATTCGTAAGTTGTGTTCCATTTTAAATGATTTTGGGGCATCAAAATTGAAAAAAAGAAGCTTTATGGGCTTCTCCCATCGCCCCTGGAGCCCCTAAACGGGCCATGGGACCCAACGCCGTTACACGTACACTAAATTAGTACATGAGCACAACCGACTCTCTCCACTGCGCCCCATCCCCATCCATTCCCGAGCAAAAAGTCGTTAGAGTTCTTCTTTTCATTAATTGAATCTTTGGTCATAGTGTTTCATTTTAAATGATTTTAGGGCTTTTTAAAAGTGAAAAAAAAAAAGCTTCATCTGTTCATGGGGCTTCGCAGGAGCTTAACAGTGCTTCCTTCCTGGATCACACTGGGCCTCTAAACGGGCCAAGCGACCACACGCCATAACGCGTACGCTACGTGAGGAATACTGACTCTAGCCACTGCTCCCTCCCCTCTCCCCCCTCCCCTCAGCTGCCCAGCCAAAAGCCCTGGTGACGCCACTGTTAAAAAAATCGTTTATTCACAGATCGAATGCAATATTTGATAGGTTTGGGAGAAAAGTTTTACCTCCCCTGCCCCCCTTCCCCTTCCGCTCCACTGAGTAAGATGGTCCCGTACTGCCATACTGTACTTTTTAAACTCTTACATCAGAGATATATCTGAAACATGCCCCATGACCTAATGACTGGATATCAAAATCATGTCCTCCTAACTCGGCACAAGCTGTCATGCATGATTGTCGGGTCACCAATCTTAATCTGGCAAGAATGTGAAATGTCGGATACTAGCGGATATGGTGTAGCCAACCTCCAAAAAGTTGGGGGTTGGGGAACCGTGAATATTGACAGTTTGATGACAATGTTCATAAAAGTGGGGGACGTCGATAGAAATTTATAACGTAATTTCAAATAAAGAGAGTCGGGGATGTACTATTCAGGGCCGGGGAGGGAGGGGGGGTCATAAAAGTGTGTGTGTGTGGGGAGGGGGCAAGGGACACATTTCCCCCAAAATGTACTGAATTTGTACAATTCTGCTGAAAAGTGAGGGGGTACGTCCCTCCTGTCCCGGGGGAATTACGACCCTGGTACTATTAATATCAGAGCCTTAATGGCTCATCCTATCTGAATCGACTAGATACTAGAATCATCTGCACTTAAATCGGCATGATATTTGAGCAACTGGTATATTGGTGTAATCACCTCTCTGGGGTAAAACCCAAAAAATTTCCTGTGACAAGTGCAAAAATTTCACTGGTAATTTCAGTGTTATGAAAAGTTGCTGCTAATTCGGAAATCTCCTTAAACTTTTCAATTTCAGAGAAATTACCTATATTTTTTGAAATTTTCCCTCATTTTCGAGAATTTTACTTCAATTTCGGGAAATTTTGGGAAATTTCTCGGGAAATTTTGCCCAGTTTTGGGGAAATTTTGACCAGTTTTCTAGAGTTTGGGGCCAGTTTGGCCAGACCGGTTGACTGGGAAGAGATGGCTTGACCGAAAATGCAAACCCTGTCATAGGGCAGTTTTCTCCCTGCCCCCGCTTCCTACGACGCTGGCAACTGGAACATTATGAATATACCCCGCCGTGCCCACACATGTTTTAAAAATCTTAAGCCCCTATGACATGTTACACCCACCCCTCCAGTACTCGATGTCAAGTTACGCCCCTGTGAGTGGTCTTTGGAGGCTTGAAGCATGGGGTCCTTGTGCCAATGACGCAATTACCAGCTCCGAGACTGACCCCTATTGCTAAAATTTTGATATTTGAAAATATATTTTAAAACACAATTAGCTGCCCGAGGCTTCAAAGTCTCTTAGTCCCATGAATACGTGATAAAAAATATGACTGGCAGAAGGACGTCAAAATGTGCTCGAATCTATACGTTGAAAAATCGAATTATGTGATCGCATTATAAAAGTGGTACAATTTTCGTAAATGTTCGTAAAATTTGCAACATTTCCATAATTTAATTTGAAGAAAATTTCTGCAAATGAACAAAAATCTCAAATTTCAAGAAAATATTTTTTAAAAATATTTTCTTAATGTAATATATTTTTTTTAAATTGAAGCAAATTTCACAACATTAAAGAAGTTTCTAAAACAATTAAATAGATTTCTCGAAAAATGAGGAAAATGTTCTGAAAATAACAGAAAATATCCTGAAAATTGAACAAATGTCCCAAAATTGAAAGACAATTATAAAAGTTTTTGGAAAATTGAAGATTTCTTGGAAGAAAATAGTCCCATGGAATCTGACTCCTCAATATCAATTCGTTAGACCTTCATTATTGGGAGGGTGAGAAGGGGGAAGGAAGGGGGGGAACGGAGGAAGGCAAAATGATACTCTACCCCTTAATAAAATATTGAGGGTCAAGGCCCACTTGCGGGCCTGGTTCATACGTGTTTCTACCAAACGTTTCTTACCATCGGGAAATGCTCTGATAAGTGGCGTTGGTGGCCGGGGCCAGGGGAAACTTCCCCATGTAAAGCTGTCTGCGAGGTCACCGCATACTCTAGAAGCGTAAAAATTGTTCTAAATTGTATTTTATTCTTTTCAATCTCAACTTCTGCAATATTTATTTTAAAAAAGCGTTGTAAATATTTCTCTAAAAGCAATATTCTTACATCAAAAACATGGGAATCATCCCTGGGACCCCAACTAAAGACACATTTTACCAATGGGATCCTACATTTGAGCCTTAACCAAACGATATTCCTTTCAAGTAGCTTTAGTGTGGAATCACACGATTTCAAGCAATTTTCTGATACTAAAATCACGTCAAAAAACGCTAAGCGTCCAGGGGCGTCGTCATTGGGGCTTCGGGGCGAGAAGAATTGGGGGGGGGGGCAGAAAATCATATGAGGGCACATTTTGACAGTAATTGACAAATTGAGGGGAACTTTTCATTTTCAAAAAGAGGCACTACTTTTGTCCGTTTTCGAAAAAGTGGGAGGCACGTGTCCCTGGCCCCGGGTCCCACACATATGGTTTGAGCATAGGCAGGATTTGAGGGTGCAAGAGGGAACTTGCCCCGCCTACCACATTTTCCAAATGTATACTTTTGTATAGTGATTTTTTGTTTGTATCTAAGCGTGATTTTATGGTTTCCCCTCAACTCCCACTCCCACTTTTGGTTTCCCCCAACTTTCGTATAGGCAAATCCCGCTTATGGGTTTCAGATTCTGGAGCCAAGACCAATGCCGGCAATTGCCCAACGGGCGAATAGTTAAAAGGCCTCCTTTTGAAAATAATTGCTTCGAGAATTATTTGGTGCGGCCCATCATATAGCTGGTAAACATATCAGTTATATACATATCATGAATTTTCTGATATCTTTTAATCTATATGAGTGGCGACATCATACTGTCATAGTTAAACTCAGTGGGGGCGCCAGGATTTTGATGCTGCGGAGAAGAGTGGGCAGTTTTGCCTCATGGAGGCCTGGTGAGGGGGGGGGGGGGGGCAAAGATTATGAACTGATAAATCGGATCAAATATATGTCACTTTACACAATTTTCTTTGGCAAAACGATCTCGCGGGGATCTCCCCTCAGTAAAAACTAAGTATCAAGATGGATGAACATTTTACATTTACCACAAATTTACAGCATATGAATTTGTAGTTATAATATGCGATTTGTAAATTGGACATCTAATTGTGTTGCATGAACAGATGACGGACTTACTTTCTTTATCTTAATCCATTGTGTTTTGATAATGATCAAACAACATTTGAAGAACTGCATATTGATTCTGATGTTGCGGGAACAGCGAATGTCTGGGAACAGGTAGGGACAACTTTGGATAACTTAAAGGGGCACTGGAATGAAATGTGATGGCGTATATATATATATATATATATATATATATATATATATATATATATATATATATATATATATATATATATATATATATATATATATATATATATATATATATATATATATATATATATACATATATATATATATATATATATATATATATATATATATATATATATATATATAATATATATATATATATATATATATATATATATATATATATATATATATATATATATATATACATATATATATATATATATATATATATATATATATATATATATATATATATATATATATATATATATATATATATATATATATATATATATATATATATATATATATATATATATATATATATATATATATATATATATATATATATATATATATATATATATATATATATATATATATATATATATTTGGGGAGGGGGCAAAAACATCGAATGTTTATTTAGCACGCAACAGTATATAGTAATTTTCTGGTTGATATGAATATTCAAGTGACCTTTGCACCCACGTCGTCTGTGCGCTATGAAAGCATGAAATTTATCGTTGTTTATCCGTTGTGGATTATAAACCTGTGAGACTCGCAAAGACGAGCGCCCTCACTTTTCGGTCCAGCGCTTTAAGACCTGTGTGAACAAATATTTTTATCCAGCAATTACGGCATAATTCCATGAAATATATTATAATTCAAGTTGGTGATGTCTTTCGTCCATTGATGACATTTGTAATTGTTTAATTGTAGGGTGTATGATGCATAAATGAAGACATGAAGACAAAAATCCTGGAAATCATGATTGTAGGAGATAAAGTGTTTTTGTGCACATTATCTTTTTATGCATGGAAACGCTTTAAGCATGTTTATAAAAATGTATGTCATTTCTTTAACGCGTAGGAAATATATAAACTAAGTTTACGAGTTTTCCGTTATTGTATCTTCCACGGAAACACTGAAACAATGTTTATGAAATTTAAGTTTGATCTTAAACACGTAAGAAATATGCAATCCGAGTTTACAAATTATCCGTTGCCGGATATTAATGGAAACGTTCAATACATGTTTACTTAGTTTAAGTTAGTTCGTAAACCTATAGTAAATCTGCAAATGGAGTTTATGAACTTTCCGTTTTCGAATACTTTACGGAAATGTTGATACCATGTTTATAAGATATAAGTTAGTTCATAAACCTATAGTAAATCTACAAATGGAGTTTATGAATTGTCCGTTATCGGATATTTCACGGAAATAAATAAATTTCTTTTGCATGTTTCCAGAAGATACGCTCGCTGAAATTTCGCCTAAATATGCTGATCATATTTGAGAAATTTACGTTATCCTGTAAACATGGTGTATAATCATTTAAGAGAATATGTTTACGATATTTCTGCCAACAGGAATATAACGGATATTTCTTAGCATTTCGTAAAAGCATCGTCAAACTACTTACCATGTTTACAATCTTTTCGGTTACAGATACGCATCATAAATACGAAACTTTCGTACACTTGTATTTAAGATGTAACCGTTCACCAGAAAGTTCAAGTAAACATGCATCAGTCAATGTTTCAGGTACCAGAAACAGCTATTTTGGTGCTGTGATAGTTAATTGGATTTTACAAATACCGAAATACTTTATTGAGCCAGAAAATATTTACATTGAAGAACACCAAGATTGGGCCTATTAAAAAATGAGAATATTCCAATATATATATAAAATATGTGATGCATGAAAAGGCGGAAATAAAACTAATGCTTTATCTGTAATTAAAACTTTTAAAGAATAATAAATTTAGCCTCAATAAGTTTTCCTAAATTCCAAATCCGTTAACGCCCCAAATATTATTTGTAAAACTAAGCTACAATGCTTCAAATACTATGATAGGGGATTGAAATTAAATCAAATATCCGTACCATTAATACGTTAAATTTTCAGGGAAAAAAGTGTATTATGACCCGAACTTTTATACCGAAAGCTGTACAGTTGAAGTGTATAATTTTTTTTTTTTAATTTTAGTGTTTTGATAGATCTAATTCTGAAGTAATTGTTTGTTACTGGGCCTTTACACCATAGGGTCAATTTTCGGTACTCAACGCCCACTTCACTTGAGAAGTTACCTGTTACCTGTATCTTCGCCAACAATTCAAACATAATCGACCTTTAATGTGTTACTTTATCGTGATGTAGCAGAAACCATTTAACATATTGTCATAAAAATATAACAAACATGACCTTTGGCCTTCGTCAGATACTGTCTATTCTTTAACATTCCTATTCAAGAAATATGATATTTGCTTTTTGGTTGTTAGGATCTATTTTAATCTCTAAAACAAACTTTAAACAAGATTAAGTCAAAGTATTTATGGTAAATGGTACTGAAAATATCTCAGGGGCCGCTATACAGCCGCTGACCAATCAGAAGTCGGCTCATAGCAAAGCCGGCTTCTGATTGGTCAGCGGCTGTATAGCGGCCTCTTACTACTCACGAGTGCTTCGGCGTTTTAGCTTTTCGCAAAGAGTTGTTAATGAGTGGAATGATTTACCTGAGTGGGTGGTTAGCTTTTTCAAAACCAACACTGATAAGCTCTTTACTAACTCTGGGCGTCTATGATTTTTTGTGGTGGTGTTGGTGGTGATGTTAGTTTGGCTTTTTATGGAGTGACTAACCCTTCTTAGCCCGTCATCTTCTTATACTATCAAGCTAGAAAATTTGACTGTATGTCTCATGCAATAGTGGCAGCCTGGTGGATTTACTTAAAATAAGCAGGTGCCAAGTCATTAAACGTGTTTAGTGATGTTTCTTACATACCATTTCCAATATTCATTGACTATTGATCTTTAAGTTGAACTACATTTAATATACATGAAAGAGGTTTTTCCAAGAATAAAATTCATAATAATTTGGGCTCCATTTGTGGAAATCGTGATCCTGGCACCGTGATACGTGCACACCCTTTAGTTTGGTGTTTTAATCCAGCCACATTTAAGCCTTTCTACTTGCAACAATTAGCATATGAGCCCGACCGTAAAGTTGAAAAATGGTATTATCTGGTATCAAAACCATAAAATCTGTTTTTTGACATGCCATAAAAAGGGGTGGATACAACGCAAAAGTATCGTTTTTACAGGTCTGTGCAAAAAGCAGAAGTTTGGACACCATAGTGTACAAACATGCATCATTTGCCACCCCTCCCCTACCCCACCCTCGATGCAAAAGTCCGTTTTAGGGTATCTGGCTCATTGGCTATAACCCAAATAATCGCTGTCTGGCTGTACAGATGTCAAAAGTCAATTTTTTTTCTCCAAATAATTCTCTGAATATTAGGTCAAATGTGAGTGAGATTTTTCCTCACTCTGAGTGAGGACTTTTTCACTCGTTTGCAATACAAGAGTTGAAATCGTAGAGTAATGGTTAGCGTATGTAATGGACACACTCACCCACTCTCGCCAGCAGATTGATACCTACGTAATTGAGTGGTATATTATTTTCCGCTAATTAAAAGTTTGACCAAAAAAAGGCAAAAAAGCGAATTTGTTAAAACAACATCATTTTGTATCTGGGTTTTTTTCGAATATTTAACGGACGTATGATTTGTTGTGAATTCTTGCTTAGACGAATTTCAAAGTATTTGATATGTTTAGATCAAAAGTCTACAATAAGGCGAAAAACATATTTAGGCAGTGATAAATTTTTTGTCAATTTACCTCATCGTCTGATCAGACATCTCGTTGAGTAGTAGATTGTTCTCCTGGAAGTTCATCCTCATCATTTCACAAAAAAGAAACGTTGCATTGGGCAGTTGGAACATAAGACTGTTGAATTGTACGTAATAAATGCAACATACCTCCATTTTGGGACAGCATGCTAATCATCTGATCGACAATAGTTATTTGGTTTTTGGAAATAACGTAATACTTCATTGAGCCTGAAATCATTTACATTGTAGAACACCGAGTTTGGGCCTATAACAAAATGAGAATATTGCAATATATATATAAAATATGTGATGCATGAAAAGGCGGAAATAAAAGTAATGCTTTATCCATAATTAAAACTTTTAAAGATTGATAAATTTGGCCTCAATAAGTTTTCCTAAATTCTACCACAAGAAATACATTTCCCTGATTACACCGTTAACGCCCCAAATATTATTTGTAAAACTAAGCTACAATGCTTCAAATACTATGATAGGGGATTGAAATAAAATCAAATATCAGTACCATTAATATCTTAAATTTTCAGGGGTAAAAGTGTATTATGACCTCAACTTTTATGTCGAAAGCTGTACAGTTTAAGTGTATAATTTATTTTTTCATTTTCGTGTTTTGATAGATCTAATTCTGAAGTAATTGTTTGATACTGGGCCTTTACACCATAGGGTCAATATTCGGTATTTAACGCCCACTTCACTTGAAAAGTTACCTGTTACCTGTATCTTCGCCAACAATTCAAAGAGAATCGACCTTTAAATGTGTTACTTTATCGTGGCGTAGCAGAAACCATTTATCATATTGTCATAATAATATGACAAACATGACCTTCGGCCTTCGTCAGATAATGTTCCAGTCAAGTCACATGATATTTGCTTTTTGGTTGTTAGGATCTATTTTAATTTTAAAACAAACTTTAAACAAAATTAAGTCAAAGCATTTATCAGTTTACGGTAAATGTTACTGTTTTGTAAGATCTTATATGATTTGCGAAACGTAGCAAATTTAGCTAGTCATTATAAAAGTAGTAACAAGTAATATTAAATTAACATTAAGGTATTTTTAATGTATTTACCTCAAATATACATCTAATTGAGAGTAGTAAGTGCAGGTCATCACCGTCCTTCAAATCTCGGGTGGTGCATTCGCCATCCTCCTGAATCTTAGGGGTCACTATACAGACCCCGACCAATCAGAAGTCAGCATTAAGTATATACAGATGAAGTATACACTTCGTTAAAAGGACCCTGCAGAATAATAGAGAATATCTTGTGACGCAATATGATGACCCAGAGGAAAAAATCTCACACAATCTTCACACAAAAACGGAAAGTGCAAAGTATTTTATTAGGGTTTTTCTTGAAACTCCGAAAAGCATACCAGTTCATAATAATAACAGTAATAATAATAATAAAAATGATAATAATAATAATAATAGTAATAATAATGATAATAATAATAATATTAATAGTAATAATAACAATGATAATAATAATAATAACAATAATAATAATGATAATAATAATGATATTAATAATAATAATAATAATAATAATAATAATAATAATAATAATAATAATAATAATAATAATAATAATAATAATAATAATAATAATAATAATAATAATAATAATAATAATAATAATAATAATAATAATAATAATAATAATAATGATAATAATAATAATAATCATAATTATAATCATGTTCATAATCATACCACTACTACTACTACTATTACTACAACTACTACAACTACTACTACTACTACTACTACTGCTACTACTACTACTACTGCTACTACTACTACTACTACTACTACTACTACTACTGCTACTACTACTACTACTACTACCACCACTACTACTACTACTACTACTAATAATAAGAATAACAAATAACAATAACAACAACACTAACAACAACAACAACACTAACACTAACACTAACACTAACAATAATAATAATAATAATAATAATAATAATAATAATAATAATAATAATAATAATAATAATAATAATAATAATGATAATAATAATAATAATAATAATAATAATGATAATAATAATAATTATGATAATACTACTACTACTACTACTACTAATAATAATGATTATGATAATGATAATAATAATAATAATAATAATAATAATAATAATAATAATAATAATAATAATAATAATAATAATAATAATAATAATAATAATAATAATAATAATAATGATAATAACAATAATAATAATAATAACAATAATGATAATAATAATTATGATAATACTACTACTACTACTACTAATAATAATAATGATTATGATAATACTAATACTAATACTAATAATGATAATAATAATAATAATAATATTAATAATAATAATAATAATAATAATAATAATAATAATAATAATGATAATAATAATAATAATAATAATAATAATGATAATAATAATAATAATAATAATGATAATAATAATAATAATAATAATAATAATAATAATAATAATAATAATAATAATAATAATAATAATAATAATAATAATAATAATAATAATAATAATAATAATAATAATAATAATAATAATAATAATAATAATGATAATAATAATAATAATAATAATAATAATAATAATAATAATAATAATAATAATAAAATAATAATAATAATAATAATAATAATAATAATGATAATAATAATGATAATGATAATAATAATAATAACAATAATAATAATAATAATAATAATAATAACAGTAACAGTTTTACCCAAAAAATAAGTGTTGCACATAGGGCTTTGCTATTCGAAACGGTCTTGCAACCGTCCTAAATTACATGCACTTTTTCACCACTATCTGGGTAAAGCTGGTGTAATAAAGAGCCTATTTCGTCGTCCCTCTTGGTGTCTGACTGTGATTTAACGGAAGCCTCAGTAAAGAACAAAAACGTGACAGAGGAGCCTATTTCAAAATATCGTTTGGTCGTTGCCAGTAAGTGCATTTAGCTCGTCAGCCCCAACCAGCGAGTCCCGCAGCAAAATGTAAGTGGAATCAGCAATGACTTGATCGACCGCCGGGTGATAAATGCAGTTTTGCTAAAACGTCAAGAAGAACCAAACAATGTGGTAGGCACGGTGAAGATCCAAGTGGTTAAGGCACTTGACCCGAAGTCTTGCATACTCTGATTGTCAGTCTGGTGCAGAAATTACACATAAAAGACAAAAAAGGTGAAAAAAGTGGCCCTAGTTGTTGGAATGCCATAATGATTTCACGTGATGATAGACTTTAATCAAAGTTTAAGTTATTATAATAACACCGTATCACTAAGATTTCTTCGTCTGCTACTTCTTTAATTTCCCCGTCCTCCATTTCCTCCGGTATAACTGGGAGTTGCGCGATAAACTCAGTTTTTACTTTGGCTATCTCGGCGGTTTCTGCCTCACAGGAAAGCTTTTCATATTTGCAGTCACATTCAGCGTCGTATGCGCAAACGTCGTCCTCTTTTGCAGGGCTCAGCGGTGTGTATACACCGGGCAAAGCTACCAATGGTACGCGTTTCGGAACAGTGGCCGCCGATTCCGTCTCCGTCATTGATTTCGTTTTTGTACGTCGAACCAACAATTCTCTGTGCTCACGCAGTCTAAGTTGGAAAAGACGATTTTCCTCTTCTCTGGCTTTGTCAAGCTCCTCCTGCAACTGTATCGTTTCGCCTTTGTCGGACTGGATAAAGTCGACCAGCTCGACCCGGACCAGAACACAGGTACGATGTACGGACAGACATAACATCGACAAACAAGTTAATTTCCACGGCCTTTGATAACCAGTTGTGGTACACTGGCGTATCTACCCAACCCAGGCTTGAACCCAGGGCCTCGTGGTCTGTAGACATGTATGATAAGCGCTACACCACAGTGGGTAGTGAAAGAGGAAGTCGGTATAAACAATAATGTGCGCAATAGATGTGACTGTCATGCGCGGTGATCGAGATTATAACCGCGGTAAACAATTTTTTTACCCGCGAAAAAAACTTTGTAAGAGTTTTGCCGCGAAATAAACTTTGTAAGAGTTTTGTTTTATGTTGATTTTGACTTTTCCCCACGGAAAGGTGACATAGTTTTTTTTCCAATTGAACGTTTGTCGTAAACAAGTTTATACTATTTGTCCATGGTAACGGTTTCTACTACCCCACCCTAAGCCTTTTGATCTTAAAAGGGTAATTTACGTTTAGAACATTTTCTTCACCCTCATTATCAAGAGATTTGTGTGTTGCCGCGTCAACTGATTTTACAATATCTCCAATGCTGTTAAAGTTTATTATCTTCCCAGTTTGTGCGTTCAGAGTGATCCCTTTCACTTTACACTCTGTGAATTTTTCATAACCGTAGTTTTGTGGCCCAGCTGATACATATTCCGTGATGTACGCCCCCGCCCCATGCCCACTTAACTCATCTGTTATGTCGCCCAAAAATGAGCCCAGTTTGGGGTCGTTTGTCCCGTCAGACACGTACACGATGCTGTCTGTGTATGTGTAGATCACTGCCTTGTCCAGTTTTTCCATGTGTTCGTACAATTTCAGTCGCGCTAGGGCAGCCGCAAACGCGGCCACAAAAATGTTGGTGGCTGGATTAATGTTCACGTATTCCTCCGCGTGCTCGTATTGAATAAGCGCCGCTTCGTCCCTTGCAAAATCAGTGAATTTGATTTTCTTTGTGTCGTCTGTCAACAGTTTGAAAAACGCCGCCGCTTCCGTAACGCATTCGGTCGAAGGTATGTTCATGCGCTAACCAAACTTACCCCAGAAAGAAATAAGCATCAATTTGGCCATCGCTTGTCTGCTTTGGTTGAAAACAATTTTGTCATAGTCTAGTCGTATCCCTTCTCGGGCGTCGTACTCGTCAATGTAACGCCGTTTTTGTGCTTTCAGCCACGCAATCTTTATGCCATCCGCTGGCTTCCTGTTTTATTTTCAAAAACGTGTTGATGTACGCTAAAAAAATACCAGCGTGACCCTCGAAGCCGTCGTCATCGTCATGTTCGTCTGCGCGACAAAGTTTTGACGTCTTGTTCAAATAGTACACTTCGTAAATCTTAGTCACAACGTAGCCTTCCCCGTCAACGAGCGTTCGTCATCACCGTGCGTGTTTTTTTTGCAACTTGTTTTCGCACATGTCGCGCTGAGCGAAAACATTAATTTGCCATTAATACGCGCCGATACTACGGGGTGATACAAATCATATGGTGGAATAACAGTGCACTTGATAAAACCAAAGTATTCCGCAAGCTGATCTACGTCAGGAGCATGAATAACTTCGGGATGGCCCACCAGGTACTCCCCGTATTTGTTGACGTACAGGTAAAGGGAACAAATGTAAAATGTATTTAATTTTCTCCCCTTTTTCAGCATTGTAATGCAATTTTTTAGCATTGGTACGACCACCGAAGAACGCGTCCCTGGGGTCCATGGGTCCGATCATTCGACAAGTTGCTAACCATTTTTTCAACGTTGGAGACTTCGCAACGAGTAAATTCACTCGTGTTCCCATATGGTATCGAAAAAATAAAACATATTGGCGCAGGCATTCCAGTTTGTGGCGCGTGACTAGATTGGCTTCCCCAACAGTCTGTTTTTGTGACCGGTCTTTGTAACATTGTTCGCACCAATGACATAAGCATCCTTGGAATTCATACACCGTCCTCTTAGCGGGGCAAAGCCATCGACTAAAAAATTTGAAACTTTGATTTCTCTCCCCCTCCCCCTTGCCCTCTGCCCGCTTTTGATTTCAAGCCCCGAATTTTGGGTTCTGATCCAATCAAGCCATTTGATGCATTTTACTGATTGCTATTTCTTTTTGGAATACCCACCGTTAGGGACGACCGCAATTTGGTTTGGTTAAAAAAAGAGAGATTGAGACACAAGCATGCAAGCGCTTGCGATAGTCACATCAAAAATAAATGGATCGAATCCACCCATGATTTAAAATTTCCGCCGGAAAATTTCGCAGCTCGACTTGAGCAATTCCACATCGCTTCGGCAATACTCTAACAGTTCTTTCTGAAGAGAAATCGCCCGGGCCCCTCCTTTTGCTTGCCTGTACCAGGCATCAAATTCCTTCATCTTAGGTTCCGTCATAAATTCGGGGCCGTACCATTCTCTATCGGGCCACCCCATAGTAATCCTTGTTTTCACGAGTATTAAACATGTGAGGGAAAAACCCCTTTATGAGCTCCGTTAATCCGAACGTCTTTGAAAATTGTGCCAAAGCCTTAGGGATGAAAATAAATGAATCGATGAAACAAAGTCTTGGTCTAAAAGTTTTATTGATTTTTATTTTATATAAAGTCATTGTCATCAGTTTAGAATCACACAAGATGACGCTGGGTTTGTAGCCGTTTTTCATGAGCTAATCGATTATAAAAAGTCCATCATATCCTCTGAGATTATGCGCCACACATGTTGAAAATTTCGTCGGTCAGCAACCACTCGCAACAATCGTTGACCGAATCTTCACCCCCAAAGATCATTTCTTCCGGATGGTCACATGACCAGTCCTGCTCGCACTTTTCACACACAACATGACACACGTACAAATTTGGAATGTGGGTTTTAGCCCCTTAGGCGTTATCCACTTGCATAGACTCGAAGTCGAAATAGACTGTCTTATGTACAGCTGACGTTTTTTCATTTCTTTCTTCCGCGCTCTCGGGCACGGGTTCCCCCCACCCGCCCCTACCGAGAAGATTCATGTAATTTTCGACTATGGCGTCCAAAGAGACGTCTTTAATTTCTTTCACTTGCATGTAACACCGATGATCAATGCCTTGGACTTTTTTGCCAACTTTACAGAATTTCTTTCCGCATACGTGCGGTTTCACACCTACAAGAATTTGCAAGTGGCACACGGAGCATTTTTTGCGCCGTTCACAAATCGATTTCCAGTTACTGGTTTTCCTTACAGCAGGTAAGGTTTTATGAGCCTCATAACACGCTTGCGAATTAAACGTCCAAAGACAATCCTTACACACAATAATTTTGTATCAAAGCCTTTCCGGCCATTGTGGCAACAGCCGATAACGCTTCTTTTTCCAAACCTGGTGTTGCATCCCTCGCAGCTTCTAAACGTCTCCGCGCCAATACGGGGGCCGCCGATCAAGCAACGACTATCACGCTTTTAATTGCAGGTGCTGCCAAATCACTAATCATTTTAAAAACATCACCCAAGCCATCCCTCATTTGATTCCTGTACATCATCATCACCCACGGTAAATACCTAAGCGGAAACATAGGCCCCACTGCCCCTACCAACTGAACTGAATAACCACCACGGAACACAGGTCCTACCGGACCGCGTCCATACTGATAAATCCCCCTAAACACTGGCCCGACTGACATCACTGAACCACCGATTCAAACCTCAAACCCAAAATGATCCCACCACCCGTTGAAATAAAATCCACAGGGTTACCGCGCCCGTCGTACACGGCTACAGTAATCTTTGTCAAATCCTTGCGTTGCACTTGTAAGTGAGTACGCAATGCAACATTGCTATTTATACCATTTTTACCACAGCCAGCATAAGTTAGCAGCTTTGCTTTGACACCGGCTATCATATTCTCCTCGATGAAGTCGCAATACACGTACGCATTCCTCACCATTTCATACGATTTTATATAATGTTCTCAAGTCATCCATTCTTAACCGAACTAGTCTGCTTTTGGAGTTTTAAGAAAGCGCCAATGCAATTCCTTACACGTTCCATTTTTCGTGTAAAACATTTTAAATATGTTTCTTGACTAGCTCCCCCTATTCCTTAAGCGTTACGCTAATTCTTGAAGCAATGATTAAGTCCAAAGTTTGACTTAGTCATTTTTTCCTGAGGACGGCGATTGACTGACATCAAAACTTTATCATCCGCAATCGAAACTAAATCCAACCAAAAGTGGTGCAAACGCCGGGAAAATCGCACACCATTGTGACGGTCAGTGTAGTTGACCTAACGATAAAAATAAGGGTATTTGATCCACCCGGTGGCAATATATCATCGCCGGGATTTTAGCCGGCAATCGCACACCATCGTGGCGGCAAAAATACCCGTCTTACTGGTAAAATCACCTTCTAACGGTGATCTCTTACCCCTTACTACTATTGAGCCAGAGAAATAAAGGATTCCTGACTTTTTAAGCTGCTAAAAGTTTTTTTCACCCAACCTAAAAAACAAAATTTGTGGCGGTCAGTAGCCGATATAGAAGTCTGTTATTGGCTTACTTTATTTAGTCTAATATTCAAATATTTGTTAGGTAAAACAGATGGAGGAGGGGGGGAAGGGGAGGGGAGGAGAAGGGAAGGGTCAGCTCTGTCACTTATTACCAAAACACTTTTGGGGGAATAAATTAAAGCAGAAGGGGGAGGGGGTCAGCTTTGTCATTTATAACTGAAAAAAAGTTATTTGGCAATGAATTAAAGCTACATCAACCTTTACCATGAAATATAAGCTATTGGGGCAAAGTGGGTGAAAGTACCATACATTAAGCCCCTACCTCTTTACTCTGCACTGCCGCACTTGTTTTCTTTAAAATTATGTGCACTTTATAGAAATGTTATGAATGACTAAATTGGATATGTCAGGATGTACTGGTATACACCATAATCTAGTAAAAGGACTGTTAATTACCATCTAAATATGTTTTGAGAAACCTTTCATAAATGATTGAAAACAATTGTTAAGAAATTGAGGGTTTGGTGTCACCCTCTTGTGGTAGTTTTTCGACGACATTAATTTTAATACGAACTTGCGAAAACGTGAAATTTAGTCTTCTATCTATGCAGGATAATATGTACGATCACTGACCTTCAGCTTTAATCGTTTCACAGCATTGCTTGTAGCATTTCTGACAATAGTACCTAAAAACATATACAAATTTGTAAAGTCATCACTTGATCTCATGCAGATGTACCTGTAACCAACGTTTTTGCATCCTGTCAGACGCTGTACACAAAACAAATTATTTAGATAATTCTAAGTCCCTAAATACAAGCGTTTGTATTAAATCATTTTCCTTCCGTATTAGCTTTGAAGTGAAGTTTGAAGAGAAAATGTGGCGGTGATGTGCGAGAATTGTTGATAGGTAACAATACCATGAAATTTCTGGTGGACATTGTGAAAAATGTATCATCTAGAAAGTTACAAACAAAATTGTCTGGATAGAAACAAATATAAGTTGCTATATATAAATATAAGACAATATTTGTTGTAAAAAATATGACTTTCAACCGAACAATATAAGATGTTGAAATATGTCAGGAAATACTTTTGAGAGGTATGTGCTTCTTATAATTACCTTTTCTCCGTCCCCCTGGGGAAGCCAGTCGTTCTAATGTTCAAACTACTCACTGCTCACAATTAATTAATGTAATGTTTTTGTGTCTGAACTGCTTTGATATATAACCGAACCCCTAAAAATGATGGACATTTTTACCAAGCGTTTCCCTTAAAAACAAATAATGTATATCACTCTTCCGATAGCACCACCAATTAAGTTGTCTAAATATACAATTTTGCTAATCAATTCTTTCGGCATGTATTCAGTACTTCATGATTTGGTAAACAAGCCCTTCTGTTATCCTCTTTAATAGTGTCAAGTATTAATTAAAGGTACTTTAATTGTATTTTTGCGTGTCATTAGAATGATTATCACGCCATTACAAATATGCGACTTTCTGATTACATCTGAATGACTTCGTGTACTTTTCCAAAGCCAAGGTTGCTTTACCAAAATTGATGGTAATTATTGGGTGTCACAACTTTTTTGAGTTGATTACGAGTTCCGCAAGGACGTTCTTGATCAGGGTTTTTATTCTCGTCCACACAGTGGTAGAGGTGCAATAGCTTAGTTGTCAAGGAGTCACGCTCGTATGCAAAAGGTACCGGGTTCGATTCCTGCCGCAAGCACTGCATTGTGTACTTGAGTAAGGCACTTACTTTACTTGTTTCAGTCCACTCTGCTGTAAAATGAGTACCAGCACCACTGGGGAGTTAACCTGTGATGGACAGGCGTCCCGTCTAGGGGGACTCTCATCCGCTTGCGCCATGGAAACCGGGAATAAGCACCGGTCCTATTAGCCTAATAGATTTAGCTTTTAGCCACACAGTGAGAACTGAGAAGAAAGTCAATTAATGAAGGGGCTCCAATCCAAGCATTTGAAGGCGGAACATTATTACTAAACTCGACAAGGGTCGAAAACTTACCGAAAGATATCTGAACTGGTAGAATTATTTAGCGTCTGAATACTGGATGAAAAGTTTAACAAACTAGCAATAACCGGCTTATAAATGGACTAGTTATTAAAAATCTTATGGCTTGTTAAAATAATTGTCAGCGAAACGCTCGTTCAATGATGCTACGTGTGGCGTATATGATAACTTCATATTTAACATATATTTCAAGTCCAATGTTTTATAGCTGTTGCAATGAAAAATAAATAAACTTTAGATTTGTTTGTGTTAAAGAAAATTCTTCTAAAGTCTCACCTTTTCTTATTATCATTATTGCATAATATGGCCAGCATAATGATAAAGAAATACAACACAAAAATAGTCAAACACCATCTTTCTCTAGGAATCCCTTCATAGTTTTTGTCCTTAGTCACGTTAACAACGTCAAAAAAGAAAGATTAGATGAAAGATCAATTTTGGATTGTGTACTAAGAAAGCTAAAACAGAGTTTACATACTAAGAATTGTGCTTGATTTTCAAAAACCGTTCATTGTTTTTATATTTGTTCTTCTTCTTTATTTTAAAATCATCACTTGAAACATAATTGCTAATGTTTTAAAGGTAAATTTGTGCTTTGTCAAGTCAGTTCAAACCAAAAGGTGCAGTGTAATTTTCTTAACCTTTGGGTACATTGTTGTATGCTACAAAGGGGTGGTTTTTGATATCACTTGCAACAGCTAGCTTCAATTTAACCAGGTTTAACGATGTTAAAGCTGGAAGAAAGCACACCGATTAATTTAGTTTAGTTTTATGATATGAATACAGGATTGTTTGCCTACACAATCGGCATCTTTTCTTAAACGAAGTAATACATTCATATTTGATAAGTATTTATTTGTGGTCTGTTGTGTTTTTAGGGGAACAAACAAAAGGCAAACCATTATAATGAATGACTTTTTGTGATATTTACTGAAGGTTTAGTGTAGACGACGAAATATTAGGTGACCTTTTAACTACGTATAAGTATAGTCTGTAAATAACAACCAATTCACCACTATAACTCCTGACACTCTTTTAAAGAACAAGATGGTTTGATGTTTGATATAAATAGTCTTCGTTCATTGTCATATTTTCTACACACTTAAGCTTGTGTATTTCTTTAATGGAAATTTTATATTGAAAATTCATTATCTATCATGTTTCTTCACATCTGTTGATAGTTAATTCCATAATCTGACATCAGCATGCCTTAATTATATTCGTCGGTTGCAGTAATATAATAAGAGCATGGGTTCAGGTGACAATGATAGAAGTGTTCCCGTCATTATTTGTAAAACAAACAAACGGTCTAGTACCATAGTCCCACCCAGAATAAGTTCGCGGGTTTATGTCAAATGTTTGATATTTGAGTAAATTATGTAGGTCTAGTGCTGATTTTACTTGGTATAATTTTGAAATTGTATGGTAAACCTTTTTCGTGAATAATTCCTGTTGGGTTTATCTTATCTTTCTGGAAGCGTTAACATTTTTATTTGCGCTGTAAAATTGATTAACAGCAAAATATATAGCGTAAAAACATTTTAATATATTTACTAACTAGCATTCCCGTGTTTTCTTTACGAAGCTATGATGCAGGTTTTCTGTGCAGAACAAGTGACATGATTGTATCATGTACAAAGGATGGCATATACGAGTGGAATCCAAATTAATCTCGCGTCCCAGTCGATCGTTTATCGTTTCTTTGGCCACTTTGATATCAGAGCATGTTCATAAGCATCAACCACACATGTTAAATCTTCCGTGGCGAAAATCTTTATCACCATTTCGTTATCAGCAACAACTGAAATGAAACATAATAGGCTCAATAACTATATATAAAAACGGAGGCCTAAGAATGGGGTACAAAACGTGTTGGTATCGTATATTGGTGGATCTAGGCAAAGAAGACTTTGTTAAGACCCGACAGGAAACCTGACAATTACGGATCACATAGATGAATGGTTTTAGTAAGAGGGCAGCTTGTGATGGTGATTCTAATTGAATAAGAAATTTGTCAAATTTGATCAAAAGGCAAAAGTCAGTACCAATTTTTAATGAGCTTTAGGGCGAGTTCGAACCCAATGCACCACATATGGATCTGCACCTGCTGACACATAAAGATGTGCACCTTTTGGCAATTTTGAAAATGTGAAAAGTCAATAGAGGAAAGGTTTTATTTGTTAAAACAGCTAGTTCGAGAATAATGAGAGCATTAGTTGTTTTTGCTAATTCAGGATTATTTTAGTATCCATTTTTCTCAATATCAGTTTTCTCTTCCACTAATTCTTGGCAGAGAATTAAGCAATTAATTCAAATTCTTCGCACTGCTACCATACACCACAAACCTGAATAAAGTCGTGAAATGAAAACATGAGAACTCGTGCCTCTAATATGCCAAAGTTTCATTTTAAATTTAAAGAAAGCACCCTTATTTCTCTCCAATAATTCGCTAGTAAATAGAACATGAATTTATTGTTTCTCTGCAACTTCAAAGTAGCGAGGTAATTAGGTTTTCAAACGCAAATTTATATTTGATCAGTTATAAATTTGTTGCTACCAAAATAAGCATTCTTTACTCCCAACTGCAATTTTGAACGTGTTTTTTTTATGGTTTTAAAGTGGTAGTTCAACTATGTAACCTAACAAAATAAAGTGTAGAATCAATGATGTTTCTGTCAAATATTGATCAAGTAAGTACATAAAGTTCCATGGAAATGTTATTTTGCTATAATTTTGTTGTCTTTGTTCTTATATTTGATTGAGAAGATTATGCATAATGACTTTCAAGCAATGCAATCCGGTGTTTATTGAACTTTATATGAAAGTTCAGGTATTACTTTTTCATTCTCAGACCGTCACTATGTCATAAAGGGATTAATTCAATGCATATTCATGAAAGCAACGGTGAAGGATGAATCTTTTTAAACATTTTCTGTGACTTTCAAAGTTTTTTTTTTAATTAGTAACGATGCTATGTTTTCAGATAATTTTAAATGAGGATCCGACGTCACTCTTAGTCTATAGACTTTTGTCATCCGTAGTTCTCATTCAAAGTCGTGAGAGCTTTAAATTGCAACATACCATGAACGGAACATGAGATCGGAGACGTATTTTCATAGTTCCGTTTGACCTTTACTTTACAAGGCAGAAATTTATGGTCGCTGAACTAATCGTTTATCAAATGTTTGCATTTGGCTTACATCATATTGACCTGAAATCATGCACACGCTCATTTACGAAAATTGTACGAATAATAACGGATTGAAGAATAAACATACTTTGTTTGATAAACTTTCTCATTTGGATAAAAGGCTTTGACGTCCGGACGTATAGTTTGATATACTTTATTCAAATCCTTCAAATGTTTTTGTGGATCTGCAATGTTTGTTTTAAAGAACCCTGGCTCGACGATGGCCACGCGACAAGGAGAGCCTGCACCAATGAAGCTAAATCTAAAAACAGATTATGAAATGTTAAATTTAAATGTTAAAATTTGATAAAAAACACAAGTTCGACGTCGTCGGGATTTTTTTATATTTATTACTTTTCAACCAAAGCGTTCGTATTCTCGAACATTGTACGTCGGTATTATGTTCCTATTGTTTGCATTTTAAAAGCCACTAATTAAGAATTTAATTTGATTTTGCATGCAAAACGGATATTTTCCCACATTTCAGTTTATACTCTTAACAACGCCTGGTCTTTCCGCTTCCCTTAAAACCATTTTCTATAGAGAACGAGTGTTTTACTTACATATACTTTGATATATTATTATATATTGGTAACAATTAACGATAAGGAGATAAATACTATTTTTACCGCATGGAAGGTACGCACTTCGATTTCCGCATGGAAAAGCTACAGGTCTTTAAATCCGGACAGGAGTGTGATTAAGTGCCCAACATTTTTCGTATGAAGTCTCACCAGGCCTACTACTGTCCTCACTGAATAGTTTCAGAATATATATTACCTTCTAACCTTAAACGTATAATGTTTACGTGCATGGGCAGCAAATTGAAAAAAATTCCTCTTAGAATATTTCGTACCATCATTTTTATTGTATATTTTTATTTTGAAAGAGATCTCATCAGACGTAAGCCGAATAAAACAGAGATCCATGTGGAAATACTTAGTTTTTGTGAATAAATATGAGCTATTTCTCATTTCTTTTATATTTGAAATCACAAAAAGTTATACCAATTTTTAACACTTTGCCTGTTGGAATTTGATTATGCAGCAGAACTGTCAGTCTGCTGAATTTCTACAAAGGTAATCACACACCTGCTAGTTTTTCGTGTTTAATCTCCTCTTAGGATTCTTTCTTATTACTTCGTTAAGCTAAGAAGATTAAACATACCTCAGATTGTCAGAAAATGCTTCAACAGCAAATTTGGACTCACTGTAAGCAGCCATCAGGAATGGAAACCTACCAAAGCTACTCGCAGTGTTGACCACACGTCCTCTACCCTTGTACATCAAGGGAAGGAATGTACATGTTGTATCTACGACTCCCAAAAGATTGGCTTGGATAACTTTATTGTAGTAATCCCCATTAAGCCACTCCCCTGGACCAGAAAAACCGACGATGCCGGCGTTGTTGACAATTCCCCACAATCCTAATGGAAGATTAAAAGAAAACCTTATGAAAACATATATACCGACGTCACCGACAGTAGATACAGCCTATTCACTTGGTTGGAAATGTGACCTGAGGTCATCAGATCGTATAGCAACCGCGCGCATTCACCCCGCATTGGAGTGAAAGCAAAGCGATCAGCTGTGTTTGTGTACATGCCATACGTACCGCACACAGTAAACACATACTTTACGGACATGCCCATGTGTATCGCGCAAAGGTTTGTTTTCACTCCAGCGAATGACATCATCTCCCGGATTTGACGTGGCATCAACCAAGTGAATATAAAGAAAATGTATTTCAACACCTACGCTGTTGAGCATGTAATACACACATTTCACTTCTCTAAATACGTCTAACCAATAATCTGTTGTTGTTTGTTAAATCAAACCTTATGTTGGTAATTTATTATCTGCATAAATTCTAACACCAAAGTCAAGCGCCAAATTGCCAATCATTTCCAGACAGGCGGCGACACAAAGTTGGTGAGAATGTTCCACACTTGTCCGCAGACTGACAGCACAAATATATTTAGAAACCCTCAGTCGAAAATCTGACCTCGGTTGACCTAAAAACTTTAAACATTGATGACATTATACAATTTTGAATTTGGCTCGAAATTCAAATGCAAAGTTCTGCGCAACTTCGAGCAAAATTTCACCCTTTATGAGTCAAATGATCGAAACTGCATGGAGAAATATCATCAAAACAACCACGGAACAGCCTAACTCTTATGTATACCGATATACAACTGAAAAAAGAAGGTCAAGACCTACCACTAGTCCGATCGAACGTATAGGCCAGGCCGATGATCAAAAATTAGGCCAAAATTGAGAATTAGGAAATTTACTTATTGTCACAAAAAACATTTTTTTAATACTAGACAGTTACGCTGTGAACCGGTAGTTCATAAAATTCTTCCATCATGATTTCGAGTTTTGAACACATACGTGATGGTCGCCATTTTGGTCACTGAATATTCATTCATTAAATATGACTAGCGTATTTAAATTGTAATCATCATTTCCCTGGTTCTACCAATGCAGTTGTGGGAGCAGACCAGTTTTAATACTAAAAGGGAGATTCAATTATTTGAAAACGATTCAATAAGGACAAATTAAGTTGGTGTAAGAACAATATATATCAAATGACACTTCCCTGGTATATTCAGCCGTTTTATTTCAGAAGTATGGTGAATATTTTAAGTTGGGCTTTTAAATAAAAAAGATATAATAAAGCTAGGTAAATTTGGATTGGGGGTTCAGTTGGCGGGGTTATTAAGACAAATTGGGTGAGCTATTCAATAAAAAGACAACACTGGGTTTAACAACTCGAGGAGAAAGGGGACAGTTTATAGCTACGCCCCTAATGTTTTCTTTGCAACTTGGCTTACACTGATTAAGAAGTTATGGATTCGACCAGGAGCGGAATGGCCCACTGGCCATGGACCGGTGGGTCCAAGGCGCCGGTCCCCCGACGTCTGAGGCGCCGGTTTTAACGCGCTGATTGAATTTCCCCCAATAACCTAATGTTTGTCCGCTGGCCCATTTAACTAGTTTATATTATTTTTTCAAGAATTAAAACGAAATTATTCGCATGCTTCACGTGAATGAACAAATTAGCATTGTGATACTTAAGGTGTAAGGCCAGTCGAGGGCGCCAGTCATTTCACATGGAATGGTATATTTGTATGTGCCAGTCCGCCCCTGGATTCGCCCCATATATGGTACACAAATACATTTGGGCAGTTTAGCAAGAATTGCTAGATCATAAGAGGGTGTATGCATGGAAATTAAGTCCAATTGGGGCGTCCAATTGGAGTGGATACTGCTCGTCTCCCATTTAATTCCTCCGCCGAGTTCCACATTGCTTCATTAAGCACAAAATCTAACGTTAAAGTAATCCACTCTGAAATGGCGTTGCCCTTCAATACTTGGTCCGGGTACATCATCTTTTCCTCGCGCAAAATGGTCAACGAATGGATTATATAACATCAGGAGCAAATGACACAGCCAGCCTTCAGAAATGTGTGTGCCGGTGATGGAGGGTGGAGAGGGGCAAGGAGGTAATTGTGAGGAGGGTGGGGAGGGGGCAAGGAGGTGGGATGGTGGGGAGGGGGCAAGGAGGTAATTGTTAGGATGGTGGGGAGGGGCAATGAGGTATTGTGAGGAGGGTAGAACCATAACTTGTAATGTCAAGGTCCAGAAAGTGGGTGGTTGAAGGAAAAAGTTGGCCGCTTTAGCTATTCCCAGAGTTCCTTTTGAGAGGTCGAGGGGAAAGATCCTTGTTGTAATGATAGAAAATGCGCGAAACAAAGGAGGAGAAATATTACTTAGCAAATACTTTACATAGAACACATACATTCTCCCCATTAACCTTTGCATATAGACCCACACTTTTCTTTGGATGCAAGGCAAGGAAGCAACAGGTACCATTTTCTACAGTCTGTGGTATGACTTGGTTCAGGCTTGACCCTGAATCTTTGAGAAAAATAACCATCTGAAAAATCAATAAGGATGGAAATTTTCAAAAAGAAGTTTTAAATCAGTTTAATTAGTTCCAAAATTATTCTCATTTGTTTAGTCAGTTCATAAGATAAACAAGGTTGCCAACACAGTGCTAAAACAGCTACAGAAAATAAAATGGGTGCACTGGAAATTGGTTCAAACAACACAGAAGTAAAATTAGGAAACCAATAGTTTCAATACACAATATAGATATAAACAGCTGGCAAAGCGTTAAGTCATACACAATTTAGAACACAGTCTGTTAGTAACAAAGACTCTACATTATTACTATAAGTTTCTTTAATATAACTTATGTTATAAATATAATAAATTTGACACTTCTATATGATTAAAACGAATTCCTGTTCCTCGTGTCACACAGACAGTCTTAGATATATACAGTATATGTCACCCAGACAGTCTTTAATAAAAAACAAAAACAGTATGCAGCTTTTAATATATACAATTTATGTCAAACAGACAGTCTTTAATATATACAATATAATGAATGTTTTATATTTTACCTTACACAAATAAAAAACCAGACATATACAAACAAAACAAAACTTTATACTGTGACTGCTTTGCACAGGAAGCTCACCAGTTATAAATCATGTACTTCTTAGAAAATATAAGACACATCATCTTTTCTTAATCTTTACTGTCATGTAGATTTATACTTGTAAAAGTATACATAACTAGCATATGGAAAATGATAAACTGTACAGCTTAAAAGCTGCAAACATGAAGAGCACAAACATTATGCTGTTAGTCACTACCAAAACTTCAAACATACCGCACACTTTTACACAGCTTTGTTTCATTTAAGCTGCATTACAAAATAATTTTTGAAAAATAACATTCATGCGGCTATTGTACACACCAATTCACTTTATTGTGAGCAATTGATTTATGGCAGGTCAGGTTAGCCACAAGAAAATTTAAAAGCTGTTGTACTGTGAATTTACAGCTCTTTGTAAACATATTTATAGAAAAGTAATCTATTATGTCCTGTCAAGGTACAAGTAAGAAAGAAAGGCATTGATTTTGACATCTCTATTACTTGAATAACATGTGTTTCTTTACCAGCCAATTTACATTTGGAGGGACAAACGTTTTTTTTGCTTTTTACAACTTCTCCACAATCATCCGCAATTTAATGATAAATAATGATGACAGCATTGTCAATCCAAACTTAATTTGAATGGCAAAACAATAGTCTTTTCAGCTTATCCTACTGCTCTCCAGCACTGGTTAAATTTGTCCATGCCCATAGCCATTTGCAGGACCCATATCACTCATTTGTGTATGCACTACCTGGATGAGTTTCAGTAAATACACTTCCAGGATTAAACATAGAAATCACTTATCTTCAATTATACTATTGCTAAGTGACTCCTCATTGAAAGACAGTAGCACTACAGATGATACTATATCTTGGAGTAGAGTGGCATTCAATAAAAGCCCAGCAATGGTTAATGAAATAACAGGCGTCCCGACATTTTCAGTTTTGACATACTTTACCAACGGCTGCTAAAATGTTCTAATAGGCCTAGAGTTTTGTGGTTAAAAAACAAACAAAAAAGATTTGGTATTTAGCATCCATCCATCACTGTACCAATGCAAATGTAGCTGTGAAAATTAAAACAATAACAATACAGAAAGAAGACAAACTAGGTCCGAACGTTAGAATAGGCTATATAAGCTGGCATAAAATTGCATGATGGACTTCATAGGCCTACTATTTAGTATTGCACTTTCTCGAGCATAAGCTTTTGTATTAATAGGTAGGCCTAGGTAAGATAAAAATGATGTAACTTCTACAACACGCTACGATAAGGAGCCCCAAACCGAAAGTTCCTCCAAACTATATAAATTTACAACACTCAACGAATGGGAAATAAGATTGAACGAGTCCGTTACATGGTATTAATTTTAAGCCCATATCTATTTGTCTATGAAAAATTTACAAAACCAAAAGTGCAGATTCGCTACTCAGCATTGAAGCATTTCGTGGAAATGGGATTGCAATTAAATGCACATTTTTGATAGCAAAAATGTGCTAAATATCCATATCTCTTTTCCCACTACATATTTAACTCTTCTAATTTCCAACGGTAGCCATGTAATTTTGATATGACGTCACTGAATTTGAATATTCAGTACAAAAGTACTGACTGATAATGCCAGGTAGCTCAAAACTGCATCTTTGGAGTTACTGCAAAACGACTTCCAGGTCAGCTGTAAATGTTTAATCAACATGGAATAACGGCGATATAGCGAGGTCAGAATTCTGACTGACCCTCAGAGTGGCCAGTTACAACAAAAGAAGAATAAACTTATAGTCAATCGGCCGAACCCCCAAAATATGCCCAAAACGTGACCCTCCTTGCATTCTATAGTCACCAATGGTGGTTGGGTATTGTTAAGGAACACCTCAGCAACATTTCTTGACTAGTTGTTTAGTGTAAAACGAGGTACTTTTTGAGAAAACAAGTAGTTTGTGAACAAAAATAATATGTACTGTCACACTATATAGTAGTTCCGCTACTTTTATTATTAAAGGAAAATCAACTTTGGAGCAATGTTCATGATACATTGCTATAACACTATAAGTGTTTTCCCCTTGCAGAGATGAAATATATGACTGACCAGAACAACATGGACAGAAAATTAAGAGGTCAAAGGTCATGGTCAAAGTCATGACTTTAAGGGATACTTAAATTTAAAAAAAAACACTGATATCTTAAAATTTTGATCACAAATGCATTTTATTTTATTGCACAAAACATCATTTTCTTGAATGATATGGAATATAATATGATATGAAATATAATTAAGTTCTTTTGCAAGGAAGAAAAAGTCTTTGTATTGGGAGTATTTTTTCAGGTGGAACCGGAAATGATCTAAAATGGAACATTGACCCTCGTATAATTATCATCCTTATTTCCAACATTGAACAGTTCAGTGGCATTGAAATAATTTTCGTCTCAAGTGTTCATTATTCAGTTATTGCGATTAAATATTATAATTAAATCGGAGTCACTTCATATATTTTTTATTTCAGATAATTTCCTGTTAAATTCAATCAATGAGAGGGAATAAATACTACATGTAAGATCATCAAAATGAATAAATTAATGGACTAAAACGTTTTTCTTAAATTTCTGTGTTTCATCAGTTTACAAATAGATAGATGTCCCCACCAACAATGCAAGAGGAAATCCAAAGGGAGTCAGGGGTCGATCTCTTCAAATTTTTGTAATATTTTATTGAATTTATGATATAAAAAGAACGTCAATTGTTTTTTACCATGTTAACATCCATAATTATTTTCAAAAGAAACATATGAAGTGTGCCATATTCACTATCATTAAGATGTTTGAAATTGGATTATGTTTTTCATAGCTTAATTTTAACCCGCTCCCCTACCCCTTTCTTGCTTCCTATAAATCCTTGCCCTCCACCAACTTTTTCCTTTTCTTAGAAGTTAGAGGTAGGGATAGCTAAAATGTAGTCAAATTTACATATTTGGGTAAAGTCCAGAGATAACTCTATGTTTATCCACTTTAGGGTCAAAGATTGTAATAGACAATATCCGATGAATGTTATGATGCACCATCCTTATTGGTCATTATTTGGTACTTTCTGACTATGTGCCATTAATTCACAACATCACAATCATGTATTATTTCAACTTTAAAGTTTCAGACAACATTGAATGAATATATGCGACTAGAGACCATCCATGCCCAAAGTCACTGACCGACGCAGATTGAAGCCTTTGACACTGATTCCACACATGATTTTGGTAATTTTCCTGCATCTTTTGACAAGAGGAATCCAATAAAGCAGCATATTCATATGACATCTCAAGGTTTACATGTATACATCTAAAAAAACATATAACATTCAAATTCAAGATCATGTTTGTAGCAGCATCGAGGTCATAATTCTAATATTTAAAAAAAAAATCAAATTGATTTGGTTATTAAATTGGAAATGAGAAGATGTAATTGGAAATTATGATGTATTCTTTTGAAAATAGAAACATTATGGTGTTCATCAATTGTGTTTAGAACTTGTTTAAATTTCAGGCCACTTGATACAAAAAAAGTTTATTTTAAATGATTTTTGAATTTTTGGCAATTCTTGATCCTGTACAAAAAATAGTGGTAAGTTACACAATTAATACCTAGTTAAGTGTGTGTCTCATGGGTATCTTAGCTTTATAAATCCATCTTTAAAACATAATTGTTAAGCAAAACAACTGATTAACATTTGTAATTCATTCTCTATGAATATGTACTTTCCAAATGGGAGCAGATAAGAGGAAACTAGTGACTTTTAGTTCATGAAAGAGATGCCCAATTTTGCAATCCTGGCTTAAGTTTTGATGACATCGTCCACAAGTTTAACAAAAGTGTGATTGTCTGAAGAGTTCCTCGAGGTGAAGGTCAGGTGCTTTGATTGATCAACATTGTCAATGTACACCTATTATAATTAATTGATAAAGAAATTTGTGGAATTAAATTAAACGCGTCTTTATTTTGATCACAACATAGGATCCTTTGAAGACCTGGTGACCAGCAGCATGTTTTATTTACGTGAAACAAACATCAAATTCTTAGCATGATGCCTTTTACAGCAAAAGAAAACTTGTATAGTTTTTGAGTTGTGATCAATCCAAGGCAAGAAATTGCGAAATTTTAGGTATTTTGTCATAACTTGTTGGCATAACATGAACTTGATTCATTATCATAAATGCATTTTTTAAACGTGTTATTGAGTGCTAATCATGATAGTCTAATATATCATTTATACTTTTCCCATTGCTGGTATGATAAACATATTGATAGGGTTTTTCATCTACTTGTGTCACAAATTATTGAGCAAGAAAAGCCACAAAAAAAAAGAAATGTCATAATGGTAAACTTCTAAGTAATTTTGATGTTTTTTATATTTGATAATGGTCCATTCTACACTTTGAAGAAATTAAGTTGCCTCTACAAGGCACCAGACCCTAAAGTTAACATCTGATTCCAAAATCTCTTCTTGATCACTGTCTCCACCATCCTCATCATCATCGTCAACTGTAGCAGCATCTTCCTTATTGTCTTGCATGTGTAAGCTTCTGTGCAGAGAAATAAATGTTTTTTGTATTGGCACACCTTTGTCGAACAGTCCTTTTGCAATGACAACTAAGAAGTTCCATTACTGCCTTTGGAGCTAGTGGTAATGTTATCCACGTAATCGCAATTCTCTCCCCATCCATTTTCCAGCCATGACCAATAGGGTTTGGGACTTCGGGGAATGCTTAATGAGCGTTTCTGCAAACATATGCCTGAAAGTTTGCCCTCTTGATGTGTAAAGACAACGGGTCCAGGCTTGTTTGGTGGTATGTGCCCCGTTTTCCACTTGAGTTCTTGTAATATTCTCATGTCTAAGCTAATTCACTGACATTGTTGATTCAGAACTATATAACTTACAAAAAAAGTTTCACACTTAAGAGTTAGTGGAGACATTCAGAGTCAAACCACAATGATACAGCCTCCTTGAGTGCAGGTACCTGATGACATCACAGCTTCACAGTCCTTATGAATTTATATGAATTTCTTCATAGAAAAATTAATTTAAATTTTTAACAAAATCGAGTATCTCCAATTAAAAGCGAAGTTAATGTAAGAAATGAACTCCGACAAGTAAGTCACAAACACCCCTTGGCATGTTTAACAGTTTAAAGGTCAAAATGCTGTGATATCACAATTTTCTGCAAGTGAGCAGTAAAACTAGATTTTGAAAATGGCATAGGCTAACTTCTTGTGTGAATAAATTATGATCGTCATTTTTGGACCATATATTTCTTTCATTAACTATTTTCATATGAGCCCCATTCGTCTCAGGAGTGAACTTACCCTTTAAACTGTAAAACAAATGATATCTGTTTTTTTTTTTTTGTTGAGTCATTTTAAAGAAAATGAAAGTTACCGTCAATGCTTTTGCTACATCCTGTTACCGTATCATGCTGAGCATAAGGACAGATCATATCATAAATGAGGCAATTGGGCCTGATCGATTTCAGAAACACTAAATTTCACATAGTTATCAATAATTTAACCATCATCTTCTAACATTGAAAGAACGTATTTATAACGACACAACAGATACAAAGAATAATATCAAATACTACGAATTACAGGCAATAAGCTGTAACTTCAGACCTTCTGCAAAAGAAAGTATAAACAAAATACAATTTTACGATCTCACGATAAGTATGTTATTTATATCATGGGGTGAAGAACAGTAGTTTTTCTCTAGGCCTGATTTTCAAGCTATTAAAGAAAGAGCTTTCCTTCATGAGAATAGGCATTTGCTGAGGAAAACCTGACCCAAGATTTCATTGAAAGACTGAAATTTATTAACTTTTCAAATAAAAGGTATTTTACTTAAAAATTAGTCCTTTTTAATTTTCATGAAAATGTTTTTGATTGGACTGATACATGTTCATATCTTCTTTTGGCTGAGCTCTGTCACTCAGATTGACATGGGTCATCACAGGTCACTAAATTACATTGTCTTACTTGATAAAGGTCATGACTTTGCACTTAAAAGTTGTCAGAAAAGTTAGATAACAGTCATTTTTCAAGGTGCAGCAAAGGAGAGACTAAATTTGCACTAAATACGCTTTTTTTTTTGGAGGAGGGGGGGGGGAGCATACTTCTTGCTAAATTTTATGGGGAGTGCGCCGGGGCATGGTTTTAAAGATTTATGTTTGCTTTAAAGATATTTACCTCAATTGAACGGCAAAAAGCTATTTTTCAATGGGAAAATGTGCTTTTATGCTATAGAATAGTGCAGGTTTAATCATAATTTCATGCAAATTTGCTAATTTCTTGGTTATTAGCAAGATTCCCAAGGGTACGCTTCAAAGTTAGCCCTCATAAAATACGTAAACGTTTGTAGGAACCAACCCCTATCAAAACATTTCCCAAGGATATACTATTTTCTTACTGTTTTTGTTGGTTTTAATGATAGACCATTATTAGCATATCATACTTGTATATTTTTCATATGTTACACATTGTACAGTCAAATGCTAGTTGTTCTTCTGGGACCCAAATGGTCCAGTGGAATTTTGGGTAATTCACTGTTGGTGGGAATTTAGTACCGGATGCAGCGATATTAATCTTAAAGAGATAGGAAGAAGTCTGCGCTACTATAGATAGCACGGAACTACAAAATATCACTCCGCCATTCAAAATTGAGAACCCTCAGACGAAGAAAAGGCTAATAAAAATATTTTCGAGAGGTCCCATTTCATTGGAGAGAAAGCTGAGAAGTTGAAAAATTCAGAAATGGAAGAGAACGGATAGGACTTGACTATGCCTATCCGTCAATATTGTTACTTGCGGCAGGCCTGTTTTCGCAGTTGCGGCATATATTCAGGTATAAATTAGTACCTATTTTACTCGTGCTTTCTCAACAACAAAAAAACTCGTTTTACACTGGACAACAAATTGAAATGATAAATTAAGAATATAATAACATTTCCTGAGTGTCAAACCTTGGTGACAAGGGGGGATACAACGAAAGTGTAAGATATGAGAGTTAGGCCCACTGACTATTATGTTAGAGATTGACACACATATTTCGGGCATACGATAATTATAATTTCTATTAACTCTTATTCCGGGGCGTCCTGCGTAGAGACACCATGCGAACGTAACATATTGTTATGGAAATGTTGTAGAGAACACCTTGCCCGTGTTACCATCATTGTGTATCAACAAATCCACACTAAGAGCCACGAAGGCCCATTATGTCGGTGCTTATCTCCAGGTTCCTCGATATAAGCAGATGGGAGTGCATAGCTCTGTCTAGCAGGACACTAGTCTATCGCAGGTGAACTCTCAAGCGGTGTTGGTACTAATTCTACATCTGAGTTAACTGGAGAGTAAAGTGTGTTGCTCAAAGACACAGTAAAGCGATTGTGACGGGAATCAAACCCGGTACCTTTCGCACACGGGCATGATTCCAATACCACTGAGCCAATACACCTTTATTGCGTATTCAAAATTATACCTTATTGCTGATTAAAACATTTAGTTCCCATTCTATCCACAACGCCCCTCATCATGGAACTGCTGTGCGAACATCAAGGGTCTAAAAAAATAAATATTGTTGGTACCCAAGCAATAACGCTGAAAATTGTTCCCGAATGCCAAAATACTTAAAGACAATGCGTCCCTGCACTAGATAATAGACAGTGGGACGGACAGTTGATGTCAAGGCACTTGTCAGCTTGTAAGCATAAGCTATAATAACTGATTTGAGCTTGCCTTATCAAACTGCAAGGCTTAGGATGTATGTTGCAGAATGCCTGATGTAAGCTTACTCCTAACTGCCTAAATAGTCATATATTTCAGTTAAAAGCTCCTAAAATACTACTCTAAAAATACTACTACATCATAATTGTTTTGGAATTTTGATACGTTATTCTTCCCATAATTCTGCTTCCAATGACAATTCATGATGGAAGCATTGTACCATTCAGCAATGTCCATATAAATGTGACGAATTGCTGTCAACCATTAATCAACCTCTTGTTGTTGGGGAACAAAGAAAGCCACATATAAAAGTATGAAATCTTTTCAATATCCTGTAATGCGCTGAGTCACACATTTTTTAGTCTTTAAAACAAATGTGTCATTTTTGCTGAATAATATCATTTCCTTATTATTTTTGATTCTACAACTCCCCTTTGACGGTTGAAGGTCATGAAAAAGAGAAGAATTCAAAAATGTTTCTATGAGCAGATTTTATAAACAATTAATAACTCATTTGGCACATTGTATAGCAACAAAATCATATTTAAGTCAATTAGAATTGTTTTCTGTTATGATATTGGATAAATAATCTTAAATGAGCATTGAAAAGGATAATTTGTTTAATAAAACAATTGAAATTTTCTGCCCTAGTACACTTTGAAATAGACGTTCAGTAACTTCATCAAATATTTAATCAAATATTTATCAAAATAATAATATTCACTGATACATATTGAACAGTGCAGTCAGAAAATTAACCTACCCAAACATTACTTCTAAAGTTTCTTATTTATACAAGGTAGCTGCTCTAAGCAGCAGATGCTGATTTGCAGTGGGGCCCTGGCATGTTACGAAAACTACAACCAAATAAAATGAAATGCATTTATAAGAAGATAAGGTTAATAAGCAAATCACTTAGAAATTACATAATCATAATTAATTTTCCATCTCTTTTCTTTTAGTCCGACGGAGATAACGGTAATGTAAGGAAATGTGAACTTTACGTCTCGCCCCGCTTACACTCACTCGCAGAAAATAGTTTCCTTGGCGAAAGCGAATTCAGGCATACTAGAGATTTTCAGGTATTGGCTAATATACTAGGAACTCACTGTGTTTAAGGCCAGTTATCGTGCATTACGGACGGTAAAATATAATTTTATTCATGTTTTGATTTTTTGAATAGCACATAGATCAGACTACACGTACACAAATGAGCAAATCAGTAATCGTCTTGGGTCAAATTACTGGTGCTGGAATAAGGTGTACGCCGCCACAAAAAAAATCACGAGAAATGGTCAAGTTTAATCCTTACCTTCATTTTGTGGTAGAGCTGCCTTTACCTCCTCATACACCATTTCAATATCTTCGGTTTTTGTAACATCTAAAAGGATACTTGTAACAGTTGAAGAGGTTACCTCATCTAATTCTTGACGACCTTTTTCGGTTAAACAACAAGCGAAAACCTTCATTTGTCGTTTATCAAGTCTCTTTGCTAGCACGTTTCCGAACTCAGCACTCAGTATCACATCCTGTTATCAAAACGAATTTTCTCTTAAGTTCATCGGCTGAGATTTCTCTTTTTCGAAGAAAGCTTTCCAATATTTTACATGCAACGAATGTCAAAAAGCAAGTAAACCACACAAGTGTAGTATTCCATGTTGGATACTTTAACAAAATTATATGATGAAAGCTGGAAGTAAAGTGTGTGACTTCTGCAAACCACGTTCAAATCATAATGGCAACATTAATAGTTGTGTCGATATTCTTATCGAGCCTTGCACCCGGAATGTGTACCTCCTCAAAATTGATTGTTAAAGGATTAGTTCAGTGGTCAAGTAAGTTTAACTTATATGAAAAAGACCTTCAAAAGAAACAAAATAGTGAACAAAAAGCATTTAAAAAAATTATTCCGTTAAGGAGATATTTAAGTTTAAAGTTTGGTATTATTTCAGTCGTTTCTACAGAAATGATACCAAGCTTTAAACTTGAATATCTCCTTAACAGATTAAGATGTTTGAATGCTTTCTTCTTCATTTTGTTTCTTTTGAAGTCCTCTTTCAGATAAACATGCTTCAATACTGAACTAATCCTTTCAGTTCCACTCATGTCAATGTGATAACGTATGCATTATGTTCTTACATGATTAGTTTCGAACACGAAAACATTCAACAATCACTCGAAAGCAATTAAAAACTTACCTTCTCAGATTGTATAATTTAACAATTTGGAAATTGCAGGGGCAATGCTCTCGAAAGGTATAAGAATGGGCTGGGGGAGCCAGTAATATAAGATAAGATAAGATAGAAAAGATCAATTTATTTCGTCCACAACAAAATATGGAAATTTGTCGCCCTGTAGCAACACGTAAAAAGATATTTATAAGAAATATGAATATAAAAGTTATAAATATAAAAGTTATATATAAAAACCAGTAAATTAGGAAATAGTAAATGGTAAAAGACAATAACGTCAAAGATGTAAATATACATATATATAGGCCCACATACATACACATATATACACATACATACACACATATATGCACATACATACATATATATATATATATATATATATATATATATATATATATATATATATATATATATATATATATATATATATATATATATATATATATATATATATATATATATATATATATATATATATATATACACACATACATACGCATACACACATACATATATACACACACATATACATATATAAATAAATATAACAATTTGACTTAAAATGTAAAAAGAGAAACTATCGGACCGCTTCCAAGGTGAATAGGGAAATAGAGTTGGGTACAAATGAAAACCTGAATCTATTATGCTTGGACCGTGGCATAAGAAGTCTTTTCCGTGAACGGCAGAAAATATATAGTGGGAAGAGCGGATGTGTGTTGTTATTCAATATTTTACCTATTTTTTGGTGCATCATGTTATTGTAGAGATCAGAGACGGACTTCAGACATATGTCATCACCAACAACACGGCTTGCGGCCCTTACAATCATCTCCAATTTACTAGTTGAATCTTTTGTAAGCAACCCGAATATACAGATAATACTGAAAGTCAAAAAGCTTTGTATTACTGACTGGTAAAAGAGCTTCAGAATAAAATTGTCAACTTTGAAGTATTTCAATTTTCGTTAAAAATACAACCTTTGGTACGCCTTGGTTCTAGTTGCATCAGCCTCGTCTTTAATGGTAAGTTTACGGTCAATGATAGTGCCTAGATATTTGTAATGGACCACTTGTTCAACTATCTCATTATTAACCCTGATTGGAGCACGATCGTATAACCGTTTCCTAAAAACAAACACCATTTCCTTAGTTTTTTTACAATTGAATATCAAATAGTTTTGATTGCACAAAGTAACAAAATCACAAATTTCATTATCATACGGAGCAGTAGTGTTACTATGAAGGTAACCGGTTATTACGGTATCTTCAGCATATTTGATAATTGAGCAAACATCATGTTTACTTCTGCAATCATTTGTGTACAAGCAAAAGAAGATAGGAGACAGGCAACAACCCTGGGGCGCACCTGTACTAATGGACCAAACATCAAAGCATAAGCCATTCATCCTAACAAACTGTGGTCTGTCTCCTAAATAATTTAAGATCCATAATAATAACCTACAATTGACACTCATACCTAACAGTTTCTTTATCAACAAGTACGGCTGGATGGAATTAAAAGCACTTGAAAAGTCGACAAATGTAGCCCGAACAAAGGAATTTGGTGTTTTCAAGTCTTCAAGAATCTTATGCAAAAACTTTAAGACTGCATCATCAACACCTCTTTTGTCTCTGTAGGCAAATTGCATGGGATCTAAAATAACACCATTCTCATTTAGCAAAAACCAGAGAATAAGATTTTCAAGACATTTTATTATTATCGGAGTAAGTGCCACTGAACGATAGTCATTTAGGGTGGTAACTGTATTTGAGTTTGGCACTGGAGAGATTGCGGATGTTTTCCAAATAACAGGAATATCACAAGTATCAATTGTATTCTGAAATATTTCAGTGAAAATTGGTGCTGTCTGAGCAGACATAACATAATTACTTTATTATTTATACGATCTGGCCCAATGGCTTTATATACATTAATCCTGGAAAAAAGCATTTGAACGTCATCTAATGATAAAATAACCCTGTCAATATTATTGCACATATCCGTTAACATTGCACTGAGACAAAGCTGTTCATCATTAAAATCAATCATGTCAAATCTAGAGTAAAACTGATTGAGTTCATTAACAAAGCCCTTGGTAACATATTTATCATTTGACTTTTTCAGTTTGTGACCAGTGATGTTAGACATAGCTTTCCACGCTGCTCTACTATCGTTGCACTGAAATTTACTTTCAAGTTTCTTTCCGTAATAAGCCTGTTCATGGTAACGATAATATGTATTGCGCAATGCAAGTCAAGAGGTCAATTGAGAATTCCTTCCCTAAGCATCACTGACACGCATTGAATAACACTGTTACTCTCCAATTTTTTCATTTAATATATGAGTGGATTAGGTGCCCTTACATGTATGTATTTGTGCTTCGAAATGAATGTTTTCTCCATTAGGGACATCGTGTGGGATGCCATGATGGACAACTGGGCTGGATGCCATGTGGGACAAGGTTGGGATGCCATGTGGGACCTCCCTACCCATGTGCCACATGCCATTCCTCCCTATGCCTTACATGGAATTCCTCCCTCTGTCCCACATGACATCCCTCTCCATGTCCCAACCTCCTATGTTCCACATGGCATCCATCTCTATGTCCCACATGGCATATCATCCTAAAAATGTACCAAATGGCATCCCATGCACTCATATGTCCCATATGCCATAGCACCCTATTTACCACACGGCATCCTTCCCTGTGCCCACATGGCATTCATCGCTATGTCCCACATGGCATCCATATCTGTCCCATATGACATCTCTACTCATGTGCCACATGTCATTCCTCGATATGCCTACATGGAATTCCTCCCTCTGTCCCACATGGCGTCCCTTTCCATGTCCCACCCTCCTATGTTCCACATGACATCCATCTCTATGTCCTACAGGGCATATCATCCTAAAAATGTACCAAATGGCATCCCATGCACTTATATGTCCCATATGCCATAGCACCCTATTTACCACACGGCATCCTTCCCTGTGCCCACATGGCATTCATCGCTATGTCCCACATGGCATCCATATCTGTCCCATATGGCATCTCTACTCATGTGCCACATGTCATTCCTCGATATGCCTACATGGAATTTCTCCCTCTGTCCCACATGGCGTCCCTTTCCATGTCCCACCCTCCTATGTTCCACATGACATCCATCTCTATGTCCTACAGGGCATATCATCCTAAAGATGTACCAAATGGCATCCCATGCACTCATATGTCCCATATGCCATAGCACCCTATTTACCACACGGCATCCTTCCCTGTGCCCACATGGCATTCATCGCTATTTCCCACATTACATCCATCTCTATGTCCCACATGGCATCCCTCACCATGTCCCACAATCCTATGTTTCACATAGCATCCATCCCTATGTCCCACATGGCATCCATCTCTATGTCCCACATGGCATATCCCTATGTCCCCACAAAACCATCATGTGGTAGAATTAACACAGAGAAAGCTTTGGTTTACATATGATCAGACAGTACCGCGCTGACCTGACCCCATAATCAGTTCCGGGCATGCGCGCTTGCAACCATAAGCTGGCTTATTATATTTACAGCGTTTATTTTCCCCCTTAATTGCCCTTTGTTTGGCTTTTGCTGTTGCGTAATCTTTGTTATGGTAGCCCTCGTGTTTCTGCTTAATCAACATCTTCAATTCTTTTGATATCCGTGGTTTGCTGTTCTAGAATACCCTTCGTGTTGTAGTGAGTACAATAGACTCACCACAAAAGTTAATATATTCATTGACACCTGTAACCTTCTTATTGATGTCGTCATCATAAAACACACTCCAGTCAGTGCTTTTAAAACACCCGCGCAATTCATCCGTAACTAAATATGACCAGTCATGGTATGTAACTTTTGTCGGGTTGTTTTGTTTGATCATCTGTTTGTAAAGCGGTAGTAAGCACACAGTATTATGATCGGAATTTCCGAGGGGTGAGCACAGCCTGACCTTGAATTTACATTTAACGTTTTCAAAACATTTGTCTAAAACAGCATTCCCTCTCGTACACTTGTCAATATATATGTGTGGCAAACTAAGAAATGTCCCTTGCAGATCCGCGAAAGACCCTAATGATCTTATTGGGTCATTCTTATGTCCTTTATTCAGATAACCAACAATATTAAAGACATATCACTTCGAGGTGAGATATCAATATTTTGCCATTTAGCCCTTAAGCTTAAAGGCCAAAGGCTTCCAAACGTTCAAAACGTGAAAGCAAATTATCAAAATTATTTTTTTCTACCATTAAAAGTTTAGTTTATATGAATTGTTAAGACAATAAACTTTTCATTAAAAAAGTCAAAATAAAGAAATTTTCGAGAAAAATATGCAAATTTGAGACATCTTAGGTCAAATTAGGCCAATTTTTTTTTAGCCATTGATATCGATCTAATTTGTTTTCTCAAAGCAAAACATGCACAGCTGTAATTACTAGAGAAAAAACGAAAATCGCGTGTCCGGTAATCAAACGCAGGTCATCCGGCATTTTGCCAAAAAAAAGATATTGATGGTAGAGGCAGTCAAAATTCGACCGGATTTGGATATTTTTGACAGTTGTTCACAGCTTTTCAAGCAAAATATAAGTCTGGTAATATGGCAAGAAAAACAGTTTTTTCGTTAAATTTTGTGCATTTTTTTATTTCTTTTTTTTTCAATCATTTTTTTGGCAACATTTTTCAACATAATTCCCATTAAAAAGTTATATTTTCTGAAATAACTATTCGAAATTTTTCTAATGATACGAAGATCACTGCTATGGGCCTATTTGACAAAGAAAACATTTTTTTTGCAAAGGTATGTCCCCAATCAAGTTAAGATTTTGTTCTTTTCATTCATTTACAAAAAAAATGCATGTTGTGTGCAAATTGTCATTTTTGTATTTCTCATAAAATAAGCTTTTCAATGATATGAAACATACATTTTTAGAGCTAAGAATGATTATTTTATTCATTTTTGTCATTTTTGCTCATCGCGGATAACTTCCGCAGTTGGGTTTACTAGTTAACACTAGGCCTATTCTAACACAGTGAACATGTGTGCCCACGTTTACCATATATCTGAAGTGTAACAAACTTCCCATTTATGTGCAAATTGTGATGAATTGGTGCAACAAACTATATGTCATTTGATAGAACAGCCCTACTCTTCCATTTACTATACTAACAATGTAAATGCTATATTATGACCAAAAAGCTATGATTCTTTGAAAAAAAAGGGTAAAAATGGGTTTAAAATGTGTCAAAAATGCGCATCTATTGAACATATTTTCAAATTTGTGCAGGTTTTACCCGAAATAGATCAGAGTTAGAAATATTGATCTTTCTCAAATTGTTTTCTTTTCAAAAAGTTATAGTTTTGCCCTTTTCCCATCTCCCCGTCATTTGCACATCAGTGTTCATTACACTGTTAATATTGATTATTCAAAATACACTTTATTAGTGTAACGAGACAGATATCTTAACTAGCTTAGGGCTAAACCAATCAAAATATCGCCTTCGTATCCAGAGGATGTGCGCGGGCGCATTTAGTTTCTTTATGCTAAAATTTCCAATTCTAATTGAAATTATGGTTAATATCTACACAAGTCAAGAGCAAGAGTTTGAGAAGAATAACGTCTTTGAATTCTGCGTTAAACCTCATGCAAAACAGAACCAAATTTAATCAGAACTGATGTGCACCACCCCCCTCACTTCTTTCGGAAATTCCTGGATCTGCGCCTGGTATGTGACTAGTGAAGTGTATCTTGACTGAATAATATTTGTATAATAATATTTGTAATGTAGATATACAACTGCAAAATCCAATGTAATTCCCCAACCATGATTTTACTCTCTGTCTACCAATATTCATTTATAACATTTTTGTCATCGATTTTCTCCTCTGCCACCCAATGCGCATTTCTGACACTGCACAATGACGGCCGGCCTTAGGGGCAAGCATTTTCCCCTTTAGATTTGTTAATCATTGTTTTTTATATCCAATTATAATGCATAACAAAAAAAAACATCATTTTTTATGCCACCCATTATATAATATGCCACGCATTTTCGCTTCCTGCTATAAGCATTTCTGACACCCACTTAATTATCTGCCATCAATTTTGTTTCCTGATCCGCAATTTGTATTTCTGCCACGCAATATATATTAATGATACCGAACATGCCTTATGTAACCCATTGTATAATCTGCCACGCATTTTCTTTTCGTGATACCCAATATGCATTCTGTCATTTACTATATTATCTGCCACCGTGATCGTTTTGTTCCCTGCCACTTAATATGCATTTCGTCCACCCTTAGCATATTGTTACCAGCCAATATAATTTTCGATCACCCATTATATTCTCCGCGGCCACCCAATATGCATTCCTACCACCCAACGTGCATTTCTGCCACGCAATGTGCATTTCTGCCACCCATTATATTCTCCGCCACTTAATATGCATTTCTAAACACCACTATATCATCTACCCCCATTTTGTTTCCTGCCACCCAATTTGCACTTCTGCCACCGTGACCCAATATGCATTTTCCACACTTTTCCACACCAATATGAATTTCTTCTGCCAGCCAATATAAATTTGTATCACCCATTATATTCTCCGCCACTCCATATGCACATTCCTGCAATTCAATAAGAATTTCTGCTACCGATATGCATTCTGTCACCCATTATATTCTCCGTCACCCTTTCTCTCCTGCCACAATTTGCATTTTAGTCACTCAATATGAATTTCTTATACCCTTACCAACCATTATAAACTTCTACCACCCATTATATTTTTCACTGCCCCGTATGCATTCGTGCCACCCAATTTGCAATTGAATATGCATTTTACCACCCATAATATCATCTGACACCTAATATGCATTTCTTACACTTTTATTGTATTTCTGACACCCTGTATGCATTTCTGCCACCCATTACGCATTTCTGCCACCCATTACGCATTTCTGCCACCCATTTTATCATCTGCCACCCATTTTGTTCCCTGACACCCAATTTGCATTTCTGCCACCCAATATGCATTTCTGCCACCCAATATGCATTTCTGCCACTCAAAATGCATTTCTGCCACCCAATGTGTATTTCTGCCACCCAATATGCATTTTGCCACTCATTATATTCTCCGCCACCTATTATACATTTCTGCTACCCATTGTATTCTCCACCACCCAATATGCATTTCTGACACTCTTATTGTATTTCTGACACCAAATATGCATTACTGCCATCAATTATGCATTTCCTTCACCATTCATTATAAAGTTCTATCACCCAATACATTCTCTGCCACCTCATATGCATTTCTGCCACCCAATATGTTATCTGCCATCCATTATATTCTTCGCCACTCAATAAACATTTCTGTCACTCAACTTATCATCTGCTACCCATTTTGTTCTCTGCCACCCAATATGCATATCTTCCACTGATTTATGACGGTTCATTCTGCAATCTCATCAATGCATTCAAGCATGTTTCGCCCTTTAAACCAGAATAACATGAAACCGATATTTGATTAATTTTCATCTTTTGTTCGTCATTTTGTATATTCTATTCCAATTTCTTATAATTTTGACAATAATTTTTATTTTATACATATTAACTGATATAAAATGTTCATATTAACTGATTTTGCAATTTGGTATCATGCAATAACAAATTACATTGAAATGGAAAGTTCCAATTCATGTACATGGATGCGACATGAAAGCAATAAAGTATTTTGTTTGTTCATACAATGAAGTCAGGCTTTTTATTAAATCATTACACGACATTCTTAACCTTCTTAAAAAAAAAATTAAACTAATTTGCATTTTGTACGGATACCAGGAGTTAAGCGATTGACTTGTGTCATCTATTGCTTTTGTTGAATACATAAAAAATAATTCGTAAAAGAACGTACCCCATGAATTCACAACAAGAAATATATACATATACATTTCCGCAACGTAGAGCAAGGAATACTACGTTGCGGTTAGGATCTCAATCTTTCCGGCATAGCGCGTCTGAGGTCTGACCGCTCTCACTATATCTTGCACCTAACCGCTGTTTCCGAAATCTGTTTTCTTATTTTTGCTGTGATATTTCAAAAGGGATTATAGCAAACTGAGGTATCCTCAATAAAAATGTATTCATCGTTTAATAGGTACTAAAAGGCAGGCCCGTAGCAGCCGCTGCGGCTGGTGCGGCGATCGCCGCACCACCTTTTTGCAATAAATAACATAATATTAATAATGATAATAATAATAATATAAAAGTAAAAAAATAAAATAAATAACAATACAAAAATATAAGTATTTTCTGAGCCCCCCCCCCTCTTCCTTAAGTATTACGCGGTTATATTGGTAATTCGTAAGAATGCGCAACACTATCCCCATCCGAACTGTCCAATCCGTTGGCGCGCGTACGAAATTTAACCTGATAAGTGCAAGCATGGCATAGTTGTGAATGTTTTTCTTTACGAGCTGAAGTCCACGTCCACTCCAAGTTGTATTGATTTCAAGTCGACATAATTTGCATGAAATCAACACAACTTGGAGTCAACATAAGATGCAAATTAGCTTGCTTAACCATATTAAAAAGCGATAAACTATACAACTTGAAGTCACGGTCGAGTTGTGGACTTATGGCACACTCCGCGCATCATACACGTGCGTGATCTAGGCTAGACCTACATGTACGCTAAAGAAGTCGCGTTTTATTTTATATGCACGAAATTTAATAAAGGACAGAGCGAGTTGAGATGGATTATTCTATAACAACTCCGGACATTGGGAACACACCAAATTAACCAGTAACCAATTTCCCAAAAGGAAGTTTTGGACAGAAAAAACCCAGAACTTTGTGCATTCCAACCAAGTTGGTTCAACCAGTTTGCTTGGTTGCATTATGACGAATAAAATGATATGGCATTCTGCTTTACATGCATCAAGGCATACAAGGCGAAGAAGCTTAATTCACCAAACATGGATTCCGCATTTATCGCTAAAACCAAAGGCTTTAAAAATTGGAAAGAAGCGACTCGGAGGTTTAAGGCACATGAAGGTAGTACAGTAGGTAGAGCATACTGAAAAACTACGAAGTTCCACAGAATGTTTGGGAGGAGTGTATCTTGGAGGGAAAGGATCCTAGCACAAAGGATCGACTGAGAGGTGTGGCTTCGTGCATGAAGAAGTTTGATTTCTTATTTGGTATAAAGTTAGCACACCTGATCCTAAGTCATAGCGACAATTTGAGTAGGACTTTGCAACACGCATATATTTCTGCTGCGGAAGGGCAGAGTGTCGCAGAGGAAACCGTTCCACTATTGGAGGCATACAAAGTCAGTTCGACACTTTCTGGGAGGCCGTAGGATTACTTGCTTCTACACTCAATGTGAACCAGCCAGAGACACCACAAGGAAGAAAAGTCCCAATCCGGCTTGATGGTCCTTCTGTTGATGATCAACCTGCAAGTGCGAAGGAGTATTTCAAGCGAATCTACACAGAGACTATCGACAACATCGTTAACTGCATACGAGGTCGTTTTAAGCAGACGGGGTACCAAACCTATGTCAAGCTACAGAACCTCCTTCTAGATGCATGTAATGGCGAAGGATCTTGGGGAGGATTTTCACTTCGTTTCTGATTTCTACAAAGACGACATTGATTTAAGTCAACTCAGAGTCCAGCTGGAAACGCTGGGTCACGCATGTAAACCGCCTGAATGTACCAGTGTCAGTGTGTATTCGCTTCCTGATATAGTGAAGTATATGAAGTCTTTAGATTTCGGTACGAAATTACTTCTATCTGAAGTGTGCATTTTGCTTAAACTTGTACTTGTCATGCCAGCTACAACATGGTAAGCGAATGTTCTTTCAGCGCTCTGAAACGCATCAAGACGTACATGCGAGCCACCATGAAACAGAAACGACTGAACCATCTACTTGTCCTCCATGTCCACAAAGCTGCAAAGACACGACAGATAGCTTGAATCTGACGAAAATAGCAAGTGAATTTGCCGACACTACTCACCGTCGTGCAGTCTTTGGATCATTTCTCCAAGCCAGCAAATAGTCGAAAACAGGAATAGGCCTATAGTCTCGTCACTCTCGTGTCCTTGAATTCAGTGAAACTTTTGTATAGATTACGAAATATTATCGTATAAGACTATCAGTTTATCATTTTAGTTTTTTTTTGTTGAAAACAAACTTACTTTATTCCATAATCTATCTGAAAAATTATCTAAACATTTTGTTGGACTTTCTGTTTTGTTCTTGCCATCGATACTTTGGATAAATTACTAAGATCAGCAAATTAGACTGAAGTTGATGTTGCAACAAACAAATTTCAACAGTTCAAGTTGATTTATTTATGATATATCAAGAGAATAACCTCCCCCTCCCCATAATTTGAAAAATAACAGGGCAAAGTTCACGGATTAACACATCCGATAATAGCATGAAAAAAGAGATATAGAGCTCAAATTCACGAATCATCCCCCCCCCTCCCTCCACCCGCCACAAAAAAAAAAATGGTGGTTTAGATGTGAGTGTCGGTAAGGATATGGTCTCTACACCCCTCCATAAAGGAAAAAATAATACATATGTATACGTTTTCGGGTTAAGAAAATTAAAGTCAGAAATGTGAAGTTGTATTTCTTTATCATTTTGCCCACACGTATTTTGCCTTCAGAGCTTGGGTCAGTTTACTCGTTAAATTGTGCTTTTTGAGAGAATAGAAATTACTGTTATCTGGTGATGTTTCGATATGTTTATGATAAATATGTTCTGTATGGAAATAAACCTTGACAGTTTGAAGAAACGTGGTTGGCATAATTTTGTGTGAAGTCGGAACGATCCATTTTATGACAAAACAGATAGACCTATTCACATATTCGTCCAAAATAGAGGATGTTCAAATACAGCTTGCAAGACCTGGGAAGTGTCATTTCTGGCAATCTAGAAGTACCATTTTTCAAAAAAAATTGTGCACGCTACGCGCCAACCGATGGTGGCGCTCCGCTTAGATAGTATCAACGTCGCCGCACCACTAAAACAAACGGTGCTACGGGCCTGCTAAAAGGTATCTTTTTAAAATAGACATAGAATATAGTAATTTTAGTAGTTTTTGTCGTAATGATGATATTGACTATTGACTTTTTCTGGGCATGCCCTTTGCGAATTCGTTTTGGTGTAATCTACAGCAAACTTTGCTTATAAGTACTGTGACCTGTACTTGTTTTATTATAATGTTTGTGTTTTCTAGTTAATCGGATAAAGTCGCTCATTTCATTCTCTTTCATGCAAAATATTTCATTTTTCAATGTCGTAAAAACAATAAGATTCCCAATGTCAATAATTTCTTTGATAAAATGAAGCTTATCTTAAAAGCTGAAATGCATATTTTCTAAAAAAATGATAAGCTTAAACAATTTGTAAATATAATCAAAATTGTGTCATTGCTCTAGTTGGAAACATGACCTCGATTGACCCGAAAACTTTAGCCAAAATCACGTGACAATCAATTTGAATTCGAGTGATGAATTTCTATTTAATCTCTGTTCTAGATCAGGGCAATTTGCTTTACAACCGAAAAAAGTGTTTTATGAGTTACCCAATTTACCTTATTTAATAATTTGAGGTAACATTTATTACAAATTTGGACATTTTTGTAATTTTTATTCCTATCAGCCAACAATCAAACACAATTTTCTGAAATTTAGTCAGAGGGGCTGTAAGCTTTCATATTTCGCCTAAAAAATGAGTTGTTTATCTATTACTTTTTTTGGTATTTTGTGGCAAAAGTTTTTTTTTTTTTTTTTTTATCATGGGCCACCGCCCCCCCTTCCCCTCTACCCCAATAGGTTATCACTGTTTGATGGGAGCCCGATTTTTGAATTATTTAAAGCACATCACTGTGAGAGGGCAGGCTCCCAAATTAATTTGAAAAAAATGTTAATTTGCAGCTAATCTCATATACATAGCATGGGACTTCAACATGCTCTGTAGTCAGTGGTGTAGCCACATGGTGAATGAAAGGAGGGGGGGGGGGGGGCGACTTTTTACAGGAAATATTCAAAAAATGGGATAATCTTTGTTTTTTATATATATTTCGCTTTTTAAAATTGCCTTCAGAATTTGGCTAAATTTGAACATTTTTATCTTTGGAGGGGGTCTTCGACCCCTCACTTTTTGAATGCTGGCTACACCACAATCAGTGGTGCAGCTATCGTCAATGGGGGACAATGTGTTCGGGGTCCTTGTCCAAGTGTTTGCAATATGACATTGCTTGAGCCGCTTGCATTTACGTTGAAATTACGCAAACACTTTAATCACACTGGCATAGCATGGAGGTTTACCCATTAAAGCTGGTACTTAATTGGTTAGAGACCCTAGGAATAGAAGCACAAACCTGATATGCTGGCACTTTTATCTCCACGTCACTTGTGTCTCCTTACCAAGAACGTCGCTGGGGTATTCTGATTGAGATCAGGGTCTTCTGAATGGTAGTGGTGGTAAAGGGGGTGGGTCGTTGAGGCATCAGGTTCCCAACTGGGTGGATTTATGAGGGTTCCCCCGAAGAGGAACGGTTGGATTTCCAACTGCCATGTTAATTTTTCAACTGGCGTCCCATTTTTAGGGGAAATGAAGTCTCTGCTCCTTACCAACCATGTTGTTACACACCTGGTAGGAATGTTTACCTCTGAAACTTGTATAACTCATCTGTGTAACATGGAACTCCAGACTTAGTTTAATTAACATTCCAGCTTTAGATAAGTCTGTCCATCTGTCATGAATTTAAGTGCTTCTTCTTCTGTGCAATGTAGGACAAACTGTCAGTTGGGAGTGAATAAGGTGGGACATGAAGGGGCACTGTCACCAAACAATCCATTAGAGAATAACACTCTTGATCATTAGAAGATTATAAATAGTTGCACGTAAGGGGTATACATAACACCGCTGAGGAGCAGTCCCCATCGCGGGAACTCGGCTAACCTATAATGTTAAAACACTATTATCTGATTATGAGGGCTGGGGCAACCTATCGCAAACAATCATGGGAAAGGCCTGAGGGGAGTCAAATGATAGAAAAAGCAGTGACTATAAGGCGTATAAGTGATATAGTCAGAGGGTTGTGCCGGGTCTCCTTGTCAATAACTGTCAGTCTGTCAATGTTGTGATACTGTTTTCATAGGAAGTGCTTGAAGATAATCTGAATGATCCAAGGTGCTTCCAAGTTTCCAAACAGAAATCAAGTTATTTTAAGTCACCGCAAATTTTCCATTCACCGAATTCTAACCCCTCTTCTGTGTGAATGAACCGTTTACAGAAAAAGCTGAATGTTTAATACAGGGTCTTGTCTAAGGCTTCACATGAGTGGTATAACCTAATAAATAACCAAATGTGGCACCACCACAGCACTAGAGAATCCCCAACCCATTGAGCATATCTAAACTAAGATCATGATAGCAATTTTTCATTTTAAAGGGAAAATGTACCTCTGTAACAGACACACATCAATATTTGAATGAAAGGTAACTATTAACACAATGTGGGTTTCCTTCCCCCCCGGAAAATCTGCCTCACCTTTTTAATGAAATCATTGTAGCACTTTTGTTTTTTCCAAATCCAATTAAATTTTACAACTGATGCATGCATTACTCTTGTCCCATTATCTATTAAATCATTTCAAGAATAAGCATTTCAAAATTGGTCATAACTTTTCTCTGGGCTGTCAGATTGCATAGAAAATCTTTTGAATATTACTTTTATACTTTCCATCCTTGTTTCTGACAAAAATAAACGAATAAACTATTGAATTAATATAGTGTTACACAACACATTACTTTGCGAATGCAGGACATTCATGTATACCTTGTAGGTCTCTTACACTAAGCTTGTCTGTTATTTCAATTAAAAAGTAGCTCCATAAGATCTACAGTAACCTAAAACACAAAATATATACAAAACTGGTATGTCTATCCTTGTTTGAGGCAGATGAATTTATAGATAAATAATTAGTGGATAAATGGTACACAAATACAAACATTCACATAACACTTAAGAAAAGTCAAAGAAAATACTTTATTTTATTTGATAGTACAATTTATTTATCCCTTTTGATTCAAATGTAAGTCTGGTTTCAACTTCATCACAAATAAGCAATGCATTAAATCCTTCATATGTATAAGTGCTTCTTTAAAGATATATGTATGTGTAGCAGCAACTTATGCTAAATTGCTTTAAACTCTATGGAAAATAGCAAAAAACAAATAATCAGAATTGGTTAAAAATTGACCATATTAGAGCATTTTGAAATTTCAGGCCAAAATTTGCAACATTTTTGTTCCTCTTTATGTTCCTCTTCTGATGTATGAGTGGGCGGAAATTCCTCTTTCCTTATGTAACCCCATTCTTTAATTAATTGTCACACATTTGTGAAAAATGGAAAGGAATTTTAACCAAACAATTTTAAGTATTGACCATACCCTTAAGCATAATCTAGCAGGAATAGACTTTGTCCTCATTTTCAAGAAGTGAAATTTATGAAGGAAATGATAACAAATTACATAAAGCTTTTCACCTACCCATTCGTAAACTTTTAAACTTTGATTTGGACTACAGGTATATTTCACTTTACATCTGAGCAAGCTTTATATGTTTGCTTAAAAAGACCAGGCATCAGTTAATGATGTAAATTAAACTTAATTTTAAATTGAGAATTTTAAAGCTTTGTGAAATAAGACAACAAATAATTGTTTACACAAATGCAAAGTGTTGGTTGTCTCGTGAGTGGGACTGCCCTTCATCATTTCCTGTTTTTTTTCTTCTTCGAAATTGTAATCTACAATAGTTTCAAAGAGAGCAACTAGCTTTTTTTCTTTGTCATATTCCACAGTGAAAAATAGATTATCTCAGTCAATAGAGGAAAACGACAATATATTACACTATAAAAATGTTTTATATCATACTGCATTACATCACATACGTACGTACATACCTACCCTAATAAAGCTCAAATTTTAATTTGCTATGTCTGAACTTAATATGCTTTTTTAACTAGACTTCCTTGTCAATAGTTTCTTGCACCAAACTGTAAGCTAAATGTTCTAGATGTCACTAGTCTTTTATGACAGCCTTTCGAAGTATGTGTCTTTGAAGTACTACAAATAAAAGACTATTGAATATTAACAAATCTATCAATGCCTCAACCTGGTGTCAGAAATTAAACAAACAATCTCATCAATATATTCTAAAAAATCCTTAAAAAGTTTAACTTATTTTCCTGCTCCTCCACATCATTTCTCTTTGTACAGTGCATGAAAATGCTTAACATGATATTGCACTATACAAATTAATTATTGTTTTATAATAATAACATTATTGTTAAAGATGGTAATTATTGACCATTAACTAGTTACATGGCACTTTACTTTTTTTAAGTTGAGTTTTCTAAAGGACCAATAATGATAGTTTGCATTAGACATTAAACCATCTGCATCTTGTTTACCTTTTCTCTTGATGCAAAGATATATTGTGACCCATATTCATGTCTTACACTGCTCTAATATCAAAATGTACTGATCCAATTCTTACTGCAGGTAAAACAAAGAAAGATATATTATAAAAGAATCATCTCATGAAACAATATTTCACATATAGTATAAACACTTATTTCATTTCATAATGTATGGAGAATGCTGTTAAAAAACAGGATGGATGGAGACATCATTCGATACTGTATCACTGTCAGTCACAGCATTCTTCTTCGGTTGGTATTGCTGTAGCTTCCATGCAAGCTAAATGACTGATGGGTAAATACAGATCTGGTCCTAATACTGCACTTATTTGAGCACATTTTTTTCTTTTAGAAATATAGTACTTATTTGATTTCTCTGTTGCTCTGCCGCAATCTTTGAGGGAAAATAAAAGGTATAACTTAATAACAAGACAATGTGATGCTGCAGTACTTTCCTCTCAAACAACTGAGGGATACTTGAAACAAAATTAACATCAAATGATTATGTAGATTATGAATGAAAATATTACGTTTGAGATTTAAAAAAATTGTGATGGTTTGCTATACAAATCATTTCAGTTTTGCTAAACACATTTTTTTGACCAAATGTGTTTTTAATTAAAGTTTTGAGCTCTTTCAGTGTTGGAGCAGAGGCAGAATTCAAATATTTTTACAAGTAGCACAAAGAGTAATTTCAAGTAGACAAGATAGCATTTTAACAATGTAAACATTGACCCTTCTTACATTTTGGGCTTCAAAAGTCAAGATCTATATTTAAAATATTATATCCTTCCCCCTAATATACACTGTTCTGAAATGAATATGATTTGTTATTTCTAGATATACCGTATACAGGGGCCTTGAAGCAACATGCATGAAGGCAATTTGTGTACAAATCAATTGTTAGCTTTCTTATGAATGAAGGTGAGAAAAATGGCTGCAATATGATAGCAGAACTATAAAAGAGATTAAAACTCCATATGGAACCGTACTACACCCAATTTATACTCTTTTCAATCTACAAAAACAATATGACAGAATAAATGAACTGTAATGACAAGAATTTTAAAGACAGTGCATAATGTTGCTGTAAAGTCCTGTCAACAGTACACTGCTTTGTATACTGTATACTGTATCTAAGGAGCCAAACTGAGAGTCAATAGAGTGAACCAAATTTGTTGTCTATCTCAGCATTGCTGAAGAAAAATAATAAGTTTTTCAGATCTACATGTACTATAAGATTGTTTTATGGGGCCTGTGAGAGCATGAAATAATCACAAATCTGCAATGTAGAACAACAAGCATAAAATGTTTCAAATGATATCAGTTCAGAAATTAACAACTGACAACAAAATAGTGTATAGTACTGTAGCTTCTTCCTCACTCAGAAAAAAACAAAACAACAACACACAGTTAGTTTTGCATTAATGCTCTATGCTGGTCTAGCCACATACCTCTAGCTTGATTAAAAAAGGGGCAGGGTGCTAGACTTGTTGAGGGGTACATTATTGCGCGCAAACCGCTGCGTCTTTTCGACATGTAGTCCAGGGGCCCTTAAGGCTCAAGCCCCTGGTGAAGAAGTTCTGGGATTTTAGCTATAATCATACCTCTGAATGAAACTATTTTGATTGATGAGGACCAGTCATTAGCCACACAGGACAATTGTTTTCTATGCTATCATTCTGTGTTCTGTATCCATGTAAGGTATTCATTTATATGAGGTTCAATAAGATTATTAGGTAAAAAATAAAAAATAAGATAAAATAAAATGATAATTGTTACATTTTTTTCTAAGGGCAATGGCGGACCCCCATGGGGTGGGCGAGCCATCGGAGGGGCAGGGTGGGATGCCCCTGTAAAACAGCAAAATTAGGGGTCTGAACCAGATAATGATAAAGATAAAGAGTATGGTTCAAATCAACTCAGAAAAACAGCTATACCTACAGACCTATGTGCTTAACTTTTCAACAAGCCAGAATTTTAATGAAATTGTTTTTAAAACAAACAAAAAACAAAAAAACATTTTGTTGTAATTTAAACTAGTTAATTTGTTTTATAAACTGTCTCTATCAAAGCGTTGTGTAAGGTAAATATGCAATGTATGATCGGGCACTGTAAACTTATGTTCAAAACCAATATCAGGTTTATGTTATGTTTTTTGTGTTATATCTGTGATCCAAAAGTAAATTGGCACATTTTGATAAAAAATTAAGTTGCGAAAAAGTAGCAAATAATCAACATTCATTAGCAGTACCACGATGCAATGTTAAGGGTCATACTATTTTGTAACTGTGCAGCCTGCATTGCGTCTGCATGACAGTTTCAGAAGTTGACACAGAAGTTTTGTTTTTGATGTCAAAGATGACATAATAATTTTCAAATATTTCATAGTAGTCTGAAATTATCTGAGAATGACCATGACTATTCCAACAAACTTAGTAGGACTACAGTATATTAAATTGTTACTTTAGTTAGGACATACCACAGAAGACGGTCAATATTGACACATTTCCAACACTTCGGGACACACAAACTAAAGGCGGGTACTACTATAATTCCTAAATTGTGTTAGAATCTGCAGTTGTTCTTAAGAATGTTACACAAAAAGAATGAGTAATATTAGAACCTAGCAAATTATTATCAATGTTGTATGCTTATATTTTAATACACTAAGAATATCAATCATAAGGTAAGATTGTAGTAAGAATATCAGTACTAAGGGCCTAACCCTGGGATGATGGGCTGTTGATATATGCTTTATATATTATATTTATGGAATTGATATCCAGCATTCACTTGGATCAGTTTTTGTCTGCTGAAGTTCTGTTATGTAATAATTGATGTGGTCAACAGCCGGTAGGGCCTATGTCGCAAATTATTTTATGGGGTGACTTGTACTGGTCTAGTCTTAATTTCTAAGCAAGGACTATTCAATTATTGGTCTGAGTTCTGACTGAGTAAGGCAATCAATGGAATAGGCTGGCAGGCCTAGCCTACATAGTATTTGAGGCAGGGCCATGATCTAGGCTAGGCCTTATATGTCTCTCATGCACCTTCCTATGCCTACTCTGTACTCATCAATCATGAAAATGGACTTTTTTTGCATAACAATTGTGTCCGAATTCATTACGGTGGGTAACAAATTAGACCTAGTATGCTACTGCCAGTGCTACTAGACCTAGCACCAGTTAGGCCTAAGTATTTGGTGCATAAACAGATCGTTCTTTGGTGGGCCTAAACCTAGTACCAGCAAATCCCAAAATGTGGATAACGGTAACAAGAGTATAATTTGTTTATATCCGTATGCTCTGTCAATAATCGTACAACCAAAATGATTTTATTTTGCGTGATTCCATCCCATGTCTCAATGCATTGCAATAATAACAACCTAGTGTTACGGAAAAGCCACACCTTATCATGTTAGGAAGGAAATTAGGTCTATGATGTGAGAATTTGTACTGGCATTTTTCCTGATCATTTTCATCCACTGAAAGTACTTAAAAGTGGCTTAAATTTGACGACACTAATAGTTTACTTTAAAAAAGCATACTGAGCTTAATACAAAGTTGTCTGCTATGAAGAAAAGTGACTTTCACAGATCAGAAAAACAATTGACGAGTCTTACCTTTTCAAAAATCATCACAAAATGGGCCACGAAAAATCTTTATTTTGGGAACTTTACCGAGACTGAAAATGCTCGGATTCCAATTTAACCAGAAATATAATGTCTTGTACGTCATTTAATCTTCTCTTGTAGTGACGAACATTAAAACTGAATAAGTTAGAGCAATTTGAATTATCCGGGTTCATTCGAGAGTGATCGTTTTACAAACCACGAAATGCTTAATGCGAACTTCCGGGTCAAGGCCTCAGAAATTAATAATATCGCAGTAACGGTCATATAGCCAGATCATGTTCCCAATTGTAGAGGCCTGACTTTAATTCATCATACCTATGTGTAGGTTTAAGTTTTGCAATAAAATAGAAATAAAAACATTTCCTCACTATTTTCATTGCTTATGTTATTAAGTTGAATGAATATGAGATGTTCATCTAAATTTTTGCTTTTATTCTCATCTTTTGCATTGAAATTACTTTCCAATATACCCAATTGTAGGAGCACTTTTAATCTCCTGGCTGCCTGGATATTATCATTTTGTTGCTGAAAACGAGGATAATGAAGTTGAAAACAAAAATATCGGAAAAATCTGAAGAGCCTAAAAAAAGAAGAAAAAAGGTTGGAACATTATAAACAGCATCTACTAACTTTGGACCAGTGTCTAGATGTTAATGAACGCCCAGTATTGGCCTAGCCAATGTCGACATGCCAATGCAACACAAGGTCAATGGTTATCAACATACGCCAACTGTTGGCCAAAGATGGCTCAATATCATACGCTACCTAAAACATACCTCAATAAACAACAGTAAAGGTAGCTCAGAACATTAGTAGTAATTAAACTGATTTTTCAATTAAAGCTGCAGTTTGAAGGATCATTTTCAAAGGGTGAACTGGCTTTTGCGCTAGTTGTTTCTTCAACTCAATCCCTTAATAGGGTCTTGAACTTAGAATTCATAGCATTTTTTGAGAAAACAAATATATAGAAAAATATTGTTGCCAGGGAATGGAGGAATGTATTACTGTAAAGATTACATGAATTTTTTTAGGCACAATATTTAAATATGTGTACACAAAGCACACACCAATTCAGAAATAGAATAACTATACAAAAAATAAAATTGTCTTACTTGAAGGTATATGCAATCTCCATATAATTGTTGTATGCTCTATTTTTCACAGGGCTTACACATTTTCGCAGATATGTGTGAGCCTTCTGGGTAATATTTAATTTAGACTGAGAGGTCTTGTAAGAAAAATACTGAAGTAAGGAGTTAGAATTGACAGGACAAAGGTCCCCAAAAAGACACTGCTTATAACAAGGACAACGACCTATAGTTGACATATCTATGTTCACCAGCAATATTTGATGTATAAGCACCCGGGGCGCCTACGAAAAAAAAAAATACACCTATTTTTAGGCCAAAAGTACTTCGTATTAAGCACCCATGTCCGGGCCTCGTAAGTGTGCTTTTCGAACTGCATTGTGCGAACTGGTTCTATATACTAGCCGCACAACAACCACCACAAAAACATCGTGGATATTTCATTCGAAATTCATTTTCTAAAAAGCTCTCATGTTTAAAATGGATTGATCAGTAATATCATATCAGCTTAAAAAACATATACCCTTCTTCGAAATTCATTTTTGACACTTCAAGATTAATAGTTATTCTTTAAAGGAAAGGTATCATCACATAAGTACATTCTGAAGCGAACGCCGTCGTGCTGGTAACGTCACTTTCGATTTTCAACTTTTCCTCTTGATCGCAAGAAATCTGCGATGTTATTGAGCACTTATCTGCAGTACCGAACATAGGGGCCTACATTTATTATCAGTAACATCACAGATTCCTCTTAATGAATAAGGAAAAATGAAAACTGGAAGTGACGTTACCAGCACTACGGCGTTCACTTGTTTTTCACTTTTTGATGGTACGATACCTTTAATTTCATACTTTCATTTCATATCAAAATAGTTAATCTGAATGATAAGACTTTGAGTCAAAAAAGGCAGTAAGACACCAGCAATTTCAATTACTCATGCTTCCGTGTTTGATTCACTATCAAGTTGGTTGATTTCTGCAGTCGTTCTAGTAAATAAATGACGCTAAGCGAGACAAAACGAATCCTTTAGATGCAGTTTTTGTCCATGGTATTCGCATAAAGGTTTTTATTTTTCATTTTAAGAATACAGTCGGTGTCGAGATAAGAGGAAGTGGGAAAGGGAACAGCCGTGTTACCCATTCTCCTTTCCAACGATCGATTGTAATTTGTACAGCCAGGATCAATGCTGTATAAGCACAAGTGATCCTTAAAAACATTAACAACCAAGCAAACAAGTAAGACAATATTTTAACAAAGATACGAGGGGAGAAGAGAAATGAAATGTTTTTAAAATATATATAAAAGAAATCCCCTTATGAAAATGTGTTTTTTCTTTGCATTAGATATTGTTAATATACTGTTGATTCCATTCAAGCATAACCTTCATAGCTCTGTGAAAGGATTTCAGTCCCCCATCTTATCATTTCAGAAATATCAAATCACCGAATCGAAATTAATAGAAAATAAGCTTTTATGAAAAACGCACTGTTCAATACGTTAAACGCTAAATAAAATAAGACAATTCTAGATAATGCAACATTGTTATTAATTAAATATAAACCTGTCCCCTACCACCAGCAATTAATATAAATACTATATGTAATAATCTAATATCAAACTGCAAGGAGATTGGAAGAAGCCTCTCATTAGGAAACGTGCATTATCGTGGGTATAATTATATCAATTCATCACCTTAATGTAAAATGAAATATTCAACTTCTTTAACAAAAAAATGCTCGGGGCTACAACATAAAGTTTCATTTTCTGGTGTTCAAACCCATTCATTAAAAGTACTTTATATTTTTTTGTATTTCCGTTGGGTTCTGTCCCCACTATAGTGTTGTGAGTGTCTGTAATAATTTTCTTAAATACATACTGGGTTTCCTCTGAAATCAGTTGATATTGTACCCCTTGGTGAACTTGGTCGTCCTTCCTGAAAGTATTTTACTATTGTCAAGCAAATTGGTTAAAATTACTGACGCACGATGAGGCTACGTAATCTAGAAAGAGCTATTGTGATAGGTTATTCTTGCTGACAATGATACTTTCTCGTGGGGTCTCCGTACAAAGCTTGTTGAATATCATGTTGCCGATTAACATCATGCCACCATTTATCAGTCTATTGTTTTTTCACATTTCTAA
>JAIGNY010001395.1:542500-790000 GCA_020152595.1 Chiridota heheva | reverse complement strand
GAGTCTCATTACTTACATATAGCTATGCATCGTGCCATAGTAAGAACATCCTTCACCACTAGCTTAATATTAACTACTTGATATTTACTACTTTTAATGTAGAAATCAAGCTCGCCGACCTCAGGGACCCCGAACTTGTCCAAAAGTAACTTGTTTTTCTTTCAGGAGCTCCGAAGGTCTTCAGAATTTTGTTTTTGCAAAGGATCCTATTGAATCCGTTATGATACTGAAAAGGCTGCGAAAAATGTAGACTAATGTTTTGAATTATTCCACTGATAGTTATTATCATCACCCCCTCCCGCGGGGTTGTTCGGGCCTGGAGTTTCACATTAAATTCATAGACAGAATAAGCAGATAAACCGCTACAACTCGTCTCTATAGAACTTCAAAATCAAAGCACCGAAAAACATAATTCAGGAATTGAATCTCAATATTTAATGTAATGTAGTACTTTATATGTGGTAGAGTGACACTAATTTTGATATGGAATCCCTAAAGTGTTTTTTATGAAACAGCATTATCCAAATCTGTTCATACCACGCGATTTAGGTAATTTCGTGAATTTAGTAATGTCATTCTTCAAATACAACAATTTGGCAAGTTTTCCGTGGATGTTTTGCACCCCAGTTGTTTAGTATACCATTTGCAAATGCCATGATTAAAAAACATTGGTATCATTTTCATGTTTAAATTGAGTTTTAAATTACTCCCATCGGGTAGATTAAAATTTTATAATCTAAGGATATCTGAACTGGTTTTTGATATTCCCAACGGAATTACTAAGCTATAAACAGTATTAAGGGCTAGGTGTGATATTTCATGTTTTGCACTCAATATATAAGCAAGGAGCTTCTGTGTAGAAGCTCCTTGATATAAGAGAGTAATCTCTTCATTCCATCCGTTAATTGTTCGTGCGAAATATTTATTTCATAAAACGATTGTACAAGATACGAGATTTCTTTAATTAAATATTTACATAAAACCAAATATCCGCATAAATGTATTTTATAATGAAAACAAAAATTACACAACCATAATTTCTTTATGTAACCATATACACAGATGTATTGATTCCACGATCCAAAACGACAATTCTTTAAACTGTTAAATTAAACAAAATGAATAGATACAAATGTAGTTGTCAACCAACCTTACTTATGTGCATTAAGTGTGTTGGATAGGAAATCGTGTACAGCAGATCATACAGTTATGTTTTGCTCATTTTAAAGAACGATGTCCTTAATCGTGATAACTGCTACTTATCTCGCTTGATATACCAGAAAATAATCATAATATGTTAATAAAGTAAATAATAGGTAATTAATAACAAACAAGCTCACATTCCCAAATGGGCATAAGTTTTAATGATAAACAGTTTGAATTTGTAGTGTAGGCTAAGTTCATCTTTACTAAAACATTAACACAGCGCTTTGGCATTGCGAGTTATTTTCATTACAAAAAATATCGAACATTCGATGGTTCTGTTTATCATTTTTTATTAATTCCCGGTCGCAAGACAAACAAAACACACCAAGTACTTCAAGAACTTCTGCCATTTAAAATGATTTAGAAAAAAATATTCCTAATGGAGGACACACATTAAACATGATGAATATATAAATTGTGTCTAGAACTATTATTTGGATTCTACGATTACCTAAATGAAGTGACATATTAAAAAAAAAGATACAAGACAATAGGAAGGGGGAGGGGAACTTGATCAAAACAATTCCTTTTCCAAATCTGATAAAGTTGACGTCTTTTTAAGAAACTCAAACTGCTCACAATTTACGCTTATTTCTGGTGAAACTATTCAAGAAAGATACAGCTAATTAATGTATTACTGCATATATTGTCCATATATATGTAATGAATTGACCAATATACAGAGCATGTAAATCTGATCTTTCACATATTTGGCATAATAACATATTAAGAAATATTCCAGCTAAAAGAGCTGTCACCAAAATTCTGTGTACCAAAACAAATTGATTATCAGTCCGTCTCTCTGTGGTAGAAAATTTAAGTTTTTTGGATAACATACAACAATGCTTGTAATGCCAATGACCGCAAATAATATCGACTTGCAGTGATAAAGGCTCCGTGTAAAGTGAGATTATCATTTGCCATCTCAGGATTAGCTGATTATGAAATGTTTACTCCCATCTTAGTCGGTTATATAAATTTGATATATTTCGCAAAACCAGAATATTCTGGATGCTGCCAATTTAAAGTTATATGTAAAGGTAAAGCTGTTTAAACCAGATGGAAGAACATTCATTTATGAGGAGAGCAATCTTTAACTTGTCACAATATCACAGGTAATAAGCTATGACATTCAGCATGTGCAAAATTGATGACGTGTGATCAGGAATTCTTTAATGTAATGCTACATATTTCTTTCTCAAATTTCAATGGTTCTCAAATTGCGTTATACTGTTGAATATGGGTTAAAGTTATATAATAATATCCAATTAATTGTTCACAGTAGCGACTTCCACCATTCAAATTATTATTGGAGAAGGATCGAGCAGCAGTAAGTTTACATTTGCAATTTTCTAATTGTTGCATTCTGAGCTAACAAAATAGTTGCAATTTATGCTAAATAGGTATCTCAATTTTAAAGGCCAGTTGTTGTCTCTAAACGTACGAGGTAAATGAAATTCAAACCTGTGCTTTGATTGGTCAAAACACAATGGTACAATGTGCACTTACATAAGCCAATCAGTATCATTTTGAAATAAATTGTATGCCGCTACATTTCAATCACGACAGATGGCATTTAAAGTTCTAGTAGAGAAGTTTAAGAAACCTAGAACTAAAGATAATTTGCTTTTGCAGCATTATATCATGTAAAACAATTAGTGTCCGTATGGAAATTACAAAAACGGAAATAGTTACTTTTGTTTTGTAAAAAAAAAAAGAAAGGCCGTAATGGGAAATTTGGAGAAAAAGACTTGAGTATAGCATAAACTTATCCAGATAGGATTGGTTATTTAAGAAAATAAGAATTTCCAAAATGGGACTGGAAGTGTAAATTACGCTGAATAATGAGCTCAAATGAGTGCAGGAAGCACAACAATTGCAGTCTAAACACTAGGTACCTAAGGAATAATTGCTTCTGTAATCGCTTGTTCTGACTAATTCAAATTATACCATAAACGGTGTTATACTTGACAACTAAAACTAATAAAGATAGTCATCTTTATGCTGGAAATAAAAAGCCGTGGGACAAAAAGTTGTCAGACAGAACATCAAAAAGTATTTGAAGGGCATAGCGAGTTTATTATTGTCACATGAAAATGGCCTATATTGAGGTAAATACTCCATTTGTGATTTGGGCATACCTTTCAGATTTAAGACAAACAAACAAACAGATATAAACAAAAGTCCAATTTGAATTGAATTCGGATAGTTACCTTTGTACCGCAATAAAGACTTGGGAAGAAAATCAGAAAAGTAAAACTTGAAACAGAGCTTGCAGTGCAAAGGGTGCTTGACAATGAGTTTGAATATTGCAAAAGACTTTTGAAAAGTATTTAAAGCTTGAACACAGTCTAAGCTACTAAGAGTGCGGGAATAAATGTTAATTGCGTTTGCAATCGCGGATTCTGACCAAATAACACTGAAATAGATATTAGATATTGTAGGTAAAACTGATAATTACATTTACCTTATCTGGCAACTAAAAGGGAACGCTGGAAATGGTAAGAGGCAAAAAAATTCGTAGGAATAATATATTTCGATGTCAAGAGCTTCAAACGGCATTAGGAGTGTACAAAAAGCTTGATGTAGGTACATAAAATAGACGAAAGGAAAATAAGTAGAGAGATTGCGACTGCTTTAAAATCAATATTATTATAATCAATTGCCCTAACTCTCCAAGAGACCGCTTGTTTAAGGGACACACGTGATTGCTCATGAGGCAAACATAGGCCAATAACTTAAGAGTAGAAGATCTTTAAAGGTACTTGACGTGTACGAGGAGTTTGATACTGAACATTACTTTCACAAACAAATCAATGCCTTCAAGAAGCATTGGAATCCGACAGAAAGCTTTATTTTTGAATGAATACCGAACAAATACAGACACTAAGGGACCAAAAACCTAAAGGATATTTCACCCTGTAATTAAGGATTCTGAATTACACCACAAAATTCAGAGGTACAAAGTATAACAGAGACTGCTGTCTATGTACCGCACAGAAAGAAGACGTGGGGAGAAATTCTGGAAAGTAAAACTTAAAATAGAACTTTAAGTGCAGAGGATGCTTGACAATGAGCTTGATTTTCGTCAAAGTCCTTCAAAAGAATTTGAAATGTGCAAGAAGCTGGATATCGTCCACAAATGACAGAAAGAACAAATCATGGAGAAAGATTTAGAAAGCAGTATGCTCAATTTACAGAAAATTTACAACACAATTAAGAGTCTACCTGACTGCAGAACTAAAAATCAGTTGTTTCTGCAATTGCAGATTCTGACTGATTTATACCATGCAAAGATATTCGTACCATGGGAAAATACCTATATAATCTGACAGTGCAGGCTTTCGCAGCAGCCCAGATAGGCCAGTAACTTAAGTAAAGAAGAAGTTCAAAGGTACTTGATGTGTACGAGGAGCTTGATACTGAACATAACTTTCAGAAGCAGATTAATTTATTCAGTAAGTATTAGAAGCAAATAAAAGGCTTATCATTCTTATGAATATTCAACAATTAGAGACAAAAGAACTAAGAATCTAAAAGAAATTTGACACTGTAGTGACGGATTCTGAATAACAACACAAAATTCACAGATGCAAACTATAACAGGGATAGTTGTTTATATACCGCAATAAAAGAAGACGTGGGTAGAAATTCGGAAGAGTGAAACCTCAAATAGAGCTTGAAGTGTGGAGGATGCTTGACAATCAGTTTGATTATCGCAAAAGACCTTCAAAAGTATTTGAAATGTGTAAGCAGCTAAATAATCAGCTGAGAAATTTCAGATGACCTTCAACAGTAGTGAGGGTAAACACGTAGACTAATATTGAGGTGTGATTTTTTTAAATAGATTCAAGAAAGTATTTGAAGCTTGAACAGTCTAAAACTCTGGGTTTAAAGGTTTAGTGGGTTTGCAATCGCGGATTCTGACCAACTAAATACATGATAGATTGTGTAGGTAAAATTAAAGATAATAAGGATATTTACCTTATATGCCAACTAAAAGAGAACGTGGAAAAAGCCGAGAGGCAAAAAACTTTGTGAATTAATATATTTCGATGTCAAGAACGTCAAATGGCATTTGGAGCGTACAAAAAACTTGATATTGGCGCAAAAATAGACAAAAGAAAAATAAGTAAAGAGATTGAGAATCAGTATTATTTAAATTGATTGCTCTAACTGGCTAAGAGACCACTTGCTTAAAGGATATGTACCCCTGCAATTAAGATGTTTCCCTAAATTGTCAATGAGGCGAACATAGGCGAATTACTTAAGTGTAGAAGATATTTAAAGGTACTTGACGTGTACGAGGAGTTTGATACTGAACATTACTTTTTCAAACGAATCAACGCCTTCAGGAAGTATTAGAAACTGACAGAAAGCTTTTTCTTTAAATGAATACTGAACAATTACAGTCACTAAGGGACCAAAAACCTAAAGGATATTTGACACTGTAATTAAGGATTCTGAATTACACCACAAAATTCACAGGTACAAAGTATAACACAGACAACTGTCTATGTGCCGCACAGAAAGAAGACGTGGGAAGAAATTCAGGATAGTAAAGCTTAAAATAGAACTTTAAGTGCAGAAGATGCTTGACAATGAACTTGATTTATATCAAAGTCCTTCAAAAGAATTTGAAATGTGCAAGAAGCTGGATATTGTCCACAAATGACAGAAAGATCAAATGAGGGAGAACATTAAGAAGCAGTATGCTCAATTTACAGGAAATTTACAACACAATTTACAGTCTACCTGACTGCAGAACTAAAAATCATTTGCTTCTGCAATTGCAGATTCTGATTGATTTATACCATGCAAAGATATACGTACCATGGGAAAATACCTATATAATCTGACAGTGCAGGCTTTCGCAGCAGCCCAGATAGGCCAGTAACTTAAGTAAAGAAGAACTGCAAAGGTACTTGATGTGTACGAGGAGCTTAATACTGAGCATTTTTTTCAGAAGCAGATTAATTTATTCAGGAAGTATTAGAAGCAAACATAAAGCTTATTATTACTATGAATATTCAGCAATTAGAAACAGAGGAACTAAGAATCTTAACGAAATTTGACACTGTAGTGACGGATTCTGAATAAGAACACAAAATTTACAGATGCAAACTATAACGGGGATAGTTGTTTATGTACCGCAATAAAAGAAGACGTGGGTAGAAATTCGGGAGGGTAAAACTTCAGATAGAGCTTGAAGTGCGGAGGATGCTTGACAATCAGTTTGAATATCGCAAAAGAGCTTCAAAAATATATAAGAAATGTGTAAGCATCTAAATACTCAGCTGAGAATTTTTAAAAGACCTTCAACAGTTGTCAGGGTAAACACGTAGACTAATAATGAGGTGTGATTTCTTAAATATAAATTCAAGAAAGTATTTCAAGCTTGAACACAGTTTATAGGCCAAAATTTACGTAAAATGATCTTCAAAAGTACTTGACGTGTAGAGGAGTTTGATACTGAATATTACTTTCTTAAACGGGTCAATGCCTTCAAGAAGTATTAAAAACTTACAGAACACTTTCAGGGTTAAAAGGTTTAAAGGTTAATTGCGTTTGCAATCGTGGATTCTGACCAACTAAATAGATGTTAAATTCTGTAGGTAAAACTAAAGATAATAGGATATTTACCTTATCTGCCAACTAAAAGAGAACATGGAAAATGCTGAGGCAGAAAACTTTGTAGGATAATACATTTCGATGCCAAGAGCGTCAAACGGCATTTGGAGCGTACAAAAAGCTTGATATTGGCGCAAAAATAGACAAAAAGAAAAATAAGTAGAAAGATTGAGACTGCTTGAAAATCAATATTATTCAAATTGATTGCTATAAATGCCTTAGAAAGCACTTGCTCAAAGGATATGTACCCCTGCAATTAAGATGTTTCCCTAAATTGTCAGAGGCGAACATAGGTCAATAACTTAAGTGTAGAAGATCTTTCAAAGTACTTGACGTATACGAGGAGTTTAATACTGAACATTACTTTCTCAAACGGGTCAACGTTCCTTTAAGAAGTATTAGAAACTGACAGAAAGCTTTTTCTTTAAATGAATATTGAACAATTACAGACGCTAAAGGACCAAAAGCCTAAAGGATATTAAACCGTGTAATTAAGATTCTGAATTACACCACAAAATTCACAGGTACAAAGTATAACAGAGACAGCTATCTATGTACCGCACAGGAAAAAGACGTGGGGAGAAATTCTGGAAAGTAAAGCTTAAAATAAAACTTTAAGTGCAGAGGATGCTTAACAATGAGCTTGATTTTCGTCAAAGTCCTTTAAAAGAATTTGAAATGTGCAAGAAGCTGGATATTGTCCACAAATGACAGAAAGAAGAAATGAGGGAGAACATTTAGGAAGCAGAATGCTCAATTTACAGGAAATTTACAACACAATTAACAGTCTACCTGACCGCAGAGCTAAAAATCAGTTGCTTCTGCAGTTGTAGATTCTAACTGATTTATATTATGCAAAGATATACGTACCATGGGAAAATGCTTATATAATCTGACAGTGCAGGCTTTCGCAGCAGCCCAGATAGGCCAGTAACTTAAGTAAAGAAGAACTGCAAAGGTACTTGATGTGTACGAGGAGCTTAATACTGAGCATTTTTTTCAGAAGCAGATTAATTTATTCATGAAGTATTAGAAGCAAACATAAAGCTTATTATTACTATGAATATTCAGCAATTAGAAACAGAGGAACTAAGAATCTTAACGAAATTTGACACTGTAGTGACGGATTCTGAATAAGAACACAAAATTTACAGATGCAAACTATAACGGGGATAGTTGTTTATGTACCGCAATAAAAGAAGACGTGGGTAGAAATTCGGGAGGGTAAAACTTCAGATAGAGCTTGAAGTGCGGAGGATGCTTGACAATCAGTTTGAATATCGCAAAAGACCTTCAAAAATATATAAGAAATGTGTAAGCATCTAAATACTCAGCTGAGAATTTTTAAAAGACCTTCAACAGTTGTCAGGGTAAACACGTAGACTAATAATGAGGTGTGATTTCTTAAATATAAATTCAAGAAAGTATTTCAAGCTTGAACACAGTTTATAGGCCAAAAATTTACGTAAAAATGATCTTCAAAAGTACTTGACGTGTACGAGGAGTTTGATACTGAATATTACTTTCTTAAACGGGTCAATGCCTTCAAGAAGTATTAAAAACTTACAGAACACTTTCAGGGTTAAAAGGTTTAAAGGTTAATTGCGTTTGCAATCGTGGATTCTGACCAACTAAATAGATGTTAAATTCTGTAGGTAAAACTAAAGATAATAGGATATTTACCTTATCTGCCAACTAAAAGAGAACATGGAAAATGCTGAGGCAGAAAACTTTGTAGGATAATACATTTCGATGCCAAGAGCGTCAAACGGCATTTGGAGCGTACAAAAAGCTTGATATTGGCGCAAAAAATAGACAAAAAGAAAAATAAGTAGAAAGATTGAGACTGCTTGAAAATCAATATTATTCAAATTGATTGCTATAAATGCCTTAGAAAGCACTTGCTCAAAGGACATGTACCCCTGCAATTAAGATGTTTCCCTAAATTGTCAGAGGCGAACATAGGTCAATAACTTAAGTGTAGAAGATCTTTCAAAGTACTTGACGTATACGAGGAGTTTAATACTGAACATTACTTTCTCAAACGGGTCAGTTCCTTTAAGAAGTATTAGAAACTGACAGAAAGCTTTTTCTTTAAATGAATATTGAAGTATTACAGACGCTAAAGGACCAAGAGCCTAAAGGATATTAAACCGTGTAATTAAGATTCTGAATTACACCACAAAATTCACAGGTACAAAGTATAACAGAGACAGCTATCTATGTACCGCACAGGAAAAAGACGTGGGGAGAAATTCTGGAAAGTAAAGCTTAAAATAAAAACTTAAAGTGCAGAGGATGCTTAATAATGAGCTTGATTTTCGTCAAAGTCCTTTAAAAGAATTTGAAATGTGCAAGAAGCTGGATATTGTCCACAAATGACAGAAAGAAGAAATGAGGGAGAGATTTAGGAAGCAGAATGCTCAATTTACAGGAAATTTACAACACAATTAACAGTCTACCTGACCGCAGAGCTAAAAATCAGTTGCTTCTGCAGTTGCAGATTCTAACTGATTTATATTATGCAAAGATATACGTACCATGGGAAAATGCTTATATAATCTGACAGTGCAGGCTTTCGCAGCAGCCCAGATAGGCCAGTAACTTAAGTAAAGAAGAAATTCAAAGGTACTTGATGTGTACGAGGAGCTTGATACTGAGCATTACTTTCAGAAGCAGATTAATTTATTTAGGAAGTATTAGAAGCAAACATAAAGCTTATTATTATTATGAATATTCAACAGTTAGAGACAAAAGAACCAAGAACCTAAAGGAAATTTGACACTGTATTGACGGATTCTGAATAAGAACACAAAATTCACAGATGCAAACTATAACGGGGATAGTTGTTTATGTACCGCAATAAAAGAAGACGTGGGTAGAAATTCGGGAGGGTAAAACTTCAGATAGAGCTTGAAGTGCGGAGGATGCTTGACAATCAGTTTGAATATCGCAAAAGACCTTCAAAAATATATAAGAAATGTGTAAGCATCTAAATACTCAGCTGAGAATTTTTAAAAGACCTTCAACAGTTGTCAGGGTAAACACGTAGACTAATAATGAGGTGTGATTTCTTAAATATAAATTCAAGAAAGTATTTCAAGCTTGAACACAGTTTATAGGCCAAAAATTTACGTAAAAATGATCTTCAAAAGTACTTGACGTGTACGAGGAGTTTGATACTGAATATTACTTTCTTAAACGGGTCAATGCCTTCAAGAAGTATTAAAACTTACAGAACACTTTCAGGGTTAAAAGGTTTAAAGGTTAATTGCGTTTGCAATCGTGGATTCTGACCAACTAAATAGATGTTAAATTCTGTAGGTAAAACTAAAGATAATAGGATATTTACCTTATCTGCCAACTAAAAGAGAACATGGAAAATGCTGAGGCAGAAAACTTTGTAGGATAATACATTTCGATGCCAAGAGCGTCAAACGGCATTTGGAGCGTACAAAAAGCTTGATATTGGCGCAAAAAATAGACAAAAAGAAAAATAAGTAGAAAGATTGAGACTGCTTGAAAATCAATATTATTCAAATTGATTGCTATAAATGCCTTAGAAAGCACTTGCTCAAAGGACATGTACCCCTGCAATTAAGATGTTTCCCTAAATTGTCAGAGGCGAACATAGGTCAATAACTTAAGTGTAGAAAATCTTTCAAAGTACTTGACGTATACGAGGAGTTTAATACTGAACATTACTTTCTCAAACGGGTCAGTTCCTTTAAGAAGTATTAGAAACTGACAGAAAGCTTTTTCTTTAAATGAATATTGAAGTATTACAGACGCTAAAGGACCAAGAGCCTAAAGGATATTAAATCGTGTAATTAAGATTCTGAATTACACCACAAAATTCACAGGTACAAAGTATAACAGAGACAGCTATCTATGTACCGCACAGGAAAAAGACGTGGGGAGAAATTCTGGAAAGTAAAGCTTAAAATAAAAACTTTAAGTGCAGAGGATGCTTAACAATGAGCTTGATTTTTCGTCAAAGTCCTTTAAAAGAATTTGAAATGTGCAAGAAGCTGGATATTGTCCACAAATGACAGAAAGAAGAAATGAGGGAGAGATTTAGGAAGCAGAATGCTCAATTTACAGGAAATTTACAACACAATTAACAGTCTACCTGACCGCAGAGCTAAAAATCAGTTGCTTCTGCAGTTGCAGATTCTAACTGATTTATATTATGCAAAGATATACGTACCATGGGAAAATGCTTATATAATCTGACAGTGCAGGCTTTCGCAGCAGCCCAGATAGGCCAGTAACTTAAGTAAAGAAGAAATTCAAAGGTACTTGATGTGTACGAGGAGCTTGATACTGAGCATTACTTTCAGAAGCAGATTAATTTATTTAGGAAGTATTAGAAGCAAACATAAAGCTTATTATTATTATGAATATTCAACAGTTAGAGACAAAAGAACCAAGAACCTAAAGGAAATTTGACACTGTATTGACGGATTCTGAATAAGAACACAAAATTCACAGATGCAAACTATAACGGGGATAGTTGTTTATGTACCGCAATAAAAGAAGACGTGGGTTGAAATTCGGGAGGGTAAAACTTTAAGCAGAGCTTGAAATGCGGAAGATGCTTGACAATCAGTTTGAATATCGCAAAAGACCTTCAAAAATATATGAAATGTGTAAGCATCTAAATACCCAGCAGAGAATTTTTAAAGGACCTTCAACAGTAGTCAGGGTAAACACGTAGACTAATTATGAGGTGTGATTTCTTAAAAATAAACTAAAAAAAGTATTTGAAGCTTGAACACAGTTCATAGGCCTAAAATTTAAGTGTAGAAGATCTTTAAAAGTACTTGACGTGTACGAGGAGTTTGATACTGAACATTACTTTCTCAAACGGGTCAGTGCCTTCAAGAAGTATTAGAAACTGACAGAAAGCTTTTTCTTTAAATGAATACTGAACAATTACAGACACTAAGGGACCAAGAACCTAAAGGATATTTGACCCTGTAATTAAGGATTCTGAATTACACCACAAAATTCACAGGTACAAAGTATAAGAGAGATAGCTGTCTATGTACCGCACAGAAAGAAGACGTGGGGAGAAATTCGGGAAAGTAAAGCATAAAATAGAACTTTAGGTACAAAGAATGCTTGACAATGAGCTTGATTTTCATCAAAGTCCCCCAAATAAAATTGAAATGTGCAAGAAGCTGGATATTGTCCACAAATGACAGAAAGAACAAATGAGGCAGAGCATTAAGAAACAGTATGCTCAATTTACAGGAAATTTACAACACAATTTACAGTCTACTGCAGAACTAAAAATCAGTTGCTTCTGCAATTGCAGATTCTGACTGATTTATACCATGCAAAGATATTCGTACCATGGGAAAATACCTATAAAATTTGCAGTGTAGGTTTTCGCAGCAGCCCAGACAGGCCAGTAACTTAAGTAAAGAAGAACTGCAAAGGTACTTGATGTGTACGAGGAGCTTGATATTGAGTATTACTTTAAGAAGCAGATTAATTTATTCAGGAAGTATTAGAAGCAAACACAAAGCTGATTATTATTATTATTATTATCATTATAATTATAATTATAATTATAATTATAATTATAATTATAATTATTATTATTATTATTATTATTATTATTATCATTATTATTATTATTATTATTATTATTATTATTATTATTATTATTATTATTATTATTATTATTATTATTATTATTATTATTATTATTATTATTATTATTATTATTATTATTATTATTATTATTATTATTATTATTAATATTGTCATTATTATTATCATTATTATTATTATTATTATTATTATTATTATTATTATTATTATTATTATTATTATTATTATTATTATTATTATTATTATCAGTATTATTATTATTATTATTATCATTATTATTATTATTATTATTATTATTATTATTATTATTATTATCATTATTATTATTATTAGTATTATTAGTATTATTATTATTATTATGAAAATTAAACAATTAGAGCCAAAGGAACCAAGAACCTAAAGGAAATGTGACACTGTAGTGATGGATTCTGAATAACACTAAATTCACAGATGCAAACTATAACGGGGATAGTTGTTTATGTGCCGCAATAAAAGAAGACGTGGGTAGAAATTCGGGAGGGTAAAACTTCAAATAGAGCTTGAAGTGCGGAGGATGCATGACAGTCAGTTTGAATATCGAAAAAGACCTTTAAAAAAAATTGAAATGTGTAAGCAGCTAAGTAATCAGCTGAGAATTTTCAAAAGACCTTCAACATGTTGTCAGGGTAAATACGTAGACTAATAATAAGGAGTGATTTCCTAAAATAAATTCAAGAAAGTATTTGAAGCTTGAACAAAGTCTAAGACTGTGGGTTTAAAGGCTAACTGCGTTTGCAATCGTGGATTCTGACCAAATAAATAGATATTAGATTTTGTAGGTGAAATTAAACATAACAAAGATATTTACCTGATCTGTTAACTAAAGTAGAACATGCTGAGAGGCAAACAACGTCGTAGGAATAGTATGTTTCAATGTCCACAAAAAGCATTTGGAGCGTACAAAAAGCTAGATATTGGCGCAAAAATAGACACAAAAAAATAAGTAGAGATATTGAGACTGCTTGAAAATCAATATTATCCAAATTGGTGATTGATCTAACTGCCTAAGAGACCACTTGCTCAAAGAACATGTTCCCCTGCAATTAAGATGATTCCCTAAATTGTCAATGAGGCGAACGTAGGCCAATAACTTAAGTGTAGAAGATCTTTAAAGGTACTTGACGTGTACGAGGAGTTTGATACTGAACATTACTTTCTCAAACGGGTCAATGCCTTCAAGAAGTATTAGAAACTGGCAGAAAGCTTTTTTGAATAAATATTCAACAATTACAGACCCTAAGGGACCAAGAACCTAATTTTCGCAAAAATCCTTCAAAAGTATATGATTTGTACTTGAAGCTTGAACAGTCTAAGACTGCGGGTTTAAATGTTAATCACGTTCGCAATCGCGGATTCTGACCGAATAAGATATCTGATATTTGATTTTGCAGGTAAAACTAAAAATGATAATTATACATTCCTCATCTGGCAACTAAAAGAGAACGCTCGAATTGCTGAGGCAAAAAAACTTCGTAAGAATAATATATTTCAATGTCAAGAGTTTCAAACGGCATTTGAAGCGTACAAAAAGCTTGATATTGGCGCATAAAAAAGACGAAAGAAAAATAAGTAGAGAAACAGAGACTGCTTGAAAATCAATATTTTCCAAATTGATTGCTCTAACTGCCTAAGAGACCACTTACTCAAAGGACATGTGCCCCTGCAATTAAGATGCTTCCCTAAATTGTCAATGAGGCCAACATAGGCCAATAAGAAGATCTTTACTTGACGTGTACGAGGAGTTTAATATTGAACATTACTTTCTCAAACGGGTCAATGCCTTCAAGAAGTTTAAGAATCTGACAGAAAGCTTTTTAGAATAAATATTTAACAATTACAGACCCTAAGGGACCAAGAACCTAATTTTTGCAAAAACTCTTCAAAAGTATATGATTTGTACTTGAAACTTGAACACAGTCTATGACTGCGGGTTTAAATGTTAATTACGTTTGCAATCGCGGATTCTGACCAAATAACATATCTGATATTTGATTTTGCAGGTAAAACTAAAAATAATAATTGTATTTACCTTATCTGTCAACTAAAAGTAAGCATGGAAAATGCTGAGAGGCAAACAACGTCGCAGGAATGATATGTTTCAATGTCTTCATTTGTTGCGTACAAAAAGCTTGATATTGGCGCAAAAAATTATTTAAAAAAATAAGTAGAGATATTGAGACTGCTTGAAAATCAATATTATCCAAATTGATTGCTCTAATTGCCTAAGAGACCACCTGCTCAAAGGACATGTGCCCCTGCAATTAAGATGTTTCCCTAAATTGTCAATGAGGCGAACATAGGCTAATAACTTAAGTGTAGAAGATCTTTAAAGGTACTTGATGTGTACTTGAGCTTGATACGAAGCATTACTTTACCAAACGGGTCAATGCCTTCAAGAATTATCAGATGCAGACACAAAGTTTATTTCATGAATATTCAACAATTACAGACTAAGTGACAAAGAACCTAAAGGACATTTGACACTGCAAATAATGATTCTCAATTACACCACAAAATTCATAGGTACAAAATATAACAAGCATACTTGCCTTTTAAGCAAAAAAAGAAGACGTGGGAAGAAATACGGGAAGGTAAAGCATAAAATAGAGCTTCAAGTGCAGAGGGTGCTTGACAATGAGTTTAAATTTGACAAAAGTCCTTTAAAATGTTTTTGAAATGTGCAAGAAGCACGATATTGTCCACAAATGACAGAAAGAACAAATCAGGGAGAGAGATTTAGGGAGCAGTAAGATAACTTCACTGGAATTGTATAACAGAAGTGTCTACCTGACCGCGAAACTAAAGGTCAATTGCTTCTGCAATCGCAGATTCTGACTGAATTATCTAATGCAAAAATATTCGTACCATGGGAAAATACCTATGTTATCTGATAGTGCAGGCTTTCACAGCAGCCCAGATAGGCCAGTAACTTAAGTAAAGAAGAAGTTTAAAGGTACTTGATGTGTACGAGGAGCTTGATACTGAGCATTACTTTCTGAAACGGGTGAACATCTTCAAGAAATATTAGAAGCGGACAGCAAGCTTATTGTTGTCGTCATCGTCGTCGTTGCCGTCACTGCGTCACTGTCACCTTCACAACAGCAGCGGCGGCAGCGGCAACAACAACAATGATAATAAGAATATGAATAATAATATACTTTGATTTCAAGAACTTCAAACGGCATTTGGAGTGTACAAGAAGCTTGACATTATTAAAGGTGAATCAAGAACATGATATATGAATTACCAAAATAATTAGAGCCGACAAGAAAAATAATAAAGTACATGTCCCTGCCAAAGACAAAAAGGAGTAAAGAATAATTATATTTGCGTTCGCTTCCCTTCTTCAGACCAAAGTACAACAAATTGTATTACAATAAACAGGATAACACAATGTAAATGAAATGCGGGCTACATTATTTCAAAAGACCTTCCAAAGTATTTGAAGTGTAGAGGAAGCTTGATATTGTCCACAAACTACAGAAAATGAAGCAAGAGTTTGGTTGCATTCTATTTAATGATACATATATTATATGTCTAAGTTAAAAATGTACTTTTTTCGTATTGCCTTTGTTTAGTTTTATCTTTTTGTAGCGCATTAGAATGCTTGCAGATTTTTGCGCCATATAATTGTAGTATTATTATTATTATTATTATTATCATTATAACTCACATTCTAAGCAGCTGGTAAACAAAATGCAGAGTTCCTCGACAATCGCTAAATCTGATCACACATTAGACAAGAAAGCATAATGGCTCGAATCTCAGGAAAGTAGTCCAAACCTAGAGAAAAACAAGTTTTGACTTCGTTCGGTTTTCACGAATAAAATTGAAAAACCAATGTTCCAGATTAGAAAGGTGAATCATAAACATGATCAATGTTTCCCCAACAGCCCAAAGCCCGTCGAAATTGTATTTGAAGTTCAAGCAAGTATGATGTTATATACTGCTAATATTACAGTTAGGAGATCATCTGCAATCGCTGAACATGACAAATTTATGCCGCAAAGGGTGTTTGATTTGACGAGTAAAACTAAGAACGACAGGGATAGTTACTTTTATGCGGCAAAAAAGGAATACTTGCAGACACATTGACAGGTTAAAAACCTAATATGAGTAATGTATTTCAATTCCAAGAAGCCATCTGGAGTTTATAAGAAGCTTGAAAGTGTGTATTGTGTTAACTATGAGCAAAAATGAACACGTAGAGGGACTGTCAAGTAAATATTATGCTAATTTTTTGGCTCTAGTGTCCACGAGACCGTTTGGAGGACAAGTGCATATGCATTTGTCGAGTTGAGTCTAACTAAACTGCAGCATAAATAGTAATTAGAGTTGACAGAAAAATTACAAAAAGTTAATGACAGTTACCTATCAGAGACGAAAAGAACTAAAGAATGATTGTATTTGGGTTCCCTTCCTTCTGCGAATCAAGGTAGAAACAAAGGTGCAAGCAGCAAAGATGTAAATGACATGCGTTATATCGTCTCAAAAGATCTTAAAAAGTATATAAAGTGCACAGGAGGCTTGGCAAAATGCAAATTCCCAAAGAAAATATGGACAGATGGAGTGAGATGTGAGAGTCATTAAACTGTAATTACTGGAACATTTCTACCACAACAGTCTGTTTGACTGTGGAACTAAGGGTCGGTAGCTTCTTCCAAATCATAGCATGTATTGGAATATGGGCAGACTTTTGACACCTAGCAGTCCGGTAGCGTGCCTATTAATGGGAACATAAACGTTTTATTAATGGGAACATTTTGCTACATGAAAGTTGCCATTTTGTGATGTTTCCCATGATCCTTTGCTATCCTAATGTTAAAACCTCATGCAATGTTACATTTTTCAAATTGAAATACGTCTGGGAAAAAATATCTTTGCTAGGGGAAACTTAAAACTTATGAAAGTAACTTCATTGCTGTCATGGCTACAACTTTTTCACTCCCATTTGATATGTTCACCACGCCGTTTTCGAAATATTAGATAAAATAGACAATAGAGCTAGGCTTTTAGGCGCGAAACGGCCATTTTAAATGTTCAATTGTTTTTTAACACATTGAATTTTGATATTTCAAGTACATCAATTAGAAACTAAGAAATTTTATCGCAACATCTGAACAATATGGCTGCATGACTTCAATATTCTTGTGTGTTATAAATGTTCCTATTAATAGGCAAGCTTCCGGACTGCCTAGAAAGTGTAAGTAACATAGATGATGGAGAACTCTTAAAGCTTTTAGAAGTGTACAGGAAAGGAAGCGTGGTATTCTCCATATAATGTGTGTTGGTATTTCAAAGAGAAGAAGACGTGGGAAGAGGAATGAATAATATTTTTTGATTCCAAGCACTTCAAAAGGTATTTGAGGTGTACAAGAAGCTTGATATAGTCCGCAACATAGATTATGGTAAAATACAGAAGACAATTGAGATTGCGATCATTTCAATATTATGAAGTTCCTGCTAAGAAAGAAAAGAGGCGAAATCATTTCGATTCTAACAAATAGGGTAAAGAGGGCTTATGTTTTCTTTTTTCCTTCAATGTTTTCTACCACATCAGGCTAACAGAACTTGCTCGTACTCTATGCCGGGGATGGCATTGTGGTGAACCCGAAATACAAGGAGAATGGTTGAAGAAAATACAAGAAGAATGGTTGAAGAAAATACAAGGAGAATGGTCGAAGAAAATACAAGAAGAATGGTTGAAGAAGAGCTATATGGAGGTGAGGACGTGGCCAGAAATTCAGTGAAATACAAACAAAATTAGAATAAATACTTTCTGAAACGCATCGCAGCAAAATAAGCTTGATTTTTGCATTGTGCGCATAGCAAAGAAGAAAAGGAAGCATGTGTATAACTTTACTATAAAGAACACGTGCATCTACAGTTGCTGATTTGATTGTATACACTTCAAAAGAAAGAGTCAACCGGAAAAGAACGAATGGTAAGTAGTGAGAGTGCTAAAGATTAATTGAACTGATTAAAAGTGATCTTATATGCAGTATTATACACACGACTCTCTTAAATGGGATGAATTTTGCTATTACTTTATGAAGAACATTTGAAAAGTATCTGATGTTTACAAGAAAGTTGATACAGGAGAAAGCAAAGGTCAATTGTTTGCACAAACGCTACAGTAATTGTGCAAACATTGTGACACATTGCAGACTTGCTTTGCAGAAGATTGGTACATTACATCACAGATATATTTAAATGTATACAAATGGAAAGCATATAAAACTTGCTATACATCACAAGGATATTGAAGGGAATAGATGTGGATTACATATTATCAATAGCATACAATGCATGGCAGTCAAAGACGGGTGCAAGGTGAGTGTAACATAGTAATCTACCTGGTTGCAGATTTGCTTTGAAGAAGGTCGGTGCATTACATTACAGATATATTAAAAGGAATAGTAATGGATCATATGTTATCCATAGCATACAATGCATGGCAATCAAAGACGGGTGCAAGACGGGTGAAACATAGCAATCTACCTCGTTGCACATTTGCTTTGAAGAAGATATGTGCATTGCATCACAAATAGAGTAAAATGAGATATGGGATATATGGCATAAGTAGCGTACAAGATATGACAGTTCAAGCCGGGTGCAAGATGGATGTATCATTGTAATCTACCTCGTTGCAGATTTGTTTTGAAGAAGGTCGGTGCATTACATTACAGATAGCATAAAAGAAATAGATATGGATCATATGTTGTTAATAGCATACAATGCATGGCAGTCAAAGACGGCTGCAAGACGGGTGCAACATAGTAATCTACCTTGTTGCAGATTTGCTTTAAAGAAGGATGGTGCATTACATTACAGATAGATTAAAAGGAATAGATATTGATCATATGTTATCAATAGCCTACAATGCATGGCAGTCAAAGACGAGTGCAAGACGGGTGAAATATAGCAATCTACCTCGCTGCACATTTAATTTGAAGAAGATATGTGCATTGTATCACAAATAGATTCAAATGCATAGATATGGATCATATGGCATCAATATCACACAAGACATGGCAGCCAAAGACGGGTGCAAGACAGGTGTAACATAATAATCTACCTGGTTACAGATTTGCTTTGAAGAAGGTCGGTGCATTACATTACAGATAGATTAAAAGAGACAGATATGGATCATATGTTATCAATAGCATGCAATGCATGGTAGTCAAAGACGGGCGCAATATGGGTGTAACATAATACTCAACTTGGCTGCAGATATACTTTGAAGAAGTCGGTGTATTACATTACAGATAGATTAAAAGGAATATATATGGATCATGTTATCAATAGCATACAATGCATGGCAGTCAAAGACGGCTGCGAGACGGGTGAGGCATAGCAATCTACAGTAACTTGCTGCAGATTTACTTTGAAGAAGATATGCGCATTGCATCACAAATATATTAAAATGAATATATATGGATCAAATGGCATCAGTATCACAAACGACATGACAGTCAAAGACGGGTGCAAGATAGGTGTAACATAGTAATCTACCTGGTTGCAGATTTGCTTTGAAGAAGGTCGGTGCATTACATTACAGATAGATTAAAAGGAATAGATATGGATCGTATGGCATAAGTAGCGTACAAGATATGACAGTTCAAGCCGGGTAATAAATGGATGTATCATTGTAATCTACCTCGTTGCAGATTTACTCTGAAGAAGGTCGGTGCATTACATTACAGATAGATTAAAAGGAATAGATATGGATCATATGTTATCAATAGCATACAATGCATGGCAGTCAAAGACGAGTGCAAGACGGGTGTAACATAGTAATCTACCTCGTTGCAGATTTGCTTTGAAGAAGGTCGGTGCATTACATTACAGATAGATTAAAAGGAATAGATATGGATCATATGTTATCAATAGCATACAATGCATGGCAGTCAAAGACGAGTGCAAGACGGGTGTAACATAATAATCTACCTCGTTGCAGATTTGCTTTGAAGAAGGTCGGTGCATTACATTACAGATAGATTAAAAGGAATAGATATGGATCATATGTTATCAATAGCATACAATGCATGGCAGTCAAAGATGAGTGCAAGACGGGTGTAACAAGAAGGATGGTGCATTAATTACTAGCCTCAATGCATGGCAGTTGCAAGATTTGCTTTGAAGAAGGATGGTGCATTACATTACAGATAGATTAAAAGGAATAGATATGGATCATATCTTATCAATAGCATACAATACATGGCAATCAAAGACAAATGCAAGACGGGTGAAATATAGCAATCTACCTCGCTGCACATTTACTTTGAAGAAGATATGTGCGTTGCATCACAAATATATTCAAATGCATAGATATGGATCATATGGCATCAATATCACACAAGACATGGCAGTCGAATACGGGTGCAAGACAGGTGTAACATAATTATCTACCTCGATGCAGATTTGCTTTGAAGAAGGTCGGTGCATTACATTACGAATAGATTAAAAGGAATAGATATGGATCATATGGCATCAATGTCACACAAGACATGGCAGTGGAAGACGGGTGCAACACAGTGGAAGACGTTGCATTTGCTTTGAAGAAGGTCGGTGCATTACATTACAGATAGATTAAAAGGAATATATATGGATCATGATTTGCTTTGAAGAAGGTCGAAGAAGATGCATTGCATCACAAATATATTAAAATGAATATATATGGATCGTATGGCATCAATATCACACAAGACATGGTTAGTCAGCATTACAAATATTAAAAGGAATAGTAATGGATCATAATGCATGGCAATCAAAGTGCAACACAGGTGTAACATAGTAATCTACCTGGTTGCAGATTTGCTTTGAAGAAGGTCGGTGCATTACATTACAGATAGATTAAAAGGAATAGATATGGATCATGTTATCAATAGCATACAAAGCATGGCAGTCAAAGACGGGTGCAAGACAGGTGTAACATAGCAATCTACCTGGTTGCAGATTTGCTTTGAAGAAGGTCGGTGCATTACATTACAGATAGATTAAAAGGAATATATATGGATCATGTTATCAATAGCATACAAAGCATGGCAGTCAAAGACGGGTGCAAGACAGGTGTAACATAGCAATCTACCTGGTTGCAGATTTGCTTTGAAGAAGGTCGGTGCATTACATTACAGATAGATTAAAAGGAATAGATATGGATCATATGTTATCAATAGCATACAATGCATGGCAGTCAAAGACGAGTGCAAGACGGGTGTAACATAATAATCTACCTCGTTGCAGATTTGCTTTGAAGAAGGTCGGTGCATTACATTACAGATAGATTAAAAGGAATAGATATGGATCATATGTTATCAATAGCATACAATGCATGGCAGTCAAAGATGAGTGCAAGACGGGTGTAACATAATAATCTACCTCGTTGCAGATTTGCTTTGAAGAAGGTCGGTGCATTACATTACAGATAGATTAAAAGGAATATATATGGATCATGTTATCAATAGCATACAATGCATGGCAGTCAAAGACGGCTGCGAGACGGGTGAGGCATAGCAATCTACAGTAACAAGCTGCAGATTTACTTGAAGAAGATATGCGCATTGCATCACAAATATATTAAAATGAATATATATGGATCGTATGGCATCAATATCACACAAGACATGACAGTCAAAGACGGGTGCAAGACAAGTGTAACATAGTAATCTACCTCGTTGCAGATTTGCTTTGAAGAAGGTCGGTGCATTACATTACAGATATATTAAAAGGAATAGTAATGGATCATATGTTATCAATAGCCTACAATGCATGGCAATCAAAGACGTGTGCAAGATGGGTGTAGCATAGTAATTTACCTCGCTGCAGATTTACTTTGAAGAAGGTCGGTGCGTTACATTACAGATAAAATAAAAGGAATAGTAATGGATTATATGTTATCCATAGCATACAATGCATGGCAATCAAAGACGGGTGCAAGACAGGTGTAACATAGCAATCTACCTCGTTGCAGATTTGCTTTGAAGAAGATATGTGCATTGCATCACAAATAGATTAAAAGCAATAGATATGGGTCATAAGTTATCAACAGCATACAATGCATGGCAGTCAAAGACGGGTAAGAGACGGGTGATACATAGCAATCTACCTTGCTGCACATTTACTTTGAAAAAGATATGTGCATTGCATCACAAATAGATTCAAATAAATATGGATCATATGGCATCAATGTCACACAAGACATGGCAGTCAAAAACGGGTGCAAGACAGGTGTAACATAGTAATCTACCTGGTTACAGATTTATTTTGAAGAAGTCGGTGCATCACATTACAGATAGATTAAAAGGAAGAGATATGGATCATATGTTATCAATAGCATACAATGCATGGCAGTCAAAGACGTGTGCAAGATGGGTGTCACAAAGTAATCTACCGTACCTCGCTGCACATATACTTTGAAGAAGATCGGTGCATTGCATCACAAATAGATTCAAATAGATATTGATCATATGGCATCAATGTCACACAAGATGTGGCAGTGGAAGACGGGTGTAACATGGCAATCTACCTCGCTGCACATTTACTTTGAAGAAAATATGTGCATTGCATCACAAATATATTCAAATGTATAGATATGGATCATAGGGCATCAATATCACACAAGACATGGCAGTCGAATACGGGTGCAACACAGGTGTAACATAGTAATCTACCTCGTTGCAGATTTGCTTTGAAGAAGGTCGGTGCATTACATTACAGATAGATTAAAAGGAATATATATGGATCATGTTATCAATAGCATACAATGCATGGCAGTCAAAGACGAGTGCAAGACAGGTGTAACATAGCAATCTACCTCGTTGCAGATTTGCTTTGAAGAAAATCTGTGCATTGCATCACAAATAGATTAAAAGCAATAGATATGGGTCATAAGTTATCAACAGCATACAATTCATGGCAGTCACAGACGGGTGCAAGACGGGTGTAACATAGCTATCTACCTCGCTGCACATATACTTTGAAGAAGTTATGTGCATTGCATCACAAATAGATATGGATTATATGGCATCAATGTCACACAAAACATGACAGTCAAAGACGGGTGCAAGACAAGTGTAACATAGTAATCTACCTCGTTGCAGATTTGCTTTGAAGAAGGTCGGTGCATTACATTACAGATATATTAAAAGGAATAGTAATGGATCATATGTTATCAATAGCCTACAATGCATGGCAATCAAAGACGTGTGCAAGATGGGTGTAGCATAGTAATTTACCTCGCTGCAGATTTACTTTGAAGAAGGTCGGTGCGTTACATTACAGATAAAATAAAAGGAATAGTAATGGATTATATGTTATCCATAGCATACAATGCATGGCAATCAAAGACGGGTGCAAGACAGGTGTAACATAGCAATCTACCTCGTTGCAGATTTGCTTTGAAGAAGATATGTGCATTGCATCACAAATAGATTAAAAGCAATAGATATGGGTCATAAGTTATCAACAGCATACAATGCATGGCAGTCAAAGACGGGTAAGAGACGGGTGATACATAGCAATCTACCTTGCTGCACATTTACTTTGAAAAAGATATGTGCATTGCATCACAAATAGATTCAAATAGATATGGATCATATGGCATCAATGTCACACAAGACATGGCAGTCAAAAACGGGTGCAAGACAGGTGTAACATAGTAATCTACCTGGTTACAGATTTATTTTGAAGAAGTCGGTGCATCACATTACAGATAGATTAAAAGGAAGAGATATGGATCATATGTTATCAATAGCATACAATGCATGGCAGTCAAAGACGTGTGCAAGATGGGTGTCACAAAGTAATCTACCGTACCTCGCTGCACATATACTTTGAAGAAGATCGGTGCATTGCATCACAAATAGATTCAAATAGATATTGATCATATGGCATCAATGTCACACAAGATGTGGCAGTGGAAGACGGGTGGAAGACGGGTGTAACATGGCAATCTACCTCGCTGCACATTTACTTTGAAGAAAATATGTGCATTGCATCACAAATATATTCAAATGTATAGATATGGATCATAGGGCATCAATATCACACAAGACATGGCAGTCGAATACGGGTGCAACACAGGTGTAACATAGTAATCTACCTCGTTGCAGATTTGCTTTGAAGAAGGTCGGTGCATTACATTACAGGTAGATTAAAAGGAATAGATATGGATCATGTTATCAATAGCATACAATGCATGGCAGTCAAAGACGAGTGCAAGACAGGTGTAACATAGCAATCTACCTCGTTGCAGATTTGCTTTAAAGAAAATCTGTGCATTGCATCACAAATAGATTAAAAGCAATAGATATGGGTCATAAGTTATCAACAGCATACAATTCATGGCAGTCACAGACGGGTGCAAGACGGGTGTAACATAGCTATCTACCTCGCTGCACATATACTTTGAAGAAGATATGTGCATTGCATCACAAATAGATATGGATTATATGGCATCAATGTCACACAAGACATGACAGTCAAAGACGGGTGCAAGACAAGTGTAACATAGTAATCTACCTCGTTGCAGATTTGCTTTGAAGAAGGTCGGTGCATTACATTACAGATATATTAAAAGGAATAGTAATGGATCATATGTTATCAATAGCCTACAATGCATGGCAATCAAAGACGTGTGCAAGATGGGTGTAGCATAGTAATTTACCTCGCTGCAGATTTACTTTGAAGAAGGTCGGTGCGTTACATTACAGATAAAATAAAAGGAATAGTAATGGATTATATGTTATCCATAGCATACAATGCATGGCAATCAAAGACGGGTGCAAGACAGGTGTAACATAGCAATCTACATCGTTGCAGATTTGCTTTGAAGAAGATATGTGCATTGCATCACAAATAGATTAAAAGCAATAGATATGGGTCATAAGTTATCAACAGCATACAATGCATGGCAGTCAAAGACGGGTAAGAGACGGGTGATACATAGCAATCTACCTCGCTGCACATTTACTTTGAAAAAGATATGTGCATTGCATCACAAATAGATTCAAATAAATATGGATCATATGGCATCAATGTCACACAAGACATGGCAGTCAAAAACGGGTGCAAGACAGGTGTAACATAGTAATCTACCTGGTTACAGATTTATTTTGAAGTGTCGGTGCATCACATTACAGATAGATTAAAAGGAAGAGATATGGATCATATGTTATCAATAGCATACAATGCATGGCAGTCAAAGACGTGTGCAAGATGGGTGTCACAAAGTAATCTACCGTACCTCGCTGCACATATACTTTGAAGAAGATCGGTGCATTGCATCACAAATAGATTCAAATAGATATTGATCATATGGCATCAATGTCACACAAGATGTGGCAGTGGAAGACGGGTGGAAGACGGGTGTAACATGGCAATCTACCTCGCTGCACATTTACTTTGAAGAAAATATGTGCATTGCATCACAAATATATTCAAATGTATAGATATGGATCATAGGGCATCAATATCACACAAGACATGGCAGTCGAATACGGGTGCAACACAGGTGTAACATAGTAATCTACCTCGTTGCAGATTTGCTTTGAAGAAGGTCGGTGCATTACATTACAGATAGATTAAAAGGAATAGATATGGATCATGTTATCAATAGCATACAATGCATGGCAGTCAAAGACGAGTGCAAGACAGGTGTAACATAGCAATCTACCACGTTGCAGATTTGCTTTGAAGAAAATCTGTGCATTGCATCACAAATAGATTAAAAGCAATAGATATGGGTCATAAGTTATCAACAGCATACAATTCATGGCAGTCACAGACGGGTGCAAGACGGGTGTAACATAGCTATCTACCTCGCTGCACATATACTTTGAAGAAGATATGTGCATTGCATCACAAATAGATATGGATTATATGGCATCAATGTCACACAAGACATGGCAGTGGAAGACGGGTGCAAGACAGGTGTAACATAGCAATCTACCTGGTTACAGATTTACTTTGAAGAGGTCGGTGCATTACATTACAGATGAAATAAAAGGAATAGATATAGATATAGGTTATCAATAGCATACAATGCATGGCAGTCAAAGACGTGTGCAAGATGGGTGTAACATAGTAATCTACCTCGCTGCAGATTTGCTTTGAAGAAGGTCGGTGCATTACATTATAGATAGATTAAAAGTAATATATATGGATCATGTGTTATCCATAGCATAAAATGCATGGAAGTCACAGACGGGTGCAAGACGGGTGTAGCATAGCAATCTACCTCGCTGCACATTTACTTTGAAGAAGATATGTGCATTGCATCACAAATAGATTAAATTGAATAGATATGGGTCAAATTTTATCAATAGCATACAATGCACAACAGTCAAAGACGAGTGCAAGACGGGTGAAACATAGCAATCTACCTCGTTGTAGATTTGCTTTGAAGAAGGTTGCTGCATTACATTACAGATAAGTTTAAATTAACAGGGATGGATCATATGGCATCAATATTATACAAGACATGCAGTTGAAGACAGGTACCAGACGGGTGTAACATAGTAATCTACCTCGTTGCAGATTTGCTTTGAAGAAAGTCGGTGCATTGCATCACAAATAGAATAAAACGAATAGATATGGATTATACGAAATCAATAGCATAATGCAAGGCAGTCACAGAAGGGTGGAAAATGGGTGTAACATAGTAATCTACGTGGTTACAGATTTACTTTGAAGAAGTCGGTGCATAACATTGCAGATAGTTTAAAAGCAATAGATATGGAACATATGTTATCAATAGCATACAATGCATGGCAGTCAAAGACGGGTGTAACATAGTAATCTACCTGGTTGCAGATTTGCTTTAAAGAAGGTCGGTGCATTACATTACATATAGATTAAAAAAACATATATGGATCATGTGTTATCCATAGCATACAATGCATGGCAGTCACAGACGGGTGCACGACGGGTGTAACATAGCAATCTACCTCGCTGCACATTTAATTTGAAGAAGGTCGGTGCATTGCATCACAAATAGATTAAAAGGAATCGATACGGATCATATAGCATCAATAGCACACAAGACATGACAGTTCAAGACGAGTGCAACACAGGTGTAACATAGTAATCTACCTGGTTGTAGATTTGCTTTGAAGGTCGGTGCATTACATTACAGATAGAATAGATATGGATCATATGTTATCAATAGCATACAATGTATGGCAGTCAAAGATGGGTGCAAGACGAGCAGTCTACCTCACTGCAAAATTACATTGAAGAGGATCGGTGCATCAAATCACAGATATATTCAAATGAATAGAAATGGATCATACGTTGTCCATAGCATACAAGACTTGATATACATCACATGGAGATTGAAGGGAATAGATAGGGATCACATGTCATCAATATCATACACGACATAGCAGTCCAAGACGGTGATAGACGGGTAAAACATAGCATTCTACCTTACTGCAGATTTACTTTGAAGAAGATCGCTTCATCACATCACAGATAGTTTAAAAGGAATATATATGGATGATAAGTCACCGATAGCATACAAAACATGGCAGTCTTAGCAGGTGCAAAATGGGTATAACATAGGCATCAACCTCATAGCAGATTTACTTTTTAGGAAGATTTGTGAATTAACCTCAGATAGACATGTAAAGTGATTTAAAGGTTTCTTCTTTATAAACGTACCTTCATTGAAATATATATGTATCCTATGAAATTCTTTCCGCTATGTAAATACAACATACCTTAAGCATAGATAACTGACAACAGATTTGAAGAAGCAAAGAGGAATACATATTTGCCTATATCATTTTTCTTATTATTGAAAACAATCTGTAAATCTTGCACATTAAGTACCTTTGACTAGAAATTAAATTGTAAATTTACCCCGCTAAGCGTAGCGGGGATATTTACGAGAGTTATACTTACCTTCCATGCTATTAATATGCAATCTGGTAACATGACCTAATTCTAACACACTTCTAACCGACCTTAAAAACGTAGTTACCAGGCCAGCCCTGACCTCCATATAACCCCTACTAACTCTCTCTTCTTTTCAGCGTGTTGTTATCACAACATCGCTGGAACTGGTCAAATTTTCTTTTAGAAATTTATTCATTTTCTAACAATTTTCTCCCTTGCAGCTTCTACAAGGCAGGTTTTTATGCTGTTCGGCCTTTTTCGGTGTGTCTTTTTCAAGTCTTCTGAGGTAAGGCAAGGTAGCCATGGGACCGGGTTTTCTTCGGTCCGACTAACAGGACCTTCCCGTTAAGCCTACACTTAGGATAGAGTATTTTTGTCTCCACCCGTACGAAGCGGGTGGGTAGTTTGAGAGAGTCCTACTCTCGCGGCGGGTGTTTTTAGGCCCTAGAGTACCAGGTGTGCCTGTTTAGTGGATCTCTTGTCCCTGGGTTTAAGTGTTTTCACCCTCGGCCCCGCCCTTCCACGAGGAAAACTTAGCGTTAAACTATGCATTGTATTAACATGTTAGGATATCTTCAGTACAGGTTCTCGTATGCATTAGGCCAATTTCTTCAATCGGTGTTGGCGAATGCATATTGGGTCGACGTCACCACAAGGTGTTTGAGGAGTCGGCTTCATACAGCTCCTAGGAGCTACAGTTGTTACAAGAGAGCCTACATTTTATTTAGAGTTACCAGTACATGTCGTGTGTTCATTTTTCTCGCATATATTAAAAAAAAAAGTTTATAATTTTCAAGCTTGAATTTTGGGTGTGGAGAGACCTTGAAGGGGTCTACCTGACGTCCTCTTTTTTAGGAGATCTAATCTTTTCTTTTTATCTCCACAGACACCAAGTTACTCAGTGGTTGGTTTTTTCATGCGATTTTAAAGAATTTATGTTTGGGGCATTTTCTCGGGTTTTAAAACTTTTTCAGATTAATTTTTTTTGATGCACTAAATTGCTATTGCTTACCTCACTATGTTTGACGTCTCCCGCAGACCCATCTCACTCGCGTAAGGGTCGTAAGTACATACCCGTAGGGGAGCCTTGGTGTAAATATATGCATATATATAAAAATATATATATATATATATATATATATATATATATATATATATATATATATATATATATATATATATATATATATATATATATATATATATATATATATATATATATATATATATTTTATATATATATACATATATATATATATATATATATATATATATATATATATATATATATATATATATATATATATATATATATATATATATATATATATATATATAGATATATATATATATATATATATATATATATATATATATATATATATATATATATATATATATATATATATATATATATATATATATATATATATATATATATATATAGATATATATATATATATATATATATATATATATATATAGATATATATATATATATATATATATATATATATATATATATATATATATATATATATATATATATATATATATAAATATATATAGATATATATCTATATATATATTTTTGCTTTTCAGAAAAACGCCAAGAGGCGACATAAATCATTTAGTATCAGAGGGATTACTTACGACATGGCCACCGTCTCGATAGGTTACTGAGTTTAGGAGGCCTGTGTTTGTAGTTTACCAATTTGTTAACTTTTTCCTGATTCACCCCCTGGAGGCCTCCGACTCGACAGATTACTGAGTTGGCAGGGCCACGGGTGCGGTCTATCAGACGTAAGCTACCTGAGTCTATATTGATCAGCTAAGTGGCGTCCTAGACGTTACTTAGAATAAACCATTATAAAGAGACGCCCTTTTTAATGGTATTGAATTGCTAAGGCGCATATTTGTAGTGGATAAAGCATTTGTACACCGCTGTGGTCCACGGTTTTGCAATAGGGACTGGTAGGGCCATGTAAAGGCGGCGCCCAAAGAGGTTGTACGTGAGTTACAAGTGATTTCACGGGTCTTTATAGGTCCGCACAGCTCCGGTATTCGGATCCATACAGCTCCACGGCCCATGTTCACGGCTCCGTAAGAGTCCATGACGGCTCCGTACTGGTCCATTGAACGGCTCTACGGCCCGTGTTTATGGCTCCGCACGGGTCCATTCGACAGCTCCATAAGGCTTCACGGACCGTGTTTACGGGCTCACGGCTCCATACGGTCAATGGGTCCGTACGGCTCCAGAGTTTTGTAAAGGGATAAGGTACGACCGTACGATAAACCCAGAAATAGACCCGCTAGCTACGAAGCTACGTGGGCAGGTGATAAGTGACAATCTTCGCAAGAAGTATAGCATCACGAGAGCTATTTTCTTCTTGGTCCAGTAACCATTAGCTACGCAGTTCCACGGCCGTGTGAACTGCATCAGTAAGATTGTCCGCATTGAACGTTATAGTTCCGCATTATTTTTCACCAGTATTATGGACACAGATGACAGGTCCCTGAGTGTCGGTGCGTTACACACCCAAGATGTCCCGCGATGCATCGCGTGTAAACGATTTTTTAAATTACGCTCCGGTGACATCCATCTCACGTGTTACGCGTGTAGAATATGCTGCGAGTCCAACCCGTGTACTCGCAGCGACTGGGATCAAGCGGCGTGGTCGGAGCACAGACTCCACCGCCACCAGCACTTTTAAAAAGCGGCCGAGAGAGTGAAGGAGCGACGGTCAGACAGGCCGTCTTCATCTTCCCCCCGCCGCCACCGCCACCCAAGCTTAAGCCGCAGCACCCTCTTACCTTAAAGGCGGAGTCGCCGCCCACTCTCAGCAAGGCACCCGACGACGGGCTCCCGCAGCTGAGTAGGCGTACGCTGACACATACTCCTGTGGTGCCAAACGCTGTGACGGAGACCACCTCTCCCGCCCTCGGTGAGGTCTCCTGAACGAGGCAGACCATGGAGGAGAGACAGGGAGCGGACTAGTGCACACAGGAGGGGACAGAGTCAACGTCACCAGTGCTCTTCCTGCTCTTTCTCTTCGTCATCCTCCCATAAACCCAGGCGGAGGCAAAGGAAGCGACACAAGGGAAATCCCTTCGAGGATCCCACCTTCCAGGGCACACTCAAGCAAACACTTGAGACTTAAATGTCCCAGGCGCTGGAGCGGAGGCTACTACCTCCTGCACCTCGCCCCCGGCAGCTGCCACTGCCGCGGCATGGCATCCACCAGACCCTGAGGTCTCGGAAGAGGATGCCCTCGACATCTATCCCTCGGGAGAGGACGTCGATCTTTTGGACGATAAGGACCCTCAGGTGGAGACTCTGGACACTTCCAAGGCATGGGACCATCACCCAGAACGGAGGATTCCTCCCGCCGCTCTGGTTTAAGCCGTCCGCAGTGCCGCATCAACGATGTAGACCAAACTAGATAAGACCCCGTATAATACCGGATACCGGACGAGGTCTTCTTCCCGCCGCCTCCCCCAGTGGACCCCCTTTTACAAGGGGAGTAGAATGCCCAGCTCATTGACTTCCTGGAACAGGAAATCAAGCTGGATATTGCAGAAGCACCTCTCGTGGAGACTAGCCCACAGTCTTAGCGTGGACTGCTCAGCTCAGCCTCTAGGGATGCTAAGCCAACGGCTAGACAATTTCCTATTGATACCTCCCAGGTGACCAGTATTCAGCATTGGGCCAGAGCACCGGACAGGGACTGGACAGCCTACAACAAAGAAGTTGACGGGCCACGCGTGTCCAACCGGCTGCCTATCAGGAGCTCATAAACACACCCTCGATCTCAAAAGGAGTGTGGCAACTCCTCCGCCAGCCAGCGAGCGGCACCGCAGCGGTGTACAGCTCTGTGGCCAGGGCCAAGAAATTTCTTAACCCTGCGGTCCAGCGAAGGGAAGATTCCCTAACAGTTGTTGACAGGGCCATACAGCGGTGTTTTAGATAACAAGTCCTCACTTTATGGGTGACACAGGGGTTAGAATCGCTTTTGCGTAGACATCTTCTAGCCGACGTTCTTACAAGGACCGCGCCTTTGTTAACCGGACTCGGATTTGCTCGACGCGACAGTTGACCAACTCGCCCGAGTCTGCGCAAAGGTAGTCAGGGTGAAGCGCGAGATGTTCTCCCGCTCCTTGTACTCTCTAACGTTATTTAGATGGACCTTCGGTACTTACCAACAGAAGGTCTAAACCTATTTGCAGGTCACTTCCGAGATGTCCTGTCGCGAGATGTTATCGTCTAAAGTTCACGACTCCCCCGCTCCTAGGTGGGTCTTTCGCCCCACCCCCATGCCTCGTCGGAGCAAGCACGCAGAGTTGTTGAGGACAGAAATCGGAGAACTGCTGGCGAATAACGCCATCACCCCCGTTTCGAATCCTTCCAGGAACCTCGTAATGTCCACGTTTTTCCTAGCCCCCAAGAAAGGGAACATGTGGTGCCCAATAATCAATATGAGACCACTCAACAGGTGCATTCGTCCGTTGAAGTTCAACATGGAGACTCTTCACTCCATCCTCCCTCAGTTAGCGAGGGGCCTGTGGGCCACCTCTGTCGAACTCGCGGACGCATATCTCTATGTGCCGATGTTCGAGGAATACAAGCGTTTTCTGTCGCTCCAATTTGAGGGAGTTACGTACATGCTCAGGGCGTTACCCTTCGGGCTATCGAGTGCCCCCAGGATCTTCACCCGGATAACGAGAGTTCTAGCGGCTTTCCTGCGAATGCAAGGCATCATAATTGTTATGTACCTGGACGACTGGCTGATCGTCGCAGTAGACGCAGCCACCGTCGCAGAACACACGAACGTAGTCATAAGAGTGGCTCAGGACTTAGGGTGGGTGACCAACCTCGTCAAGCCCAATCTAGTTCTTTCTGAGAATCCCACCTTTCTGGGTGCAGTCCTAGATTTTACTCAAGATCGTATACGACCGACGAAGAAGCAGATCCTAGCCGTGAGGGCAGGAGCCGATGTCCTCCTCTCGCAACCAGCGTCGCCGGCGAGAGCATGGCTGGTATACCTAGAATACCTAGCCAGCCTAGTAGACGTAGTCCCCATGTGCATGTTTTACCTGCGGGATCTACAATTTTATCTACTGGATCATTTTGTACCATCCAGGAGGGACCTCAGTGTCCTCGTCTCCCATACACAGGCGGTGGTCCCCCACATTTGGTGGTGGTGCGTCCACTCTCACCTGGCACAGGGAGCGATTTGTCCACCCGTCAGACCATCGATGTCAGTGGTGACCAATGCGTCTTTGACGGGGTGGGGAGTACATTTAGTGTAATTCCAAGTCGCGGGATTTTGGACGAAGTTTGGTCATCAATCTATTGGAAGTAGAGGCAGTACGCCGGGCTCTTGTTCATTTCCTACCACGGGTACGGAACAAGACTGTTTTCATATGCACCGACAACACCACGGTAATGGCGTTAATCAATAGGCAGAGAGGTACAAGATCCAGGAGTCTTTGGATCCTATCCATGTCCCTTCTGTCTTGGTGTATGATGAACAAGGTCACACTCCAGGTGGTCCACCTGCCAGGCAAGGAGAGCACGGTCGCGGATCTGTTATCCCACCTCCAAAAAACCCCACAGAATGGGCTCTCCTTCCGCGGGTGGATGAGGCATTGACCTTTGGCCTCCTAGATGTGAATCTGTTCGCGTCCGTGGACAACCACAAGCAACCAATTTTTTGCGCTCTGACACGCGATCCGAGTCTGGAAAGTCGACGCATTCACGATCAGGTGGACCCACCTTGTGGGCTACACCTTCCCACCGTTCGCACTGGTACCGAGAGTACTGGGCAAGGTGACGTACGATCAGTGTCACATGTTTCTTCTGGTAGCTCCCAACTGGCCCGGCCAACTGTGGTTCCCTCAGCTGCTCAATCATGTCGCAGGTTGCCCGTATGAGCTTCCGGTCACGGACGAGTTAATTTAAATCCCGGGCCCCAGCAAACTGTACCACAATCCATGAGCACTCCATTTGACTGTGTGGCCTCTATCCGCGAATCAGTTGTGTCGCAGGGTCTTTTGGAGGCAGCTGCCCAAATGACAACCAAAAGCCGGAGACCGTCCACTTTAAGGCTCGGAATATTCCGAGACTGGTGCCAGGATAGAATGGTTTCTCAGCATACGGCGCCTCTTGGTGATGTAGCGGATTTTTTGTTTGTCCAATTTAACCTGAATAAATCCATCAATACAGTCAAGGGGTTCAGGACAGCCATAACAGTTATCAACCGGGGCTTTCTAGATGCTTCGACCGTCACCGACGCGCAGCCTCTGAAAAGATTAATTAAAGGAATGTTCTTACAAAGACTTTCAGTTCAACACCTCGCTCCCCATTGGGATATGCAGGTGGTTCTCGAGACATTAGCACATGCTCCGTTTGAGCCTTTGTCAGAATGTCCACTCAAGGAACTGACAATCAAAACGGTATTTCCACTCTCCGCGGCCTTTGCTAGAGGCAGAGGTGCCATTCACACGCTTTTGCTCAAAGAGGGCCATATTCACTTTGAATTGGGGGGCGTTCGACTCGTGCCCGACCCAGCCTTCTTAGACAAGAAGCAAAACATTAGAGTTTTTACCGGAACCTATTTTGCTTCCGTCACTCGCTACGTTTTCTGACATGGCAGAGGACAAGGCCTGATGCCCCGTTCTATGTTTCAAACACTATATTAAACGTACGTAATCTTTTCTGAACGACGTCACCGCCTTATTCGTGTCCTTACAAAATCCGCATCGCGCCGTCTCGTGTGATACGATTTCGCGTTGGATTGTTCAAGCAATCACGTACAATAAATCCGCGGAATTCGCAGAACGATCGGTTAAGGCACATCAAGTATGAGGCGTAGCTACACCAATTGCGCTTTTTGGTGGGGTTCCCTCAACAATATTCTTCGTGCTGCAGTATGGAAAACACCAGCCATGTTCGTCTCCGTATATCTGAAGGATATACCAGACTATGAAGGCGGAGTTCCAAGGGCCGTTTTTTCGAGAAGAGGACCACCCCCTTTTGAGGTTAAATTGCTTATTCTTAATTAATCACGTTCTCTCGTTCAGTTGAGGTTATTACATTAATTTTTTAATGTCTTAGTCATTCACTAACGGATTTGAGTGTTAGTAGAGGTTATATGGAGGTCAGGGCTGGCCTGGTAACTACGTTTTTAAGGTCGGTTAGAAGTGCGTTAGAATCAGGTCATGTGACCAGATTGCATATTAATAGCATGGAAGGTAAGATATAACTTGAAGTGAATTAAACAAATGGTTAACACTCACTGTTGATGGAGATTACTACGGCGTATTTGGTTTATGTCTGTATGAGAGGGTGGGGAGGTGCTGTGTGTGAGTGACAATGTTTTCCAAACCATGTGACTTCAGAAAGTGATAAGAAAATCAGAAAATAGGATCGAGTAATGAACTACGATATCATTAATAAGTGAATAAATGCAGCACAAATACACCTACAGTCAAAGTAATGTAGTAACATTTACATGTAAAAAAATATGCACACAAAAAAAAACATGTCGCTTCTCGTTTTTCGAATTAGAATTATAACATTGAACTTAAAATGTTATCAGAGGGAAAGAATATAACTGACATTTCATTTTAGATTTTGTTAATTTGTTTCCTGCATCAAACATTGCAATATTCCATAAAATTACAAATCTCTGATACAATTGTAACGTAATTTAAGTTGTTGTTTCTAAAAAGAAAACAATTAAAAGGAACTTTACCAAGTTTTACATCATTACTTCTTGAACATTTTGGATGATATTCCAAACTTATTATATAAAGTTGAAAAGTTCTCCTAATTGAGGCGATGAATACACACCTCCTGAATCTGCAGGAAAGTAATGTGGTTCATTCTGGATGCAGGATAAGTGACTATATGATCAATGATTAATCTGGAAAAATGAAAACGAAATATCTTAAGTATTTTTAATTAAAAAAATAAACATTAAGCATTGGAATAGATATTTAAATATCACAGTTTCTGACATTTTTACAATACAACGAGATTGGCTAACAAATGACAATCCCTATTAGCTTTTGAATTTTCAAATTTTGATATTCTATGAAGGAACACACAATTACCATGAATGGGTTGCTACCTTCGTAGGCCAACGATAGCAAATGCCATCCCTGTAACCAGGAAGAAAAAAGCTTTTAAGGTGGCAGTTTACACCGTTGCCCCGGGAATTTTCTTCATTTTCGGGGCAAAATTATTTTATTTTACTGTGGCAAATGGGAAATGTTGTCAAAGTTTTCCAATACTTTTTACGACATTTCTTTCAATATTATCAAGTTTTGTCTAAAAATCGTATAAATTGGCAGCTCCCCTTTGTGAGTTTTCTTCGTAATTAAACAATTTGTTTTTTTTAGCGTGTGGCAGTTTACTCCAGAAAATTTTCATCCTTTTTGGGAAATTTTATTGTCTTTCAAATATACCAAATTTGTTCAACTGTTTGTTAATAATTTCTCAATAATACCTCGCAAACTGGAAAAAAGCATGCAACCGACAAACATTTTTTTTTAATTCTTTCAATTTCAATTCTTTTCTTTTCAATTCTTTTCAATTTTTGGAACTTTTCCTTCATTTTTGACAATTTGTTGTACACTGTCAAATTCTTCCAAACTTTCCAATAATCACAACAAATTTTCCTTCAGTTTTAAAAAGTTTGTTTCAATTTGTCCTCCTAATCAGTAAGACAGCTTGCAACCAAGAAAGTAGAATCTCTCAGGGAGGCAGTTTTTTTCTTCTTCAAATTACTATTATTAGTCATCAATTTATATAGCGCCGATATCAAAGCGCTGGACTAAATTAGCCACCTAATAAGTAGTTCCCTTGCATCCAGAAGAATCAGCACACAGGAACTTGAACTTGACTGGAATACGATAGGATAAGACGGGAAGTGGATGAACACCGCGTTTTCACGCTTCTCTTCTCGAATAGTATTCAGAGAACCAGGCAGGGTGTGACTGTCCTACCATCGGGAGGATCGATGGCTTAACGTCCCCTTCGAAGGACGGCGAGCACTATTCAAGCATTACCACTTTTCTGAACAGCTGAATGGGATGTGATAATTTGAGGTCGTCAGTAAATCTGATATCTTACACCCCCAGTTATAATACTAACGCGCCTGAACTTCACTTTCTCTCTGAACCACACCAAAAGCTTGCTCTGATGTCCGTCTCTAGCTCTCCCAATGCTGTGTCAGCATCTGGCTCAGTCTCCAACAGTGCGGCATGTTCAATGGTCCAATCCTTATGAAAACAAAATGGAAAAGAAGTAATCGATCTCCTTTCTAATCACAAATACAAAATGATTATAAAGTTAATGCTTTTGGATCCCTACAGTAGAAAATTGTACAATAAATTATGATATAAAATTCTAAAATAATGATACCTTATATAATAGCCAAGAGAATAGAAAGACCAATGTCACAAGGGGCACAGGAGAGGAAATAACCACAAATATTTCCCAGGAAAATTGCAACGGTAAATTAAGTTTCCATCAAACATTTATATCTGCAATTTTCGGGAAATATTCCTCTAACTTTCGGGAAATGTCTTTCAATTTTAAGAAAGTTTTCTTCATTTTTGGGCAATTTCTTTATCTAAATTTCTGGCAAGTGTCTTTGGTGTTTGTAAAATTTGATTGATTTTCTGCAATTTCATTCAATTTTCTTTCATTTTGGCAATTTTCTTTGGTTTTACGTTTATAAATTTCCAGTTTCACCTTCCAACCGATAAGGAAGCAGGCAAATGGAAATGTACCATGAAATCCTCTCTGGGGGGACAGTTGCCTCCCCCCTCCCATGGTGCCTAGTGTCAAACTGGTTGTGTGATTATGAAATCATCAAGCATATACATTCAAATTTTTCTCCTTTTCACTCAAACACGAGCAATTCTGTTTCATTTCTTTCATTATGAATGATTTCCAGCAATAACCGCTATATCACTCAGAATAAATCGAATAGGTACTGTATTTCAATTTATAGCATACTTGATTTTCCAGGAAATCAGAATGCATCGAATTATCCTATCATATGAAACTGGACATACCAATTTCTTTCCAATGACAATGCTCCAAATCATAACCAGAGAAAAAGCTCGAAATGAACATATATCTGGAAATCGAACATATTTCTAATTTGTGATTGATATGGCAATTTCAAAGTGATATGACCAATTCTATTAAATGTCAATCACACAAATTTGTTTTTTCTGGACTTAAAACATACCAGGCAAAAACCGTACCAAAGGTACATGACAATATTTTCCCCACAGGAGTTCTTGACTTTAATGTTTTAATGGGGAGGATATAACAAATATTTCAATTATTAACTACATGACTTTAACACGCTTAGAGCCGAGTTAGGAATATACCAATTTCATAATACAAAATAGGCATCTTCGATGTTGAAACCTACTGCAATTAATTTTCCTGAATTCGAACAATATTTACACATTCCTTACTAAAATACATTTTAATTTGTCCACAAAGTTTTCAGAATTTGTACATATTCCCATGTTTTCCTCTTTTTTGTGGCTGGTCCCAAGGAGATAATGAAAAACTTACCATTTGTACCTGGATGAAGTACTTCAAGGCTTCCTCTGTTGGCTTGGACCTTTACATCCCTCCTCTCTCCCCAGGGTGATTGGGTAGCAGGGGCAGTATTTAAGTGGTAATGTTGGACTTCTGCAAATAATAATTTATGTTTTCAAATCTAAGAAGCTATAAAGGAATTTTTTTTTTAATCAGGCACTCTAAAACAATACATTTTATACAGGTACTTTACTGCATGGGATAAGGTGTGACAAGCAAGACACAAACTTGAGTATACAAACTTCAAAATGGCACTTAAAGTTTTTTCTTAATATATCTTATAAAATCACAACTCTGGATGATAGGGTATGTACTGTACAATATGACTTTTAACTTACTGTTCGCCATACCTTAAAGTTGCAAATTGATCAAACACCTTGGAATGTTGGTTCAATGTAACATAGATACATAGACTGCTACGTATAATCATACTGGACCATTCTACAGACTGCATATTCAAAACTGATTTTACAACTAATTTGATCAGCTTAATTTACTTCCTAAATCTTTGATTATGTGTGCATTCCTATTTCAACAATTTTTTCAGCATATTATGGATATAAGTGTTATTTTTAATTTTAATATTCTTTTTTCATACTGTAAAAGATGACTGATGTTATAAAAATACTGAAATGAGATTAGCTTGGATTCGTAATATTTACCCCGTTGGGTGTAAAAAAAAATGGGTGAAAGGCGAAAAAAGAAATGTTAAAGTACAGTAGCAGTAAAAGTAACTTAAAAAATTTGTCAATATATTTCCAAAAAATTACCCGAAAATGAAGGAAATTTCCAGAAATTTGAAGAAGATTTCATAATTAGCAGTAATTTTCGCTGAAAACGTAATTCATAAGTGCAAATTTGTGGAGTGAAGACAAATTTGCCACACACAAATTAGTATTTGACAGTTGCCACACTTAATAAGCAGCTATAAGCAACACGCACATAGCCAGGGGCCGTCCCCCTTGAGGGACTTATTGAATTGTTTTCATGTTTTGAAAACATTATTGTATTTTACTGGGGTAGTAATTATCTTTTTTTGAGTACATGGCTATAAATGCCAAAACGCCTCTTGTGAGGCAGACGAACCCAACCAATGGAAATTCTGGTGCCATTCAGAATACAAAACAATTGATGTAATTTAGTGTATCCCTTTAAAACGCCATTTCCTTTCAGTGACCACAAATGCAGGAGGAGGATGAAGTACAGGCTTGTGGACGTTGTGGCAGGGAGTGGTTGTGGTTGGTTGTACCATGGAGATATTAACAGAGTACCTCCATGATTGTACCGATGCATTTGCTGTTTTGAACTAGAGAGTACAATTACTGAGAGTGCAATGAGGCGTAAAACCTCGTCACTCACTAAACTGAACAGAGATTTGAAGTACATGCTTCTTGTAGATTGCGCATTTGTGTAAAGGGTGGACCATATGAACTGACATTCAAATTGCCATCATTACATTAACCCTATTTCCAAGCATATGGATATGATTGCGCAAATATCAATGCACAGTGTGAAGAGTCAGAAATAAGGACGGTTTGTATACGCCAGGCAAGTTAATCGCCTTCCGCTAGAAATAGGGGATTATGCGACGGGACCAGTTAAAACTCGTCCTTTGGAGGGGTGGGGGTGATGTAATGAGATGAAGACCACGTCTGGCTGTGTGTAGCTTAGATTTTAGGTAATTGGTGTGCTGGTGAGAGTTGTATGAGAGGAGATTAGGGGGAAAGAGGGTTGTGATCCTATGTTTTTTTTAATACTGAGGGTGGGTCGGGGAAATGTCAATTATGCATAGAAAGTGGTTTGAAAAATGTAGAGGTCGCGCCATGTCCAAGAGTCGCAGGATGCGGGAATCTATAGTCAAGTTATTTCTTTGGTCAAGGGGTCCCATGTGTATATGCGGGTATGTTGGTCCACGAGCTATTTTAGAAGCCCCAGGGAACCAAAGGGCCAAAAAACGCCAATTTCAACAAGTTGGATAATATGTCATTTGGGCCAACTTTTTTGGTGTGCCTGACGGCTTCATTGAATATGGGACCTTATGAAATTACTCCTCTGATCTTAGGGTCCAACGTGTATACACAGGTATGTTGGTCCACGAGCTAGTGTAGGAGCCCCAGGGCTCCAAAGGGCCGAAAACCTAATATTTCGTCATAATATGCTGTTTGGGCCCATTTTAGAGGGTGCCTAACGGCTTCAACGGATAGGTCGCATATGTCGCGTTATTCCTTTGGTCAAGGGGTCCCGTGTGTATATGCGGGTATGTTGGTCCACGAGCTATTTTAGAAGCCCCAGGGTAACAAAGGGCCGAAAAATGCCAATTTCAACATGTCGCCACGTAATATGTCCTTTGGATCAATTTATTTAGTATGGCTGACGGCTTCAATGGATATGGGACCCATATGAAATTACTCCTTTGATCTTAGGGTCCAACGTGTATATACAGGTATGTTGGTCCACAAGCTAGTCTAGGAGCCCCAGGGCTCCAAAGGGCCGAAAACCTGAAATTTTGTCATAATATGCCATTTGGGCCCATTTTAGAGGGTGCCTGACTGCTTCAATGAATATGTCGCATATGTCACGTTATTTCTTTGGTCAAGGGGTCCCATGTGTATATGCGGGTATGCTGGTCCACGAGCTATTTTAGAAGCCCCAGGGCACCCTAGGGCACCAAAGGGCCGAAAAATGTCAATTTCAGCAGGTCGCCACGTAATATGTCATTTGGGACTTTTTTAGTGTGCCTGACAGTGACAGTTTCAATGGATATGGGACCTATATGAAATTACCCCTCTGATCTTAAAGTCCAAAGTGTATACGCGGGTATGTTGGTCCACGAGCAAGTTTAGGAGCGTCCACGAGCTAGTTTAAGAACGTCCACGAGCTAGTTTAAGAGCGTCTATGAGCTAGTTTAAGAGCGTCCACGAGCTAGTTTAAGAGCGTCCATGAGCTAGTTTAAGAGCGTCCATGAGCTAGTTTAAGAGCGTCCACGAGCTAGTTTAAGAGCGTCCATGAGCTAGTTTAAGAGCGTCCATGAGCTAGTTTGAGCTAGTTAAAGAGCGTCCACGAGCTAGTTTAAGAGCGTCCACAAGCTAGTTTGAGAGCGTCCATGAGCTAGTTTAGGAGCGTCCACAACATGCCAATATTGCGCCCTTACATCCACGACATTTGGTACATTTTTACTCGCAGCGCCCTCACATTCTTTACAAGCTGTGCATGTACGTCACGCGTATAAACCATTACGCATACGGACGTACGTAGGCCTACGCATGATTTACCAAATCCAAAATTAAGATTACTCTCACACGGCCGAACGGGAGATACAGTGAAGCAATCAACTCTGTAAAATTTTTATCTGAATATGTACAGGAGGTATAGCAAAACCTGATTTGATTTCCATTTAATGAAATTCACGGGAAAATTAGACGATGAAGTCGAGGTTAGTAACACAATTTTACGTTGTTGTTAATTACTGCAGTGTTAGTACCTAATCAGCGAGAAAAAAAAAAATATATATAAATTCTTCACTTTGAATTAGTTTTTATAATTATATGTAGCCTAGAGCTATATGATATTAAAAACTAAGCTAGCCTAACGTTAGATCATGAAGTACAACTGTTATATTCATTGTTTTTATTATTTATATATGTATTAAAGTATAGGCCTAGGCAAATTACACTAACGTTAGGCCTAACTTTACACTACTCGGGCCCATCGAGCTATGCAAGTGCAAAAGTCTTTTAGGTTAGTGTAATAGTACTACTGAAATATTTGATACAGCTAGTTCTTGGCCTATAACTGTAGGCCTATGTGGGTATAAAACGTATAGTAAATATTCCAGTATCCGGGATGACGACATGAAACGTGCGTAAATCTGAACAACCTGGTAAAAACAAATCAGTTTACCATACCAGTGTGAAAATTATCAGTCACATTTACAGGCCTAAAGCTCTAAGTTCGCTTGGGTGTTTTTGCAGGAAATTCTTGCAAATTTGGATGAAATATCGTAGAATAGATCATTTTGAAGTGAAATTGATTGTGCGTACGTAGGCTCACGTACGTGTTGCTCACTGATAAAGAGTCCTTAATGTTCAAAGTGTCTGGATGACCGAATACTTGAAATGGATAGGCTTGCAATTATACAATACAGGTTCACTTTGATCTCACTGTAAGAGACAGCGAAGTTCCTAGGTCGAATGTCAAATTAAGCTGAATTCTCAGGTGAATTTCACATTTGACCTTATAAGTGTGCTGCACTCAGTCAGTGCACTGCCAAGGGTTTTGTGACAAAATTTGCTTTTACTTTTAAAATAACACTAATGAATGCATTAGTGCATTAGTTGTTGATAGTATTCTATTTGTAATTTATATAAAGTCAATGATACAGGAATACACATAACTATATATAGGGGTGTAGCAAAGAAAAAATATTTAAGCATTGCACCCTCCCTACTTCACCTCTATCATAATGGCTGTCATTGCATGGTTTGTCAAAGGTAATCTAGGAGTTAAAGTGTCTTTAAGTGTGATTGTTTCAAAGTTATTTAGTTTTATAGGCCTAGTATATTCTATAAGATTTATTGGTATTTTAGGTAAATAACACAGTGTATCCTGTTTGCCAATGCCGCAAATCACGCGATAGTTTTTTTTATGCCAAGGTAGATATTTTATTGCCATGCCGTTACGCCAAATAAGATCCATCTACTTTTCCCGCTGCCACACGCCAAAGAAAGAAGTAGTTTCACACCGAAGATGTTCGTGTCTTAGTGCACGGAATGCAGACTAGCCACCTCAGAACTTCGGAAGTGGTCATGGTTGATGATTCTGATGCTTAATTTTCTATTCATAACCCTGGAATAATGACACAATTTTTGTCCGATATCATTGAAATTGATATTTCCACCTCATAAGTTCGCTGCACAGTGGGGACATTATCAAAACAATTGTATTCAATGATACTCCTTTTATTTTTTTTAAACAATAAACAGAGTATTACTTCGACTTCAAAATAATAATATCATCACTTTAATGTAAGGCACTCCTACTTTAAAACAGCTTTTTTAATTTTAAGACCTTTTTTATGTGTAATCTTAGACTCCCAAGCCACGCTAGTGAGATAAACATTTTCCGGTGTCATGCAGCACCTGCAATACTACATGGCTCGCGTATAGTACTCATTCGTGTAATCTGAGCAGGCACTTTCTAGCAGCCATGTTCCTGTACCATCGGGCAGTTTGAATATGGCACAGTATTGTCTCCTGCACTGTATGTTCACTGTACAGGAATTCCTGCATGATCTGGAGCATCATAATTTTCAAGAATAAACTTAGGCTGCATGGGGCTATGTGCGATAAATTCTGTATGTCTAGATTGAAAATTAGTTTTATGGCTTCATCTCTCAGAGTTGTACTCTAAACTGTTTACACTTATTAAAATGGCTATTAAAATTAAACAGAGCAGTGTAGGCTAGTACCATAGCTTAAAGTTAAAGAGGGAATCTCTTCTCAGTATAATTCGTAAAAATACTTGTATAGACATGTATACTGTACGCATTTTGTGTATGTGCAGTTTGTGTATGTACAGTGTGCTAGTAATGTCAGCAGCAGTTATTGATTGGTTGTCAGCATTTGAGTATGACAAATCAGAAATGATGACTTTTATTGTCTGACCATGTTAGCATATTATCTAGCTTTTAATATACCAGAAGATTTGAAATATAAATTGTCCCTAAAATTTGCAGTGTAGTATTAACAGCTACTAGTATTAAAGACATTGTTGTTGCGAGTTCCAGATGTAGACATTGGGTAATCTGTAGTCCTCACGATGATATCAAGGAATTATTTTTCTTGATTTCGGTATAGAAGCTAGGCAAATGCGTTTCAAATATGAAAATTGGTTCTTTTTCAGTTTCTGATCCCCTCATAACCATTTAACACCCTACATCAATTTTACTTCCAGCACATATCATACTTTAATGTATAACCTCGTCAATGTTTTGTTTCCAGCCATGGATCACAGTAGAAATTGCAACAATTTTGCTCATGTTGGACTTTCGATAGCAACTGATAGACAACCATCTTCTTAACCTTGAAGAGTGTGAACCCGCACAACAGAAGCTGGATCCTGTTATATCTACAGTAAGTATGGACACAATTAACATCTACATGTATATCAATGGCTGAGTGTATTAATCACTGTTGAAGCTACTGTAGTCTTTTGTGTTGCCTGACATTGCTTTTGATGTCACAATTTTTGAGAACAGGAGAATCAAGATATTTCATGCTTTTGAATATACAGTACAGGTAGTCCTGTATTTTAAATTTCTTCACAGATTATCTATTTTTTGTTGTAAAATCCCATTCACTGGGGTTTGTAATGTATATCTGATATTTTTTGTAAATCTCAATTCTTTTTAAAACATATTTTATGTACGTACTCATGCAAAAGTTGGTTTACATGTAAATACATTTTCTTGAAATTGACTTGATATTAAGAAGTAACCAGGAAGGGATTGATTTGTAAACTAACAAATCTTTTTTTTTAATCAAGCTAACTTGTGTACAGTAGTGTATCTGTTTATTAAAGAACATTTTAAAGACGGAGGCTCGTCTCAATAGAATTATGTGATGAGAACATTTACGTCACTTCCGGTTGTGTGCCACACAAGATCCATGTACCGTATGTTTGTAGTCAAGGTAGCGGCATGTTGTGTGTGTGTGTGAAGTTTCATGCAGTGCATAACTTTACGATAAAGTTTTTTTTTTTTCCAACGTGTTTGTCAGAAAGAAAAAGTGAAAGTGAAATATTAGTAAGATAATACTACAGTAGTAGTCACTAGATGTAAATTACTGTGAAAGATAAAAACAAAAATTGAAATAAATTATTCTACCGGGGCTCGAACTCATGTCATTGGTTTGAAAAAGAACCGAAACCCATCTCCCTAACCAACTGGGCTATTACATGTGTTGACCTTCAACGAGATTTTAAGTAATATATACCTGGAAATAAGAGCCAACAAATTGTGCAGTAAGTGTTTGAATTTTCAACCAATCAAACAATTTGAATGGAATTCTAAATATTGTGTCCATAAATTATTTTGCCTCTTTTTAAGTTTGAGTGGCCATTTTGTCTTTGTTCTATTACCTACTTCTGATATGTTCATATTTTGTGACATCCTTTAGGTCATCATACACAATATTTTGGTACCTGTCATAGGATACAGTAAAACCAGTTCTGCAAAACATTCCTGAAATGTATTACTTTATTTCTCCATTTGTTTTAGCTACTTGCTGTGCACATGCTTGCTAAATAACCTTTCTTAAAAAACCACAGTAGTCAATTTGCATTATCTTAGATAAGACGAAGTCATAATCGTTTCAAATCATGCAGTTTTTCCTTTTGTTCAGTATTGTAGTGGTAGAAAAAGTAAGAAATTTCTGTTTTTCTTTGAATTTTTACAGACAAAGCTGTGGAATCAATACGCCCATCCGTTGAGCAGATGCTTTCACCAATTTCCTCCATTGCAACATAAATGGCACCCGACGTGGAAGACAGCTTAGCATTTATACTGTCACACAGCCTGGACATTATGCCTTCTATTTGTCTATTAGTGGTCGAATTGTATTAGTAAATGCCATGTACAATGAAGAAACTTTTATGTCTATCACAAAATTTGCAGATGTTATCAGTAAATCTCTGGACAGCACTCCTTGAAGAAGAAATTTGAAGTGAGAACTATATCTGGAAACATTGCATAAAAAAGAATGCAAACAATCATATCAAAATTAGTGGCAGTTGACCGTTGCTTTAATAGTTTCAGTTAAAAATATTTGAAAAAAGTATGCAAATGATCAGTTGCTTAGCTCTCCGTTTTAATTTTTTCCTTGTCAACTTTTCAGGTATTACCAATATTTTAAAGCTTTTGAGCTAGACAAATATGAACCCCTATTTTTTGGCATTAAAGGATTTGTTTACAATCAAGGAAGCAACGCAAAGTCCTGAGTAACCGGAAACAAGATTTAAGTTCTTGGAAGCATGCAGGTAACCAGTCAGACCCAGATGTGTTTTTTTTTTTGTATGAAGGGCAGCATACTGTATGCAACAAACTCACAAGTTGGTCATTTGACTCTGTATGTATAATTACCTCTACAGTAGGCCACACTTTAAATAGCCACATTCTGTATGCTATCTGTATAGGTGAAAGCTGTCCTTAATTAATTTTCTTGATATTTCAAGAAATTTCTTGTACAGGAGAAAAGGGATCGTTCACATGATCAATTCCTTCAAAAAAAAAAAAAAAATCTAGTTTCACTTATGCACAAGGGCAAAATTATATTATGTTTGATTGAATTATAAACACATGCTTTTTTTTTTTTTTTGAAACACGCCTTTGTAAATCAGACAAGGTAAAAAAGTATTAACATTTCTGTAAAAATCATTCAGTATTGCTGTGCAGTGGGTCATAACCGGCCTTGCGTTGGTTCAGAAAAGTGCTCATTCAAAATTTAATCATGGTGAATCTAGTTTATTTTATTCAGGATAATTTGGTAAATATGATTATCCACAGTAAAAAAAGATAATGTACAGTACATTAATTTTTCTTTTCAAGAATGTAGAATAAACTGCTCATAGAGTCCCTTTAAAAATATGCTGTCCATTAACTCAATTGATGATGGTCATAGCTAATTGAAGATAACAAATCTGTATTCAATTCTTCTGTTTGATAAGTGTGGGACTAATGAATCACATTTTGTAAGGTCTATGAAACTTCAAAGGCTGTTGAAAAAGTGTTCGACTAAGTTGGTTTCCATCCAAATTTTCAACTCATCATTGAAATGGAACTTTTTCTCCAGGTAGGCAGTGTTCACCAATCTTTAAAACTGCATGTCTAAAAAAACTAAATTCCCTAACTTGCTTGTAACAACATAGATAACAGGGCCGGATTTAGATATGTGGGGGTCCTGGGCACAAACCGATGTGGGGGCCCCTTTCAGAAAATGTTCACCCGTAAAAACAAAAAAGGGTTTTTACATCGGGGATAGGTGATCAGAAAAGGGGCTCCATCTTGCATGTAGCAACAGCAAAGGTCCATGAAAGGGTCCCCACATCGGAAAAGGGCCCATCTTAGCAACAGCCAAGGGCCCTCCCACATGCCATCCCTCCCGGTACCACATGCCATCCCTCCCGGTACCACATGCCATCCCTCCCTGTACCACCTGCCATCCCTCCCTGTACCACCTGCCATCCCTCCCTGTACCACCTGCCATCCCTCCCTGTACCACCTGCCATCCCTCCCTGTACCACCTGCCATCCCTCCCTGTACCACCTGCCATCCCTCCCTGTACCACCTGCCATCCCTCCCTGTACCACCTGCCATCCCTCCCTGTACCACCTGCCATCCCTCCCTGTACCACCTGCCATCCCTCCCTGTACCACCTGCCATCCCTCCCTGTACCACCTGCCACCCTCCCTGTACCACCTGCCATCCCCTCCCTGTACCACCTGCCACCCCCCTGTACCACCTGCCACCCCTCCCTGTACCACCCCACCCCCCCTGTACCACCTGCCACCCCTCCTGTACCACCTGCCACCCCTCCCTGTACCACCTGCCACCCCTCCCTGTACCACCTGCCACCCCCCTCCCTGTACCACCTGCCACCCCTCCCTGTACCACCTGCCACCCCTCCCTGTACCACCTGCCACCCCTCCCTGTACCACCCCACCCCTCCCTGTACCACCCCTCCCTGTACCACCCCTCCCTGTGTACCACCACCCCTCCCTGTACCACCCCTCCCTGTACCACCCCTCCCTGTACCACCCCTCCCTGTACCACCCCTCCCTGTACCACCCCTCCCTGTACCACCCCCTCCCTGTACCACCCCTCCCTGTACCACCCCTCCCTGTACCACCCCTCCCCTGTACCACCCCTCCCTGTACCACCCCTCCCTGTACCACCCCTCCCTGTACCACCCCTCCCTGTACCACCCCCCCCTGTACCACCCCTCCCTGTACCACCCCCCTGTACCACCCCTCCTGTACCACCCCTCCCTGTACCACCCCTCCCTGTACCACCCCTCCCTGTACCACCCCTCCCTGTACCACCCCTCCCTGTACCACCCCCTCCCTGTACCACCCCTCCCTGTACCACCCCTCCCTGTACCACCCCCTCCCTGTACCACCCCCCCTCCCTGTACCACCCCTCCTGTACCACCCCTCCCTGTACCACCCCTCCCTGTACCACCCCTCCCTGTACCACCCCTCCCCACCCCCTCCCTGTACCACCCCTCCCTGTACCACCCCTCCCTGTACCACCCCCCCCTGTACCACCCCTCCCTGTACCACCCCTCCCTGTACCACCCCTCCCTGTACCACCCCTGTACCCCTGTACCACCCCCCTCCCTGTACCACCCCTCCCTGTACCACCCCTCCCTGTACCACCCCTGTCATCCCCCTTTGTACCAAGTGCCATCCCCCTTTGTACCAAGTGCCATCCCCCTTTGTACCAAGTGCCATCCCCTTTGTACCAAGTGCCATCCCACCCTGTTTCACAGGCCATTTCATGCTATCCCACATGGTATCGGACCCTGTTTGAGGGCACCACGACAGCTAGGGTCAAATTGTGCCTAAGAGGTTAGATCATTCCAGAGGTAGGAAGGAGAGTAAACAGGGAGATTGAGAGAAACACCGAGAACTAAAAGCCAGAAAGCTGGGATTGTGAGAGGTGTATGCGTGAAAAACATAGTAGACAGAGAGTGGGTGGGAGAGGACGACTAAATATGGCTGTAGAGGAAAGCATGATGAAGGAAGATCATTTTATCCGGGTTTTTTTTTTTGGCAGAGCTCGGCTATTGAGTTGTGGGGAGTGAGGGAAGGTTGCACAGGGGGCTAGCAAGGAGAACGTGATGGACTGAGGGTATAATGGCAATTGTTACGGAGGGGTGGGGAGCCAATAAGGTGGGTGTGAGTGACCTGATTTAAGGCGGGTAATGTGGACGTTGTCGACACGGGGAAAGTTGTGAATGGTGGGTTTGATCGAATGGTGGGCTGAATGACATGGAGTTTGTTATCAATTTGGGAGTCCCAGTGTCCTCAATTTAAAGCACGGGATGTACTAATGAACCAAATTCTTATCATTATGCCATCTTCCACCCGACATTCTTTCCTCCCAACCCTCGAACTATCACCTCAACACACCCTATACATTCAATTGCCATCCCCTTTTACCTGCCATCCTCCAACATGCTTCATTCCATGCCTGTTTCACCTACTACCCAACCCACCTTTTGCCATACCCTAATCTACCAAATATGCTCTTAACCAACTAATCATTCAAACCTTCAGTATCACCTTCAATTGCAGCTGCACAGCTTCCCAATCTGACACTCCCAATAAAAAATATGCTCTACATTTTTAACCTTATAAACCAGATAGACGAAATCAGAATGAAAATTCATTGTCGATTAATAATGCGTATAAGACTTCACTTGAAATGCACAAACAGTATATTTATCAAATTGCTTTCAAAATATTTGCTTTTTCAAACTAACTCTGTACGTGAAAGTCAGTGTAAAAGTATTTTCAATATTAATATATAAAGTATTTTCAAATAAAACAGTGTATACAAACCCTTTTGCAATACCAGTGCAAAGAATGGTAGGCGAAGGGGCATAACAACCTAGGGGTGTCACACCCCCAATCCAACTTATGTCGGGGTACCACAACCCAACTTATGTCAGGGATACCCCAATCCAACTTATGTGGGGGGGCACCCCAATCCAACTTATGTCAGGGCACCCTAATCCAACCTATGTCGGAGGCACCCCTAATCCAACTCATGTCACGGGCACCCCGATCCAACTCATGTTGGGGGCACCCCAATCCAACGTATGTCGGGGGCACCCCAATCCAGCGTATGTCGGGGGAACCCCAATCCAAATTGTGTCTGGTACATCCCCAATCCGAACTGTGGGGTACACCACCCAATCCAAATTGTGTCAGGTATACCCCCCAATCCAAATTGTGTTGGGTACACACTCCAGTCCAACTTATGTCGGGTACACCCCACCCCCCTTCCTAATCCAAATTGTGTCGGGTACACCCCCAATTCAAATTGTGTCGGGTACACCCCCAATCCAAATTGTATCGCGTACACCCCTCAATCCAAATTGTATTGCGTACACCCCCCAATTCAAATTGTGTCCGGTACACCCCCCAATCCAAATTGTGTCGGGTACACAACCCAAATTGTGTCGGGTACACCCTCCAGTCCAACTTATGTCAGGTACTCCCCTTAATTGTGACTGCGTTGGAAAATTTTGATATCTGTTGAGAAATGTGGGGAGATCTTCCATATACAGTACAAGGATAAATTTCCTTGGCAAATAACTTTCAACACAAAACATTTGTGTGTATATGAATTACGTTGTGACACCGAGACACTAAAATATGAACTAATCAAAACAGTTTTTCATCTGAAATATTACTAAAATCTATGCCGACACATGTAAAATTAATAATTCTTATGTCTTGAGCGGCAATGTCGAGCCCTTTAGTCCAAATTTTTGGACGTTTTGTTCTACAATAATTGCGGGATTTTTAATTGTCGTGTTTGCTGGATCAGCCTGGTGGCTCATATATCTACAAAACAAGAACATAAACCGAACTGTTGTTACCTGCACAAAAATAGGTTTTTTAGGACTCTACTCGTTTAATTGTGGGTGTTATAGGGATTGCAGCTTCGGCAAGATCAAATTTCTTTTATTAAGAGCCACAAATCTCATAATGCATGCAATGCGCCAAGATATACCGGTGGGGAAGAGAGGAAGGGGAGGGGAATATATAGTCTTTCCAAAATATATGGTTCTTGACACACAAAATGTTCCTATCCGACAAACCTGACAAATAAAAAAACAATCCCCAACGGGAGGCTGTGGAGTTTGAGAAAATGACAGTGGCGTAGCTAGACTTTTTTTGTCCAACCTCCCCCTTAAAATTTATTTTATTGAGAGCCACAACTATCTCATAATGCATGCAATGCGCCAAGATATGCCGATGAAGGGGTATAGTATTTCCAACATGGGGGATAAAATTTGAAATATATGCTATTTAACACATAAATTGTTCCTATATATCCGACAAACCTGACAAATCAAAAACAAGCCCCGACGGAAGGTAGAGGGGAGTTTGAGAAAATGGCAGTGGCGTAGCTAGACTTTTAAGTCCTACCTCCCACCCCTCCCTACTCCCTCGATGCTGAAACTTTGGGATATTTTGAATATATACTGCATATTTGGGATACTTTGAAAATTTTGAGTAAAAGTCATGTTTTAAGCAAATTAACACTTCAATCAGTTTTGAAGGAAAAGTCAGAAATTTCATAACTCTAGACCTACTTTTAAAAATTTCAGACTCGATTGCTTTCATCAGGATTCCTAAAAAACATACTGTAGTTTCTATTTTGCAAAGTAGAATTCGCAAATTTCTTAAGTTTTGGAAAATTTTACGGCTAGAGGGAAATTGCCCGTCCACTCCTGTCACCCTTTAGCTAAGCCACTGGAAATACATAGTTGTACTTATATTGTATGAAAGATGGGTATAGCTTTTTCTAAAAAGAACATTAATTCTATGCCAATTCTGATCGAAATTTACCCCTCCAAATACCAAAACTTCCAGAGATTCCTCTGGCACTCCCTAGCACCCCACGCCATTAAGCTTTGTGCTATGCAATCATACTCATGACAGCTCACATACATATAATTTGTCAGGAATTTTGAACCCCGCCCTCAACCAAAGTACCTTAGCTATTGTATGTCCCTGGGTAGGAACAATCAGTGGTGTAGCTATGGATGCCCTGTCCCACCAAAAAAATTAATATGAGGCCCACAAATTTCTACATGCTTTAAAAATAAGGTCCAAAATGAACCAATAATTAGATTGTACATGAAACTACAGACCGCAAATTTAGTACTGCAACATTCTCTGTTAATTTGTGTCTTCACCATTAATCAGCAACAAATAGTTTAAGATGTTACTTATTAGTACTGCAACATTCTCTGTAAATTTGTCTTCACCATTAATTAGCAACAAATACTTTAAGATGTTACTGCCAGAGAAATTTTCCAAAATGGAAGAAAATTTAAAAAAAATGGCCAGAATTGAAGGTAATTTCTTGAACATGCTGACAATTTATGCAAATTTTACAAAATAACCCTTTAAAATGCTATTGAAATATATCATTCAATCTTAGAGCTTTGATATTTAAAATACTGTTACTCCAGTATACCATAATTTCAGGAAGTAAGCATTTATGGTATAACATAAGTTGAGTTAAGTTCTTTTAAATAAAATATACATTATTTTAAAATTGAAAGAAATCACAAAAAATGGCCAACTATTTGACTGAGATTAAAAACACTCCAAAATTAAACAAAACTATTGTCACTTATTGCCTAAAGACTAATACACTTATGATACAAATTTTCAGCTGTGTACATTAAATACTTTTGTTGCAAGGACTTTCGAAATGAAACATTATAGAGACATTTTGTAACATTTTTTTCTTCTGAATAATTCAGAATGAAGACTTACCCTAGGAGCACTTAAGTGCCATTTTTGGATTCCCCACCTTCAAAAACAGTCCAATGCTAATTTTCAGAACGTTGTGGGGTAAACAAAACAAATTTAAAGTAAAATGGGAATTTGTTTAGTCGGAACTTCAAAATGACCATCAACGGCAAGAAATTAGTACAAAAGTGACCGAGAATTAGGCAACGGCGTCCTTATCTCAAAAATGACTTGAGCAATGAGGCCAAAATTTTGTGGGTGTTTTTATAATATATAATTCCTAACATATACCAAATTTCATGCACACCTGAAATGGTGGGTTACATTTTTTTCTTTAATTTTGTCAAATTGACAAGAAATGACTCAAAATAGTTCTCAAAAGTATATTTTGTGAACAAAATGTAGAGTGCTTAGTGAAAATGAACAGGGAGAAGGTAAAAGAGGGGCAGAATGGAGTACCCTCTGAAAAAGCAAAACTATTGTATGGGCCTGTTGAGATGCCTGTGCCTAAAGCTGTGATACCCAACAAAAACATTTCCAATGAACTTTGAAAGCACCTGAAAAGGGCAGACTCTTCAAACACATGATGGAAATAACATTCATGAATGGCATTCAGAAATTGAACTGAAAATAATGTGAATTTCAAGGAAAGCTGGCTTTGACAATGAAGTACTTTATAGCAAAAGTTCACTTAGGCTGCCCACATTAAAAGCATTTTAATGTTTCCAGAAGTATATTATTACTAACAAATTGATAAAATAACACTGGACATTGCTCTCATAAAATTACATTAAAATAACTTCATTTAGCATCATCATTTGTACTGTACATGTAGGTCCACTTATACACAGAAATCTAAAATAATTTTTGGAAAGCCTCTAGAATAATAATGTAAAATCATGTCCACCTGTAAACCCCATAGTAAACACATGCAGAAAGAGGAAAATATGCCTCAGCAAGTCTGATCCAATGTTCAGTAGAGCAAGATGAGAATAACAAAGATCTATACGAGAATCCATGTGAACTTCTGAAGTTGGAGGTTGTCAACTCTGTGCTGTGCTATTAATAGCAATCCAAAATGAAAGGAGTCACTATCTGGTGGAGTAAATTGCTACTGCTTGGCAGGAAGTTTTCATCGATCTACCTCTTCATGATTAGAAGAAAAGATTGCTGTAAGCAAGAATGGAAAATAAAAGGCATTAAGCACACTGGTAAATGTTAATGGTGACATCTTAGACTGACTGATAGTCCCTGCCTTCCTAACTTAAATAGTAAAAAGTATATGACAATGCTTCAGGACCAAATAAGATGGTACTCTATATGCTGCCTTCACACTACATTACTTCCAGTCACATGATACTTACGAACAACTACTGTACATCAATTGTACTGCTCTTGAGACTAAATATTTCTATTTTAATAAAATAACTTATTATCAAGGGTCTATACATAAGTATGTCAAATAATTTTAAATTAGCAATTTAGCACCCTGTATTGCTCTATGTTGTAAGTGACATATAGTATCTAACGAAAACGAGTCCTTGACTGAGATGGTATGTGGCCTGTTTTACACCCCACAAAAATGATATGTCCTGTCCTGAAACTCCCATTAATACCAGTTACATGATGCTTATTAGACCAGCTACTGTCAGTACTGCTCTTTTGATTGGTAAACAAAGTTTTAATGTCTATGAAACATTTGCATTTTTGGAACCTCTTAAGTGTTGAGAAAAAATTCTTGAAATTTTTCCCAAATTGATTCCAGCCTGCCAAACAAATTTTAAAAGTGAGCTAGAGCCAGGGTTGGAAACATACAAAAAAGTCACTCCCCAAACTTAAATATCTCCTACAGCATTAGGAATAACATATCAACATAATTTTTGTAGTAAAATGTTTTTAAAATGTTCTCTTTGTTATGAAAGGTTACGAAAAACATGGGAATATTCCTTTCAGCACTTTTATCTAGGTTTCATACAGTATATCCATCAATGGTAAGTATCAAATCTCACACAACCTATGTATGAATCAATCGCATTACTCCCAGTATATGCAACAAGCACACCATTCAAGTTTCAGTTTATTTCTTCATAAACCACATCCTTCAATTAGCTTGAACAATGACTGACTGTCAGTTAAAAATCCCCTGCACAAAGATTTGCTGGTAAACAGAGCATTTGTGGTCTTGTTATTGTTTAGGGTGTGAAGATAAACTTTCAAGCTTGTTGTGAATGAATGCATATAAAACTCATTTCATTCTGACCACCAAAATGCATTTTTAAACAATCATGGACAGAAGAAAGGGGTTTATGAAGATGGCAGTCCATGAGGTTGCTGACCACATTGACCTTAACTTACAGTATAGGTGTATGAAGCATTTAAAAGTGTGTGTGTGTGTATTGGGGGAAGGGAGGGAGGGGAGGGGAGGGGGAGGGGTGGGAGGGGGTGGGAGGGGGTGGGAGGGGAGGGGGTAAATGACCTAATGAAGGCACTTTCCAAGTCATGTCCGTCCCTGTGTGTATAGAGATAGTAAAGTACAAAGGCCACATCACTTTTAGAAAGGGGCACTTTTGCAATGGGAACAAATTCCCCCCATACATGGAACTGCAAAAGTTGCCTATTTACTACTATTGGGTTAGTAATTAATTAAGGGGAATTTTACTTTTGAAAAGGCACTTTTGTAATATTTTGTTTATATTGAGTATGCAAACATTACAGTTCTTAAACCCTTTGACAGTAGTTGAGGGCATTTTTCATCTTTACAATGGGCACTTTCCAGAAAAGTGGGGCATGCCCCAACTCCTTGCTTTCAGAACATTGCAGCTTATCAAAAATCAAATAAATTTACTTTACACAAACTTTATAAGTACAGTTGTGTAAACTTCTTGACCTTTGTCCATGGAGATAAGTCTACCGTACTCATAAGGTAAGGAGCACAAAAAAAAATCACTCTCAAAGACCCCAAAAAGTATCAAGGACAAAACTTAAGTTTTTCATAAGAAATGTAAAAACAAAATACTGAGGAGAAAATATGCAGTCAACCATGATCTTTAAGGTACAGTACAGCAACCAGTTCATAACTTAACAGCATCAGTAGTACAAAAAACTAGTACACCATCACATTATTTCTATAAAGGTTGGTAATTCCCCAAGGACAAGGTGACATGCCCCCACCCCACCCCCACATACACCAATTTTTTGGTAGAAGTTTATTTAGTACATTTAGAGGAAAATTTGCTTGTCCTCCAACACTTTTTTCGATAAGAAGCTAGAGTATGTCCATTCACCACTTTCTATGTTAGAATTACGACCATGTTTCCTACACTATGATTGTTCGCCTTTGAAGATGCAAAACCATTTAAATGAAAGGCACAACTTTACACAATCCACACCAACCCACTGAGCAACAAGCCTATAGCTTTTTTGGTTTTCTCTGAAAACATGTCACAAAATTAGTACAAATCATTAATTACAAAAAAAGACCTCCGACCTTTAAGGTTTAGTACCATCAAGTAAAAGAGTGTGTGTGTGTATAATGGGGGAGAGGGGGAGATCATTTCACCTTGTCTTCTGGGAATTACCACCCTATATACAAATAATTTGTAGTTGTACTATTTTTTTTTGGCTACTGATGGTGTAGTTTTAGCCCAAACGAGCTATCAACTACAGGTACAAAACCCTGCAAAAATAAATGAATGCTTTAATAATGATCTTAGAAAGGGATGCTAGTTGAGCTAAAAATCTCAACAAAAAAAAGGAAAAAGATTTACATCATTAGACCTGAAGACTCAAAATGTTATCAACTGGTTGTTTACAACTTATTTTGATACCAGGGGTATCTAAATACAATCAACAAGCTCCTACTGTCCATTAGTTGAGTAATAAGCGGACAGTAGGAGTATGCAAATGAGGCTTGTTAGCCAATCAGGTAGCTTAAAATGAATCTGGACAGTAGTGGTGATAGAATCATGAATAAACATATGCAAGGCTGTTTGCTTTTGTATGACTGTAGGCAACTGGATGCTACAGTACATCATGTAAATACTAATAACCAGTAAAGCTGTGAATGTTTAGGGATTTTAGTAAACGTGTACACGCCAAAAAAAAACTAGCATGTATCGCTTACACGCGTTTAGTACCGTAATTTTCGGAAATACACCAAAATTGCTCCAAATTTACAACGCCAAGTTAAAAAAACCGAGCGAATAGTATGGCAAAAGTATTGACTACATTGCTTTTTTAGACGCTCGAGTTTTGCTTTTCAAATCATAAAAAGTTTACTTCCACAGTATAAATCATATCATTTTTATGGTAAATATGCTTGGAAATTCAGTTTAGAAAGAACAGATAACTTCCTTTTAATGTCATTTCGACTCAACATCACGTAACTTTTTTTGCCGTACTCGCTACAGCTTTCAATGTTCCACTGTGAAAATCTTGCCTATACTACCTCGCTGTAAAAAAAGTCTCTGAATTTACTTTCAAATTATTTTCTTTTTACTCTGTTAGACATATTATGCACTCTTAATACATGATTTTTAGATTTTCACTTTTTTGACTAAGAAAGCCTTTACTTGCAACACATGGGCAGAAAGTGCTAATAATCAAGTCTACTTTTACACACTGAACTTTTCTGAAGCACAACCAAGGGCAATTGAATGTACAGCTTCATACATTGAGATAAGGCTATGTTTCAGGATGTGATGTAATCTTGTGTAACACCTGGCTGAATCACTATACTTTGTCTCACATCAATGATTTGCTCAGATGGAGTGCATATATAACACAGTGTGAAACTGTTAAGCGATGGTTTTAAGTTTTGATTGTGCCTTAAATTACATATGCAGAATATTATGGGATAGCTGGCAAGCGTTTGGGTTTGGTTAATTTAGATTTTCTGAGAAAAACAGTTTAAGTTGAAGATTAGTCAGCACTTCAAGGTATATGGGAAATGTAAAGATTTTATGTTTAGGAAAGAGCATTAAATTCTAAACAGTATACAGTAATTGAATTTTGTCAAAAGCACATGAACAGTAGTTTGCAGGTTATGGCTTTTCAAAGTCTGTAGAAATTTTGATGTGTGTAAAAATTGTGCTGCCGAAAGAGAACAGCTCAATATACAGTATAAAATACCTTATATTTTGTGTCCTAAATATTCAAATTCAGTGGTGAATAAATTAAAAACATTGGAAATCCATTGGTCTTCCCATATTATAATTATTCAATCAAAATTGCATAATTGATTGAAATAAGCCCTAAAATTCAAAATGCTCTAAATCTTGTATGATTTTGATGATTTGTTTTGCTATTTTTATGGTTTATAACATATTTTCTTCCAAATAAGGACAAGTTGTTGCTACCTGTCCATGATCATGCCTGTACTGCAAGTGTATTTATTACCTGTAATTCTATTTTTCTTGGAGAACATTATATATAATTTGCTGGTTTTGGTATTTTTAAATTAGATGTGCTTACCTACTGTGCTTAAAAAGTACAAATATTTCTCTTACATATATAATCCAAGAAAACATGAAAATGGTGTTAAATTTCATTTTCTTTTCTTGGTATATTGAAGTTTTTGGTCTAGCCCAGACCATCTTCAGCTTGGTACTACTACAACACAGATAACAACAACTTAATACAAAGCTCATACAACACATAGATAAAGTAATGAGAAAAATATAATTAAGAATCTAATTGATAAGAATCTAATTGATAAGGGTCTGGGCTATGGTTGGGTGGTTCCTTTTCCACCAGTGCACCACAAATGGTTGACAAAGCCCATGGACATTTGACTTGGTTGTCGATGTTATGTTTGTCCGTACGTAGTACCTGTGTTCTCGTCCGGGTCGTATTAAGTGTTTCGTGATAGGAATGTTACGATCATAATCGAATACGCAGGCGACGACCCCGTCATTGTAATTGTGTGTTCAGTTGTCGCCGTAGACCATTCTTCTTTTCTAATATTTAACTTGGGTCTGAATTCTGCAATACAAACTCCTTCAGATACTTGCTTACCTACACTAGGGTCACCATCCTCTCACCAATGTGTGTATTGATGCTGCTAACTTTGAACTTTAAAGTCCTGTCCATCGTGGTATTTAACTTTATGGTTATCAAAAAACAGGTTGTTTATCATTCCTATAGGTAAATGTTCATCAAATCTTTCACGTAGGCTTCTGAATTTTTCTCCTACTGTATGTATTTAGATTCACCATTGCAATCATTACACTCTATACAATAAACAACTTCTCTTTTCTTTCACAAACAAGTAATAAATAAATAAATGGCGCTTTCTGTGTAAATTTCCTGTACTTTTGGATTTAGTCTTGACTTAATCATTAATTTATCAATATGTAATTGTAGTTTCTGTGTATATCCACAAAAATCTCATTTCTTCATACCAAATGTTTTGACATATCTCCCAAAACATGAATAGCAACCCATAGGTAAAAAGTGGCCTACCTAAAATAAGAACAGCAAGTAAATCCTTAGTACGCTCGAATCACAGCCTTTTCAATTTTTCCAAAAAATATTAAAGATACAGTATGTACATTACAAGTAAACATTGTTCATGGATTGGATTGTTGAAATATAATACATAATCCCTATTTCTTCATGCACTTATCCATTTACTAATCTTAAACAGATCTTTGTAGTGAGTTGTACTTTGCTAAATAAAATGAAGACAATTTAGCACAACACCAAAAAATCTTTAACAATATTTCACCCTCTAAGCAATGTATAATAATGTACAGTAATCTTTTTCTACAAAATATTAAAAATATGAACTTACTGTAAATAAACAATGGTTTTCATCTTAAAAGCTGGAAATATATAAAGTGCCATCTTTTTTAAATCACATACTTATATTTTTTTTTTTAAATCATTTCCTACCAAGATCGAGTATTTCTTTAATAAGGTGTGCTTAGCTACTGTACTTAAAAAGTACAAATATTTAATGTTTGATTATTTTATAAAAAAATGTTAATGTTAAAAAAACAAAATGAACTTACTGTAAGTAAACAATGGCATTCAACTTGAAGGTTTGAAATACTGTTTATGTGTTATCTCGTTCTAATTCACATACCCTACTTACATTTTATAATTTTCTACCCTGATAGCAGGGCTCGAAATTAGCATTGGTTTATCAGCTTTCTCATCTCACATTCCACTAGCCCGACTGAACTTTCCACAAGCCCTTCTCTTCATATCTGTCTAAAACATATGGAATAATTCTGATTACAGGACTAGCCCAGCAGGATTGAATGATTGAAATTGTGCTAGCCAATAAGTAAAATGATCTAGCCAGTGCTAGTTCATGTTAATTTTGAGCCCTGCCTGATAGAGAATTTTGTAATTAGTTGTGCTTATCTATATGAAAAAGAAAATGTGAAAGAAAAAATCAAATAAATTACAATTTACAAATGTCTTATGTTTTAAACTTTCATCATCATTTTTTCAATGGTTCTAGGCATAAATGGTACTTGTATTCTTTGACCAGTATGCTAAACTTTTAAACTTGTGATGTGTTTGAAAAACATGCTAGATCACATGCTGTAATAAATTACCAATAGTACACTATTTTTTTAAACATAATACTTGGGAAAGTATTTACCCTCATAATATTTAACTAGTTTGTGGGCTTTTTGCCATTTAAAAAAAACACTAATGAGTTTGTCCTCGTACGATGGAAGCTTTTTCTTTATATTACAAACACACTCACTTGACGAAGAAGTTGTTCTTGTTTCATCTTTCTTTGTCAAGGGGGAAGTACATGGAATAGTAACAACTGATGGCATTTGTTTAACACACTGTACCTTGTCACTGTTAGAGGTTAAATCAGTGCATGTAGGAGGGGCAAATCAGTGTATGTAGGAGGGGGGGCAACAGTGCATGTAGGAGGGCAACAGTGCATGTAGGAGGGGCATCATGTACATGTGCATGAGGGGCATCAGTGTATGTAGGAGGGGCATCAGTGCATGTAGGAGGGGCATCAGTGCATGTAGGAGGGGCATCAGTGCATGTAGGAGGGGCATCAGTGCATGTAGGAGGGGCATCAGTACATGTAGTGGCGTCACACGATTGTGAGCACTGGCTACAATAACATCGCCTTAGTGATGGGAACGGCGAGTCTGAGGACAAATTACCAACTTCATTTTTTGTCCATCCACATTCTCACTTTGTATTGGCATACTACTTCACGAGCTTTTCCTAATCTGAACTTCATTTTTTTGTTTAAGTGTCTTACCTTGCTTTTTCTCTTGACTTTTGCCTTGTTTATCTTGCCCATCTCTTCTATAATGTACTTTTCAATCTGTAAAATGGGATGAAAAATAAATTCTTAATAAATAGAACATTGCCCCTTAAATAAGGTCATCAAGTACAGTATGATGACAATGATGCTTAAATACACTGACTAAAAAAAGGTCAAGGCAAGTTAAGCAACCCACAAGAGAATCAATTAAGTATAAAATAAGAAAGAGCAAAATGGCTGTTTAACTCAATTTGTATGTAGATTTGCACATTTTACACCTTCACATAATGTATATAATAAGAGTAATTTACATCCATTATCAATTATCTTAAGTCAAGAAAAAGATTTTTTCTTAATTTTTTTATTTTATGGAAAGTACCTTAATTTATAATAATTCGTAAAAGCAAAACCAAGAAAACCAACTCATCCTACCATATTAAAAATTCCCTGCTGCAGAAGAGAATAATAAAAGATATAATCAAAGAAATACATATCAAAGCTTCAGAATGTCTTTATAGGGCCTATATACTAGTAGGGCCAACAAATCCTCCAAGATAATCTTAACAAACTTGAACAATGGCAAAACAAATGGCAAATGAATTTCAACCACTCTAAATGCTACGTCTTGTCAATTTCCTCTAAGAAATGCTTTAAATCACCTGTTTATACCGTATGCAACCAGCCACTAAAACATGTCAACTCCCATCCATACCTAGGTGTTGAAATTGATAATAAACTCAGATGGGATAAACATATACATAACATAACCAAGAAAGCTAACCCTGTACTTGGCCTATTTAAACGTAACCTCTCAAACTGTCCCACCGACGTTAAATCCATTGCTTATAAAGCTCTAGTCAGGCCAGTACTTGAGTACGCATCAGCAGTCTGGGACCCCCATCACCAGTGCGATGTGGATAAACTTGAATCTATTCAAAGGAGAGCAGCCAGGTTCTATATGTCAGACTACTCTTATAAATCTAGTGTAAAAAATATGCTTCACAAATTAGATTGGCCCCTGCTAAAAACAAAAAGATACAACACCCGGCTACATATGCTATTTAAAATCAATAACAATCTTGTCGCCATCATTAAAGATGAACTGATCCCCAACGTCAGAGCTAATACAAGAAATAATCTGACCTTAATTTTTAGGTTCCCTATGCTAACCAAGTCTCAACTGTTTCAAAGCTAAACTTGCTAACACTTGTATTGCTAACTAGTTTTTTTTACTCATACTTTTTACGCTCGGTTGGCGTTCATGTCCTCTTGAAGAATTTTTGCCGACTTAACAGATTAAGATTCAGATCCTATAGTAAGCATATAGGGCCTATATAGGTTGCCATAATGCTAGGAGTAGGAACACCTGTGACCTAGGCCTACCTTGTCAGTTGTCATAGCGCTAGGAACAACTGTGACAGTGTGAGTAGGCTAGGTCTATAGGCCAACTCGAAATCGAATTCTCTTAAAGTTCTACTAGCTCTGGTGCAGTATTAACGTTCCTATTGGACACTGACTGACACACTGAGTTAGCTTAGGCCTACTGTAGTTCGACTGTACAGTACTGTCTGACTGTACAGTGTACGTAGGCCTAGGCCTATCTAACTTACGCTAGGCCTACGTGCCGACTTCGAACTCCATTCCCAAGTCAAATTATGAATATGATTTAAACTCTTAAACTTAAGTTACGTTACCTTTTGACAAAGCTTCCATAAAAATCTTCACAGCAAAATGTTGATCCTTTAATTTAACATGTTTACATCAGCGAGTTATACAAATATGATTTTGCCTGGGATTTCTCAGTACAAATCAAAATACTTCACTGCTGTTTGGTGTCCACCTTTTTCAGTTTTTGGGCGCTGGTGGAAAAGCAGTAAATGATTGCCCATCGTACGCGTAAAGGGATGTTTTATTATGAATTATTTTTTTCCCCGAATAAACTCCGTATGTATGTGTGCGAGGATAGGCCTACAGCATATGATAATCGCACACTGTACGTATAGGTGTGAGGGCAGTGATGCGTTCATCCCGGTGACGTCATGACATTCCGCGCATTCTGAGATGTTCGATTTTCGCACATGTGGATTTTCCGAACATCACTGATGTAAGGGCGCATTTTGACATGAAAGACACCAGATCCCTGTTGGTTTTGATTGTTTTCTTTTCCCATTATATTAAACTGGAATCATAATCTGTCTGCTGTGCGCTAGTGTTAGTATGTATTGCCAGGAGAACCGAAGGATAAAAAAACGTAAAAGACAATAACATATCCCGCAATTAATGGTAGCATTGCATTGAACACATCAGAGTACATGTATACACGTTACACCAGTTTGCATGGTAAGTAAAAACACTAAGCGCGACCGAATATGAATCTGATTCTGAATATGAGGCCGACTGAATATGAATCTGAATCTGAGGCATGAATCTGAATCTGAGGGTAACTTCAGGTTGGTGTTATGGCAACCCATATACTTAACCCTTACTCTACCACGCGGCGATATTATCGCCGTTTTGGATGCCCCGTCTTTGGCCCCGCCTCCCGAGCGCATTTTCAAAATAGTGCTGGTAGAGTAAGGGTTAATCAACCCGCGACATATGCGCCCACCCAAAAATATAGGCAGCATGATCCCGGTGGGCGCCCAGCGGTCCCGACAGCGAAAGGGGCCCGACTTTTCTGCCTGGAAGACAGAGGACCCTTCAATAATCACGTCTTGATTAACCCTTACTCTACCACGCGGCGATATTATCGCCGTTTTGGATGCCCCGTCTTTGGCCCCGCCTCCCGAGCGCATTTTCAAAATAGTGCTGGTAGAGTAAGGGTTAATCAACCCGCGACATATGCGCCCACCCAAAAATATAGGCAGCATGATCCCGGTGGGCGGCCCAGCGGGTCCCGACAGCGAAAGGGGCCCGACTTTTCTGCCTGGAAGACAGAGGACCCTTCAATAATCACGTCTTGATTAACCCTTACTCTACCACGCGGCGATATTATCGCCGTTTTGGATGCCCCGTCTTTGGCCCCGCCTCCCGAGCGCATTTTCAAAATAGTGCTGGTAGAGTAAGGGTTAATAGGCCTAGCATAACAAGGTAGGTCACTTTCTAACGCGACTTTCGAATCGTATATAAAAATTCCTTTTTGTACCACTCACGAATCTTAATTACATCCTTTTACTCAACTCCCATTCGCCAGAGACTCCCTCCATCGTTTATAAACTACAGTATTTGGTATTTTTTTCCGATGAGATGTACAAACAATGAATTTTCTAGCCCATTAACGACACAACAGTGTAAATCCCCGATAATTTGCTGCAAACTAAAGAAACGTTGCGATGACGTCATGAAGAAGCAGCACTTCTGTATTATTTTGACAAGAACGAACAGGATATGTATCATCATTACCATATGAAAATTCATGTGTTGATAATTGGTCCGGGGTAAGGAAACATTGGTTTCATAAAATTCAGACAATCAATCAAATGGGAGAGGGATTACATGTACAAAAAATGAAAGACATTGTATTGAAGGACATGTGGTTCTTTTTCAGGGAGTTATTAAATGAATCTGTATAAATATGGACCAGCAACATCTTGTACTAATTAGGACTATTTTTTTTTTTTTTTTTTTAAGTAAGGCTAAAAAGATAATCTCTTTTTTCATTGCTATATGGATATGCACAAAGGCAAACTAGCTTATGGTCATATGGGCACAAGGAAACGTATCCGGGCTATGATAACAAGCCATTATTATTATGACATTAAATAACTTCTGCGAAAGTTTGTTAGGCCCAAGAGAATGATTGGAGAATATCTGTCATTTATGCAGGCAGGGAAAATTCACTTTTGGGGTGAATTTGTCTCATTTGACCAAATGTTTGGATGAATAGAGCTTATACCACCCCCACGCAGTTGGAGCCTTGTATAAAATGCATATCAAATTGTGTGCAGTAACAAAGATTATCAAACCTCATAATCGAATTGTATCTATTTCATTGTTAAAATAATTTGGGACATGCTAACAGAAGTTAAAATACAGCAAAATTCATTTCCAGATGACAAGCCCAACAATTGGCAGACTACATATGGTTTAGATCCTTATCCACTTTTGGGATACCATCCAGTTTCTTGACATAAACATTTTCTTGACCCATACTTTTTCAAATAAGAACAATACTTGTGTTGTCTTCTTTTTTTAAATTTCGATTGTGATGTATCTTACGTCAATGTTTGTAACAACAAGACAGTGCAAAAAATATATGTTTAAAATAATTTATTTTCTCACAGGAGAATATTTATCCAAATTATTCTATGTGATATGATGTGATATGAGTGATATGATATGATGAAGATACTGATAAAAGGCTCATACTTTAATCACACTTCTAAGTTGTTGGTATGCAATATACCATCTCATATAAATTGTTGAAAATATAAAAAATACTTTTTACAACATCGGATGCCTATTTATTCAAACAAAAATAGTATATGTTCAAAGAATAAAACAAATATATTTCCTCCAGTAAAACTTCTATATAATTCACTTTTCACTGTAGCAAATGACATAGATAGTCAACATCTTAAACAATACAATTTGTAAAGTTTTAAATAAGACCCCCATGTTACTACATCTCATGCCAGTATCATCCAGTTAAAATAGTCTCTTCAAACTATGAAGAAATGAAAATATCATTAAGTAACTTCTTTGTAATTTAATGTATACTGTGGCAGTTGAAAGTTAATCTACATCTTAAACCAAACTTAGGTCTACACTTGTAATATTCTCAATGTCCTTATTTAATGAGGTAGGCTTATTTGCAGCCTGTATCCTTTTTTAAATATTTTTGTATACGATGTGATGTCGATCCTCGATGCAGCTGGCCTAGCTGAACAATCGTTTTGTTCGATGCAATTCAAAATGCATGTCGGTGATGTACAGTAAGCAGAATTTGGACGAAAATGATGACGGTGTGTATAGTGTACTATTTATTTGTGGATATCAGGTGTTTACAATTATCGGCAGGCCTGGGTATTTTCCAAAGAAGGAAATCCTTTTGCCAGCAGCGTATTCAGCTTTCGGTGACACAGTCAAATGGTATCGCAATAGTCGTTCTACCCAGAGGCGCATGGTGGCGCAATTTGTGTGGGAGTCTGATTTCATCTTCCCATATTGGAATTTTGGTGAAATTATCGGAAATTTCGCTAAATTATTGAAAATCGAAGAAATTTGCCCGAAAATCGAAGAAAATTTCCCGAAAATAAAGGCAAATTAAAGAAAAGTTTCCAATAAATAAAATGATTTCACGAAAAATAAAGGTTTTTTTGCTAGATAACAAAGTCATAACCAAATTTAGTAAGTGATATAAGTATTATTATCATTATTCATTTCCCTAATATGCATATACTGTAGCGTATACTACTATGTCCCGGTAAGCCTACTTTAATTTTAAAAACATAATTTCGACAGGGGAAGCACTTCTGAAAGTTGGAATTGCCCTTAATATTTTAATCGTTCAGAAATGATTTGTTAGATTCTCGCCATCTTCATATATCTGTATATATGTAGATATAATGGCCCCTTTTTCAAGGTTTTTCCCACGTCGCTTCATTCATATCATTTCGGTTCAATCTAGTGTTAACTATTGCCATATGATATAATATATGGAATTTATATGGCGCATTTTCTAGTTCAAGTACTATTCGAATGCGCCTAACTAACAAGGCAATAATATATATATATATATATATATATATATATATATATATATATATATATATATATATATATATATATATATATATATATATATATATATATATATATATATATATATATATATATATATATATATATATATATATATATATATATATATATATATATATATATATATATATATATATATATATATATATATATATATATATATATATATATATATATATATATATATATATATACATATATATATATATATATATATATATATATATATATATATATATATATATATATATATATATATATATATATATATATATATATGTATATATATATATATATATATATATATATATATATATATATATATATATATATATATATATATATATATATATATATATATATATATATATATATATATATATTTATATATATATATATATATATATATATATATATATATATATATATATATATCTATATATATATATATATATATATATATGTATATATATATATATATATATATATATATATATATATATATATATATATATATATATATATATATATATATATATATATATATATATATATATATATATATATATATATATATATATATATATATATATATATATATATATATATATATTATATATATATATATATATATATATATATATATATATATATATATATATATATATATATATATATATATATATATATATATATATATATATATATATATATATATATATATATATATATATATATATATATATATATATATATATATATATATATATATATATATATATATATATATATATATATAAAACGAACAAGGAAACCATAATGTAAATAAAAATTACTGGGTGGATTAAAGGATTCTTTAAAAAGGTGGGTCTTGAGTTTCTTTGCTTTTTTTTTTTAATGTTGAAAGACGGAGCAAATTGAATAGATGAAGGGAGGGCATTCCAGAGCTTAGGGAAAAACACACTCGGGGAGCAATCACCAAATGTTGTTTTGATTTTTGAACTTTCAGGGAAATTTTACTTTGAGAACACAAGAAGTAGTTGGTATTAATCAAAGGAAACATTTCAGTTAAATAGATAGGAGCCAAATTATTAAGTGCCTTATAAACAAGCACAAGGACTTTAAATTTAATTCTGTAATGGACTGGTAAGCAGTACAATTCCTTCAGCAGACCAAGGGATGTAGTGGAGCGATGAAAATTGGTTACGATTTGTGCAGCAAAATTTTGGACGCGTTAGACTTCAATTAAGTTGTAAGCAGGTATTCCAGTAAGGAGGACATTGCAATAGTCAAGACAACTGTGGACAAGTGAGTTAACCAGGGTAGAAATGGCAGTTTGATTCAGGAATTGAGCACATTTTTAATGTTATATAGGTAATAAAATGCTACCTTACATTTATTTTTAGTAAAGTCAGACATAGAAAAATTCTTATCTAGCCATGCACCAAGATACTTATCAGTGGAATATTCGGGAACAACTGAATTGCCAACAGTGATTTGGTTGACATTAAATTTTGCCAATTGTGTATTAGACACAAATAAAATCCCTTCTGTTTGCATCGTTATTATGAGTTTGTTATACTACATCCAATCATTAACCACTTTCAGACAATTTTTAATGTGTTCAATAGACTTGTAGGCAATTGAAGGCTGCCTCACATCTAGTGTCAAGTATAAGCAATGATCATCAGCATACCCATGTATATTAGGTAAGAATGACTTCATTATTTCAAATAAGGAATAAGGAAGTAAAAAGATAGGGTCCACAACATGAACCTTGTGGAACCCCAAACTTTAGCTGAAATGATTTGGATTTAACATTATTTATGAGAACAGTTTGTGTTCTCTGTGTTAAATAAGATTGAAACTAGTTATACACAGCACCCTCGACACCAAAACGCTCACTCAGAGCATGGAGTTAAAAAAGACAACCTGGTGTGGTTAAAGGTGGCGCCAAAGTCTAAAAGAATTAATATGACACATTTTCTGTTGTCTAATTGGCACAAAATATCTGACTGTACTGCGGTTTCAGTGCTGTAAAAAGGTCGGAAGCTTGACTGAATGCTAGATAATAGGTCGTGTTTGTCGCTATGAGCAATCATTTTATCAACGACTGCTCGTTCTGTTAATTTAGAAACAAAACTGAGGTTGCTCACAGGCAGACAGGTCGAAAATTGAAGTAGATCAAGTGTAAACCCTGTTTCTTAAGCAGAGGTTTGACTACGGCCTCTCTCCATTTAGACAGAAATTTGCCACTTTCGAGTGAAAGATTGATCAGACTTGTGAGAATTGGTAAAATCAAAAGCCAGGTTGGAGAGGGTCTAAGATACACTTTGTTATATTTTGCTTTGACACCACTTTTTTTTAATGTTTTGAATATGGACCATCGTGGAACAACTGTCGGAAATTCACTGATTGTAGTGGTGACCTCACTGGCCAGTTAATTCCTGATATTTGCCACTTTATTGCAAAAGAAGTGACCAAGCTCCAATTGCTAGTTGAGCAGCGTCATCATGTGGAGGAAGGGGAGATAGGCCATAGGCTACTTCATTGTCTTCAAGTGACCCTTAAACTGGCTCGTAACTGTTCACATTCAAGCATTTCCATGGTAAATAAATTGGTAACAATTATGGCTAAGCTTAAATTTTTCTTACCATTGAAAGCATTGCGGTGATTCATTGAACCTTTTAACTCCCATTCTCCTGATGTTTCGTCAGCAAAATAAGTAGATGCTCACTTTGAGTGGTCGCGTATGAAATTCAGTTAATGTGGCTTAAACGGAAATGACGTCATCATCAACCGATGAGATTTTAGTATTAAGTTTACCAGTTTAAAGGATCATAATTTGACTAGAGAAAGGATCAAATATTTTCAGGGAAGCTTCCATTTGAACAGAAATGGTTAAAATTCCACCCGGACGACTGTTCAGAACAAACCGTTTAAGGTAAAATAAAAACGAACTGGGAAACTAGTCAAATTTTTGACCCGGGCGTTTCTAGAGTGTATTTGTTCTTTAAACCTCATTGTGTAACATGAAAGACATTTTTTTGGAAATACCAAAATATTAAAGCAATATCATGTTCAGAAGAAACTTCAATTTGTGAGGTTGGTAAATTTGAAAAGTTTAATAATAAGAATAATTTTAAATCTATTGGTATGTGTTTAATGATTAATTAAAAATGTGATGAACATGACTTAATGTTTTGATAAGGGCTTGAGCAGAACAACTTGACAAGAGCTAAGTTACATAGGTGCACAAGTTAACAATGATTAACTTAGCAGTTTGATAAAGTGAAACTGTAAAGCTATGACGATATGATGATATAATATTTACCAGTTTGATCCGAGATAGCTTTTCATTCTGAATGTTCTTGCCTGGTATTTGACGATATCACCTTGTTACGCTTAAATCATCCTTGAGCTGATCTGTAAATAAATGAACAATTATTTCAAGCAAATCGTGTGGAACTAAAGCATGTCGAGTTTGTCCCTATTAAATTTTATTGATATTAAAATTATATTAAATTTTGACTGGTCAAATATAAGTATTGTTTCTTTGCGCTAAACTCGAAGAGAATGACATTTCAAGTGCTTGTTTGTAATTCTTTATCTTCTTTAGAAATGGTAGGAATATCACTTCTTTTTAAATAATAATTAAGGGCGGGCGTTAAATCCCCTAACTTGTTTGAAACTGTTCGGATAATGTACTTCAAAAAGTCTGGTTGAGATTTAAATAAACGTGTATTCGCATAACTTTAATTCCTTTGCCTAGTTTTATATAATATCTGCATAAAATTTTTGCATAATGACGCGTTCAAATTTATGACGCTTAAAATCAACATTTGGACAAACTCCCGATTGGAAATTCTTACTATTTTCATGATAATGATAATTTATATTCAATTAATTTCAAAATGAGCTGGGCCACTGGCCTTTGTCACAAAGTAAACAGAATTAATATAGTGCACAATAATAGCAATAATCACTTAAGCATTTAACTTTACTTGGCCCTACATATATATGAAACATTGAAAATCATTTAAATCTATTTTATTTGATTACTTTGGATTGATGTTCAATGTGACGCCCACAATGACATTAACTAGTTATCCCTCTTTGTTTTACGTGATAGCACCTATTTGCATAAGGGTACATTTATTCATACACTAAGACAAAAAAATACTTACTCAAAAATACTCAAGCTACTGGCAAAATAATGAAAACGTGAAACTAATGTTTTATGTAATTCTGTAAATACATAAACCACGCATATCTGCAACGAATGATGACAAAAATAATGAAGTTATTATTTGAAACTGTAGTTAACTTACATTTCTTTGGCACCTAAGAAAGATCGGCAGATGTGATATTGATGTCCGTCATGATTAAAATTTTCCATTAGAAAAAGAATCTTAAATCATAACGACTCGTTTTTATCTATAACAAATGCAAGTATACATTTTCATGAATTTAGTCTGCTTTGTTTGAACAATAAGAATGTACATGGTTGAACCTTGCACCAGTGTTAATAGAACATTCCCGTGATTTCCATTGATACGATAGAGGACTATTAAAAACACAAATTACATTTTCGATTTTACCCGATTGCTTTCTTCCCAACCGGTTGGGGAAGGCAGGAAGGCAAGGGTGTCGGAAGATGGAAGATGGGAGGGGGAGAAAGGGAGATGGGCGGGGAGGTGGAGGTGGAGGGAGAGGGGAGGAAAGTGGTAGAGGGAGGTGTAGAAAGAGAGGAGGGAAAGGGAGGGAGGGGGGAGGATAGGGAATGGGAGGGGAGGAAAGGGAAGGGAGGGGAGGAGAGGAGAGGGGAAAAGGAAGGGAGGGGGATGGGGATGGGGAGGGGAGGGAAGTGGATGGGGAGTAGGGAGAGGTGGAGGGTGAGGTGGATGGGAATGGGGAGTGAAGGAAAGGGTGAGGAGGAGAGGGAAGGGAAGGAAAGGGGAGGGAGGAAAGGATAAGAGAGTGAGAAGGGAGAGGAGAGGGATGGGGAGGGGAGGGAAAGTAGATGGGAGGGGAGGAGGAGAAAGGGGAGGGAGGGGAAGGGAGGAGAGGGGAAGGGGAGAGGGATGGGGATGGGGAGGGGAAGTGGATGGAAGGGGAGGAGGAAAAAGGGAGGGAGGGAAAGGGAGGAGAGAGGGGAAGGGGAGTGGAGGGGAGGAGAATGGGGATGGGGAGGGGAGGGAAAGTGGATGGGAGGGGAGGAGCAGGTGGAAGGGGAGGTGGAGGTGGATGGGGAGGGGGAGTAAAGGAAAGGGGGAGGAAGGAGAGGGAAGGGGAGGGGAGGGGGGATTGGAGGGGAGGAGGAGGGGAGGAGGAGGAGGGGAGGAGGAGGAGGGGAAAAGGAGGAGGGGAGGAGGAGGGGGGGAGGAGGGGGGGGGAGGGGAGGGGAGGAGGAGGAGGAGGAGGAGGGGAGGAGGAGGGGGGGGGAGGTGGAGGTGGAGGGGGGAGTGAAGGAAAGGGGGAGTGAAGGAAAGGGGAGAGGGAGGAGGGAAGGGGGGGGGATGGGAGGGGAGGGTAGGGGAGGGGGAGTGGAGGGGAGGAGGAGGAGGGGAAGGTGGAGGGGAGGTGGAGGTGGATGGGGAGGGAGAGTGGAGGAGAGGGGGAGAGAGGGGAGGGAAAGGAGCGGAGGGGCAGTTAGCACAGGATTGTAAGACACTTTTTGACTGATGTATTTAGAAAGCATGTACAACAACAGTATAACTTTATGAATAATCTCCCAATCACACCCCTTTTGTTTATATGTAATTAAATCGGTCTGACTTTTTCTAGTGATCATGTTTTGCAGCTACAACATATTTTAGATCAAGATGTTTAGGACCAAAATTCAGATAAATACGAAAATTTTGTATCAAGATCTACAAACAATGGGAAATGATTTATATCATGATTAGTCAATTTCATTGATCATGAATCAGAATATTCAGTCCAAAATAATGTAATAAACAAACAATCGGTCCTTAGAATGATTCAGAGGAATTTCATTATTTATTCTTTCTGGAAATATTCTAAGAGATAATTTAAGTTCGGTATATCAGTATGAAAAAAGCGCAAGATTCCAGACAAAATTTATGAAACTAACCATTATACAGATCTATACTCCAACAAAACAGGCAAAGGAGGATGTGAAAGATGATTGATATGAACAACTTCAAAACATTCTTGGTGAAGTACCCAGCCATGATATATTGATTGTTATGGGAGACGCTATAATGATAATGTTGGTGGATTAAATAGCGGTAGAGAAAGTATGATGGGGAAAGAAGGTCTTGGAATTATGAACCACAATGGCGAACGATTTGCAGACTTATGTGAGGTTAATGGACTAAGGGTCGTAATTCCTGGGGGACAGGGTACATGTCCCCCCTCCCACATTTTTTGCAAAATATCAAAAATCCAGTACATTTTGGAGGATAATTTGCCTCTTGCATGTCCCACAATTTTATCCCCCCCTAAAAGAAAAAAGAAAAGTCCGAATGAGAATTACAGCTCTGAGTGGACTCATCATTGGAGGTAGGCTATGTTCAAGCATGGAGACATCCACAGGTATACGTGGACTGCCCTAAACGCCAATACTAGAAACCAAATTGACCATTTTACAATATCTCGGAAACATAGATGGTCTTTTTAGATGTAAGAATCAAAATAGGGGCCGATATAGACAGTGACTACAATCTGTTAATTGGAAATATCAGAGTTAAACTGAGCACTGAGAGGCGAGAAGAAAAACAGCTAAACATCAAAACCCATTTTTGAGTCAAACAGACTAAAATGTGCAGAAATATGACAAGATTACAACGAAGAGCTGAAAAGGAATATGAGGAGAGACAGGAATGATAGTTAAAATTGCACATATCAATGCTTCAAAGAAGGTATTAGGGAAAAGGGATGGCATAAGTAAACCTTGGATGGAGAGCTATTGAGGGCAGGAAAAATCTCAAATGTCAAATAGATGAAGCAAAATCTGAAAGAATAAAACAGCTGAAAAGAACAGAATACGAGAAGAAAGACAAAGAAATAAAGAAAAGTGTCCGATGAGATCAAATAAAGATGGTAGATAATATTGAAAAAAAAAGCAGATTTAAGATGCAGCATCACGTGGAGGCATGAATGATTTATACAAAATTACAAAGAAGATGTGTTATAAAGGAAGAAAGAAAAATGTTGGAGTAAGGAACGGAAATGGAAAGCTCATCACTAGAAATTAGAGAAAAATAGAAAGAATACTTCAAATAAACATTAAACCAACCTATAGGCAACCATCCAAGGTATATAGGCAAACGAAGATGACCTTAATGTGGAGATGGGTGAGATTCAAACCGAAAAAATAAAAAATGCTGTGTCAGAGATGAAAATGGAAATGCACCAGAAGTGGATGGAATAAGCATAGAAATGTGTAAAGGTAGTATGGATTTGATGGAGGAGACCTTGACTAGTACATTATTCAACCAAATTTTAGATACAGAAGAAGTACCAGAAGCATGGAAGAAAAAGCATTATAACTATTATACCAAAGAATGGTGACCTGACAATTTGTGACAACTACAGAGGTATATTCTTATTACCAACAGCAAGTAAGATATTTGGAAGGATATTGATTGACAGGCTACTCAGCGCAATAGATGCCAAACTTCGTTATGAGCAAGCTGGCTGTAGGAGTGGTTGAGGAACTACTGAACAACAATTATTCACCCTTGAGAAACATAATAGATCAATGCTTAGAATACAAATCCACAGTATACCTCAACTTCATCGACTTTCAAAAGGCATTCGACAGCCTAGACAGAAGCATGTTGTGGAAGATTATGGATCATTATGGCTTACCGATGAAATACACAAATATTATACAGAACTGGTACGATGGCAGCAAATGTGCAGTGTCGATCGATGGAAAACTATCTGATTAGTTTTCTGAGCCTGGGGTAAGAAACGGATGTGTAATAGGCGGCGGAATCGGGAAGAGGGGAGGGGGTTCCTCTCAATATTTTTAATGGGGTGAGGACCCCAATAATCATTTGTAATTTTCAGATTTTGGGTATATTTTTAATCACCCCGAGATTTAATACATATGTTCTCTTTATATGGTAGCCTAGATCGTGCAGTCCACAACAATCTACAATTATACATTGCAATAACTTCGAAGTTTTTGTAACATATTTTCTGTAATGTTACCCCCTGACTAGAATGGAAAATGTCCAGTCATATAATCACTTGCATTACGTCTAATCAATGACAATTTCCTCCCTGGCGTGATTCTAACACGTTATAAGTGGGCTTATAGTTGGCACTATTGACTATTGATTATTGCCCATACCTGAAAGCAGCCCGAAGATATATTTTAACATTTTGGAAAGTTAGGTTGCTCACTTGCTTCATAAACCATGGGTAAAATTATAATTGTATTAAGACCTCCAAATATTCTTTATAAATTAAAGGAAAGTTGGAAGTCTTAAAAATTAAAAGCTACCCGTTTGATTATGTTAATTTTGCAGTAAAATTTTCCAAATAGAAGTTAAACAGCAGACTTTTTGAAGAATATTAGGAGTCCAAATATAATTATTTTTATGCAGGCCCGTGGCCAGGACTTTGAGAGGGGATTCGTTTTTTCGTATAAAAGGGCACTTCATTCCTGCACCTAGGAAAAACTTATATGGGAAAGCGACGTTCTACAACAGGTTTTTTTTTTTTTTCTCCGAGAGAAGGCTATAGATTCGTCAAACTTGGTCACAACCGTTCCGGTACTTCAACAAGCTTTGAAATTGCAAGTGCTTATTATTTACTTAGATTTCAAAAAGCACTTTCTCAGAAAAACGGCGTTCTTCAAGGAAAAGTTTGCAAAATGTAAAATAATCTATTAGTAATATATTAACACTTTGTGCAATATTGTATTTAAAGGAGCACTAGACCAAAAAGTATTTTTAGGGTGTCGCTCATAAAATCAAACTGCCTATCCAGCACTAAACGGTACAGCAAATTTCTGGTTAATATGAATATTCGAGTAACCTTTGCCCTTATGTTGTCTATAGGCTATATAGGCATGAAGTTTATTGATGTCTTGTGGATAATATATCTGACAAATTCGCAAAAACAAGCGCCCTCACTTTTCGGTCTAGTTTTCCTTTAATACATGAACCAGGACACCGAGGTATAGAGGAAGAAGGGGGAAAGGAGAAAGGTGGGGAGGGGGTGTATGGAACAGTATAGAACAGGTTCGTTTTACAAGTTTGACACAATTTTCACATTTTCGTAGTAAATTATTGAGAGCTTTTATATTTTTTAAAAGAGTGACCAAAGACCTATATCCATGCACAGAAACGTGAGTAATAAAACATTATATTTCTTATTTTTAGTATATTGTACTTTGTCATGAATTTTGACTTGTTTAATATACTTTACTCCTATGCGTTGTGACATACTTTTTCCCCTTTAAATGTCAATTTTGCAAGAGCTGCTGAGGGCTCCCCCTTTAACCTCTACCAGGGCTTCGCCCATGGACCCCACCAGGGGTTCTTAAGCGGGCCCCTTGATCCCACTCCGAAAAGCAAGCGCTATGCGCTCTCAGTAATACCTTCGGTAACACCTTAACGGAAATTTTACAAATCATCACCCATCAGCCCATATGCCTGTTCAGTGCCCCCCCCCTTCTCCCCCCATTATATGTTTTTCTTTCCGCCGCCGGTGTGTGTAATGTCTGGTTCCTCTTTATACTTGCTATTGACTTGGTGATGGGAACCAGTACACAAGGCAGAAGGAATGGAATCCGGTGGAACATATTTACAGCCCTAAACGATTTTGGCTACGCTGACGACATTGCATTTATTTCTAGCACCTAAGAACAACTCTAAGACAAAACAAGCAAACTACATGAAACCGGTTAAACAATTGGGCTGAAAATTAACGAGAAAAAGACAAAGATCATGCGCATTAACAACAAAACTGAACAATTAAAGTTGCAAGCACAGAACTTGAAGATCTTGATAGCTTTGTCTATCTCGGTGCAACACTTTCCAAAGAAGGAGGCACTGATGAGGACATAAAACGCAGAATTTGGCTGGCACAGACAACGTTCAGACAAGATTTGGAATCTAACATCTACCGGATAAAAACTTATCTGAAAATATTTCAATCAAATGTAATATCAGTACTCCTCTATGGATGTGAAACGTGGAATTTGACAAAAGCGGGTGAGAAGAAACTAGATGTGTTCCAATTTGGAAGGGAAGGGATACGACCGTCTCCCCCTATTTTGCGAGGGATACGACCGTCCCCCAATTTCTTTATTGGTCCGTCCCAGGGTTTGAACACACAGACACATAACATAAGTGCACATAACATCAGAACACATAAGTATGGACGTTACACATATACAAACAATAAGAATGTCTTTATTTAGTTTTCTCCTTCTTATACTTGTGGTGGCTCTTAAAATAGCCTTTGGGTTTTATTTTCTTCTGCCTCACGCCATTACAGGACAGAATGGGCACTCGCACAACTGGGTGATGGTCTGGTTTTCAATAATTTACTACAAACTTGTGTAAATGTCAAACTTTTAAAATGAGCCGGTTCTGTATCACATGCACTCCGACACCCACCTCCCCCTCTACCCCATTTCTCTCTCTCTCTCTCCCCCTCTCTCTCTGTGTCTTAGTTCATGTATTTAAATACAAACTCGCTGACAAATGTTTAAATTATTATTACTGAAGAACCTTTTTCTGAGAAAGTGCCTTTTTGAAATTTAAAAACATAATAAACATAATAAGCACCTGAAATATCAAAACTTGTTGAAGCGACGGAACCAATCTGAACCGACGGAGTAAAATATTGGCCCTTCCCCCCTTTGGCTACGCCACTGCCTGTCAGTAGTTACTGACCATAATTTGGACATTATCTACAGTAGTTACTGATGAATGCGATTCAAATCGGGTGAAAGGGCAGCAAACCGAAAAGTGAGGGCGTATTTTATCGAGTCCCAAACTTGAATGCTTTTTTAGAATGCAAATGTATAACAATTTTTTTGGTTGATATATGAATATTTAAGTAACTTTACTCTTAGGTCGTCTCTGGGCTTTGGAGGCATGAATTGTATCCGTTGTGGGTAATATATTCGTGAAATTCGCAAAAAGAGCGCCCTTACTTTTCAGTCTAGTGCTCCTTTAACCCTTACTCTACCTGCACTTTTTTGAAAATGCGCTCGGGAGGCGGGGCCAAAGACGGGGCACCCAAAACGGCGATAATATCGCCGCGTGGTAGAGTAAGGGTTAATCAAGGCGTGATTATTGAAGGGTCCTCTGTCTTCCAGGCAGAAGATTCGGGCCCCTTCCGCTTTCGTGACCCGCTGGGCCGCCCACCGGGATCATGCTGCCCATATTTTCGGGTTGGCGCATATGTCGCGGGTTGATTAACCCTTACTCTACCAGCACTTTTTTGAAAATGCGCTCGGGAGGCGGGGCCAAAGACGGGGCACCCAAAACGGCGATAATATCGCCGCGTGGTAGAGTAAGGGTTAATCAAGGCGTGATTATTGAAGGATCCTCTGTCTTCCAGGCAGAAGATTCGGGCCCCTTCCGCTTTCGTGACCCGCTGGGCCGCCCACCGGAATCATGCTGCCCATATTTTCGGGTTGGCGCATATGTCGCGGGTTGATTAACCCTTACTCTACCAGCACTTTTTTGAAAATGCGCTCGGGAGGCGGGGCCAAAGACGGGGCACCCAAAACGGCGATAATATCGCCGCGTGGTAGAGTAAGGGTTAAGAGAAAAAATACTTATCATGTAGCAGCCGCCATTAAACAGGACTATCCATGATGCAGCATTCAGATTGTACTTATTGCGGGCCCAGATAGAACTTGCGTTAAGGATCTCTGATAATAGGACAGATTTTAGGACAGATGTTTTGGTCTATTTTTTACCAATTTCATTGATTTATGCAAAACAATGATGAAATTTCTCAATGAATACCCCATTTTTTCACATTATTTAAGGCCCATGTTCTTTCCTCTGTAAGTTGGACACCAAATGGAGATTTTGGGGCTGAGTTTCTTTAAACTGAGCACACAAATTTGTTTATTTAAATTTCTGGCAAGTGTTTTGTAATCAAGGATTTTCTAATTTTGCCCTATAGCCTGATGAGGTTCATCAATCGCAAGCGATGATGGTCAAGGCTACACACCACAAGTCGAGATGAAAAACCTTTTTTACCGAGGCTTTATCACATTCTTTTATTTTCTAATATATTTTTCTGGCCATTTACTCGAAGCGGTTGCTTTAGGGTGCGATTGACTGGCATGCGAACCACATTCATTTCACTTGACAACGCTGTAACTTGAATGCACGAAAAATCTGAAACAGTGCATGTTTTTATAAAAGAAAATAATACATGAATACATTGAAAATCATTTATTGAATATTATAGTTCAATCGATGTTCAATTCGATGTTCTGTTCTTAAAAGATGGTTTATCAGCTAGTGCAATGCAAATCAAACTGAATTGAAATTCCTTTTGGTCAGTCCAGTTCACGCTCCCTATCGGGAGATCTCCTAATCAGGAGATTTCTTGTCATTATAACTCACAATGCATCTTTCCAAATTCAAATCTCTGTAAAAAATACATAACGATAAAATAGCTTTAAGCGAAAAGTAGGAAAAATGCAAGCGAAATATTATAATAATATTGGTGCAACAGAACGATAAAAAATTTTTTTTTCATTTTCACCAGTCTGCCAGTACAAATTTGACTTTCATCAGGGAATTTTAAAGTATTTTTTAAAAATTATTTTCAATAGTTTTCGGAAGAGCAGATTTGAAAATCTTAGTCACCAGCAAAAGCTCATATTGTGCAAAAATGTTCCAGAAATTTTAATTTCATTATTATTTTCAAAGTATACAACTTTAGAATGACAGAATTTGAAAAGTAAGATAAATATTAACGGCTAAAATTTTGAACATTTTAAATTATGGTCACTGCGCATGTCTCGATCTCCCAATCAGGAGATATCCCAATCGGGAGCCTGAACCGGACTGTTGGTTAAATTTAATACCGCCGAGAAGGGTTAATGGGGGGAGTTGTAGCCGGGTCCTGAATCATAAGGGACCCAGGTCATAAGGGCCGGTACAATTATGAAAGAAATATGCGTTCAAAAGAGAGGGCTTCAAAATTTGGCGAAAACCCATACTTTACAATGGAGGAAACAGTGTATAATTGTCACAGAAATAAGTGATGACCATTTTTCTTTGCTCTTAAGAGTATTTGTTTTATATGGGCCCGGATTTTCGGTTTGCTCCCAGGTCCCGCCATCCTTTCGGGTGCCCTGGCTATATTCCAGTCATTTTACAAAAACACTCTTGCCATTATCATCATGATGTTGGAGACAAAAACTTATAAAAACACTATGAGAATTTGTATTTTATTTTTTATTTGAAAGACTGTTATCCAACTAGGGATCTGTTATTGGAAGGGATTTGTTACTGAGAAAGATATCCTAATTCAACCAAGCATTCACATCATTTTAAGCTGCATAAGAGCATTTGAAACAGAAATCAAGGCGAAAACAAGCCAATTAACAGTAGCCTGTTTCATTGAATTGACCAGACAGTCCGGCAGCATGTCTATAATAATGGGAACATAAATGTTCCTATTAATGGAAACATTTTGCTACATGGAATCCGCCATTTTGTGATATTTCCCATGATCTTTTGCTATCCTAACGTTAAAGCCTTATGTAGTGTTACATTTTTCAAATTTGAAATTCGTCTACGGAAAAATATCTTTGCTGGGAGAAACTTAAAACTTATGAAAATATCTTCATTACTTTTATGGCTACAACTTTTTTACTCCCATTTGATATGTTCACCACGCCGTTTTCGAAATATTAGATAAAATAGAAAATAGAGTTTGGCTTTTAGCAGCGAAACGGCCATTTTGAAAATTCAAATGTTTTTCAACACAATGATTTTTAATATTTCAAGTACATACATTAGAAACTTTGACATTCTATTGCAACATCTGAACAATATGGCTGCATGACTTCAATATTCTTGTATCTTATAAGTGTTCCTATTAATAGGCATGTTTCCGGACTTCCAGTACAATACATGTGGCTGATAATATGGTAAATAATATCCATGTCTTTAGTCGAATAGTATTAACTTCTATTTCATTCATTTATTTGAAACATGTAATGCCATTTCACGAGGAAATGCGAGAACTGATAGACCTGTCAATGATGAGATAGGGCACGGAAATCATGACATTAGGCATCTAATATGACGGGAGGTTGATTATCTTGAGCACATCATGACCAGAAGCTAAGAACATATTTATTATATGCCAAATTATTTTAAAAAAATGAAATTTAGTAAGTTGAAGTATAATGTGGAATGTAGCCAGTGCAGGGCAGGTACGACAGTGCCTACCATTCCTTGGATCATTGTAGATCTGAAGTTCCTTTCAAACTGTGTTATGTGTTAAAGGAGAAATTCACCATGCAATCACTTAGACAAAAAATGTAAAGCAAAATAAAAGTAAATTGGAAACGCGTTTTTATTGGGGGAGAGAGGGGTGGGGGGGGGGGGGGGGGGGGGAGTATATCTTCTGTTTTTAACATAGCTTGTGTGAGTACGTCAGTACAGTGGTTCATGATATTTACCCAACTTTTCTTATTCCTTCAGCAATGCAAAATATTATATCAAAACATTCACAAGTGTAGCTGCTTATGCATTTTTATACGACTTACATGCATTTAAAGTTAAGATAAGTTAAGATATAAATATTTACCTACTCTTATATAGTTTATGTTACTAAACTCATTTGCTGCTATTCAACTAGAAAAATGAACAATTAGAAGACATTAAAGGCACTGAGGTATGTGTACATGTTCTTTACTGCACGTTACACACAAAATCAGAAACCTCCCAGACGCTTATAAGAATTTTAAGAATTTCAGAAGCTCTGTAAAATAATCGGGTCCAACTATCAAGTTTATAGTTTTTGATGTTATTTAGATTACAAAGGCAGTAGACGAAACCGTTCCATATCAACAACCCATCTTATAGACGCCTTTTTTTAAATGAGGTAAACATGATACTTATAGGAATAATGTCTGAAAACGCGCATAGGTGTATCTTACCAGCGCTATATTCGATACCGAAAATAATAATTACCGAAAGTATTGTTATTCAAAATATAGAAGCATATTTAACCATTTACGAACAGTATGTTATCTTTATAGTGATGATAAAAAATTGCGCTGTTGACAGGCAAAAACAAGATAAAAACACACAAGATAAAAAGAGTAGTCAAAATCCAAATAACACCCACAGACATCCACTGCAAATACAAAAAGACTATGTTAGTAGCTGTCTAGGAACAGTTTATTATCGTTAGAATTAGCGATGCAGTTAGCTACAGGAATAAAGCGCTGTCGTGAAAATGAAAACATACACGTTAACAATAAACTAATCTGCTAATACCCGCACAAAATTAAAAGGTACTTAACCCACACGAAGTTTACCCAAATAAAAAGAAAAAAACATAAGTACAAAAGCATTGCAATACGGTGATGCTTAACTTTTATGTTAGTTTAGCATGTAAGTATGTAGTATCAATACTATAAGATTACTGTTATGGTGTACATCTGTCAACAAAACGAGGGTAGAAACAGACGTCCCTGATGTGGTAACGGTTCAAAATCCAAGTCAGAAAGCGGTCCAGTCCAAGACCATATCCACCATGAGGGCAAGTGCCGTACTTTCTCTGCAGATTTCAAGAATATGAATTCAAAACATAAAAATTGACCTTTAGGTACACCACCCATAGAATTTATGTATAACAACTTGGAGTAATGTTTCGTCACATTTTGTGTAACGTCTTTCTTCTACAGTCAGACAGTAGCTTTTCTTCACCAGTCTGTTCTAACAAACTTGTAACATCTTCGAAACTCAAGATATCACATTCGTATTCATTCTGTAGTTCTGTTTGACGTTATTTTCTAACAGGCAGACAGGTAAGATGCAATTTGCAATAGGAATTTGGTGTTTGTATTGCGTTGATCGCTGACATATTTCATTGTAAATGTAATACTTTAAGGTATTTTGCTCGCAAAGTAGAGATCTTCTCTAACAAGTAGTTTTCTTATAATGATATCAATCGCGTAAAGGTATCCGTAGCAAATACGTATCTTCCTACAAAGTCACTAATAAAAACATATGTAGTGGAATACTCAATAGAGAGGATAAATATAAATATACCCGATATAGAGATGATTTACTCAGGAAAACAGAAGTATATTTCTCTTCTGATGTTCTAGGCAATAAAATATTAACATAATAATATACATACATTCTAAAAAAATAATGATAACTTACCTGATCAGTGTACCAGTAATAAGGAGTTGGGTCAATCCCTTCTCGCTTATAGCCCTCCAGAAGTTCTTCATAGTTCCAAATCCTCATAGACCCACCCACTATCTCGCCTACGTTAGGCATCAAAAGATCGACCTGCAATTATAAATCAAAATTGATGAAGTTGATGACATCAAAATGTGATATGTAAAATCAGCTGATATACCTTTGTTTAATTTGGTGTTCACATTTATTATTCAGCACAAACAAATGTATATATCGAAGGAGTAGATGTACAAAACTCGTTTGCTATCACTTATATTTTGATTGATGTAAATGCGAAAAAAGTAAGATCTTATATTTCCAAACTGTGTAATCTTACATATCCTTATGTATTAAATTCAAAATATGATATACTTTAAACGTATTTGATATAACATTTCTTAACATTACAATTCTAAAATTAGATATCATGAAGGAGCTGGGAAACAAATATTTGGCGGGAATAGTGTGAGAAATCGTTGAGGAGAGTATGGTGGGTTTGCAAGAAAATATTTGTTATTATCAAATGTAAAAAAGTGTTTTAGATATGCAAAATTGTTTTATGTAGAATAAGTCATAATGGTGCACAAATCTTTAACTTCAAATATCTGAAATGGACGTAAGTGAATTTAAAATTTAAGTTTGATCAAGCTGGAGTCAGTTGTTTTAGTGCACCATGAAGCATAAAGTGCGTTACATAGTGAACGTAGTATAAAAAGTCGCTCATTATAAAACAAACCGATTCAGTGAGTCGTTTGTCCTCCGGGCATCTCTGCATGTAGAATGATTTAATCTCTGCAGGAAATCGACACAATAGAATAGGCTGCGAAGAAAAAAATGTTGCTTTTAAAGACAATTCTAATTAATTTTGGGATTGGGTGAAAGAAGATTGAAAAAACAACGAATAGTGTCCACACAGATGCATTCTCAAAAGCCGCGTTAGAATATATACAGCGCAAGGAGATATATTATTATTAGTCATTTTAGATCTCTCTGCATAAGTCATCTTTTTTTCCGTCTACGCATAATGATAAATAATTTTAAATAAATCCCTAATATAGGACACTTCAGCACTGCATTGCCACTTGATCAAGCATGCTACCGTGACAGGAAAAATGTCAGATGCTTCGGAAATGCAAATGTGACTATGGCATTTACCTTGAAATGACTCCAACGAAATAACCCTTTACGGTGCCAACTTACTTCCCAAGTTTTATAATTATTCAATGTTAACTTCAGTATTTAGATCTTCAAATTCTTCCTCCCTTATTCCCACTTGCATCCTTTCCCTTTTTGGTCACTCTCAAACTTATTATTCTATCATACAATGATCCTTATCACAACTCCTAAAAACAAACATTGAGAAAGATTGCATTACCTCATTGATCTTATCCGTCATCTTCCGTTCAGGCATCTCAGGAATATCCTACAACAAATTTCGACAATAAATATGTCATGCCGACTTACAAAAATATTTATTCTTACTCGTAACCATTGATATGTATATTTGATGTATATCTATGTATACAGATTTTACAATCATTCACGAATAAATCAAATATGGCCAAGTACTATGTAAGCCAAATGATTTAATCCATTATTATTCTATTCTTATAGTTATTTTAAAATTATGTTACTTGTTAAATAAAGCAATTCTCAGATGATCGAAAGGGAAAACAATGAAAACGTAATTTGAACAGCTTTTAAATGTGCCTTGTCAGTTCATGTACGCTAAATATAGATAAAGCTTAGGACCAACGAATCCGATCTAAAACTTTCACTTGTTAATATGTAAAACACGATCAAAACATATAACACATTAACATGCTTCGGAGACTTTGTTTGGTCTGCGAAAGATAATAATTGTGCCATTATTATTAGATAAACCATAATTATGTATTCAGGAATAATTGTTAATTCCTTTCTTCAACAGGAAATAATTTAACTTGTTCGTGGCACGTCAACTGATAAGGAAGCTAAGAACCGTATATCAGAATACTCGTGAACGTGTTTACATGTTATTCAAATGCACATATATTTACATATTTCACTATTGTACTTTGTTTTTAATGATTTGTGGTGTCTTTCACTTAATTTTCTAGTAAATATTTCAATATGATGGTTGCAAAAAAAAAACACACTCTTAGTTTTTGAGTTCTGGCTAATCAACTTTTATCAGTTTTTAATGTGTGATGTATGACAGGTGAACATCTCAAAATCTTTATGTAATTCGTATAATTTCTTTCCCTAATCTTAGTTACTGAAAATGACGGGAAAGTATATTCCTGCTAGGATTTTATTAGGGAAATAGCAAAGACTCAAACATTTTTGTCAGAATTTGTTCCACCACGTAATAATTTTGATGGACGTTTAAAAAATAATAATGTGTAAAATAAAATGCCAATGTCACACTGAAATATATCACACAATTTGCATAAATTATGTAAATTGGTGCATGGGATTTAAAAACGATGTAAAATAGTCAATGTTTAACTTATTTTGATGAAATGTTTTGCTATTATGATGGTATTTAATATATTATACTGGAATTTACCTAACGTCCATATACCTTTAAAAGTGAGTTTGTGTACTCGTGTATGTGCTGCATATTACACTTATACCTAGAATTTCAGCACTCTGTAAAGCGCATACCTCTGCCTCTGTTGATTCGCGATACCCAATATATTCTACCTCAGAAATCCTAGGTCCACCAAGTGATATTCCCAAACAATATATTTCTCACTGTTGATCTGTATTGCCAGTTGCATTCAAACACTTCAGGATCTACTCCAGAAAATGTATTGTTTTGATTTATTTTCAGGGCAATTCTTGACAGATCTCATCCTATAACAGACTACCTCACCATTTCTGCCCCTTCCATATTCCAATACTCCCCTTCTTTCTTAAGTGATAACAATACCACACACCAAATTTAATCAACATTTCTTGAAATATATTAATGACAGACAATTCACCCGCAAAACATCCCCACCTTCGATTTCCCTTCCCCTGTTCCAATGTGACCCCATTAAGCATCGAACAAGTCTCACACTCAAACCCAATCATCCGTTCGTGAGATATGTTTATGACAAGCAGACAAACGCAGGCGCAAACATGTTAATAATTCAATTAATTAATAGTGGTGACTGAATTTAGGTTTTTCATTTTATCTGATAGTTTTGCTTTTAGGAAGAATATTATCGACAGTAAGTGGGTTACAGTCGAAGGTAAAAAACCCATTGACTATGGTTTACGATCAATTCTAAATGTACTTTTCAACGCGCATCTTTCATTGCTCCTGATACTATGACATACCTTCTGCTAAGACATGGGGATGAAAGAACTAAGTCATATAGGTTTAAAAAGCCTAACCAAATTTGTACAGAGATGTACTCTTCGAGTGTTTGACGTGTTGTCACGACCTACCTCGCCAAACTCATAGTATGATCCATCTTCTTTCTTGATATCATTGGCCTTGAGATAGGCGATAGCGTCTGGGTAGTTCATTCTTTTAAAAGGCCGCTTTGGAGGCTTGAAATCCTGTTTCAAAAGAAATTTGATACTTTTAATTTGGAAATGGTTTCAAAAACACAATAAATTTGATGACTGACAAAGTAAAATTTATAATATAAGTAAGCTTTTTGTATGTAAAACCTAACTTCAAAGCATAAGAACTTTTCTTCATATACATTCATATTCGAGATATACCTGCCCGTCAATACATCTTCTTTTTTCTCACCGGTTTGAAATAATTTGTTATGAGAATAAAACATCGTTTGTATAAGTTTCATCTCTTGAAGATCGGTTCTTGTATACTCAGTGCGATTTTATTCAACATGATTGCAAAAATCAATTAGATATCTTAATTTTAATACAAGCCCTTTATTAAACACATATAACAACATATAATGGCCACAACGTAACATACGTAACACTTAAAAAAAAACTACATATGTTGAAGAAGCAGGAATTAAGTATCTAACCGGATGTAGTTCACGAATCACTTCTCCAGCGGGTGTTTTAAGAACGCGTTCTATGACATCGCATACGAGATCTTCCAGACGGTCAAGTAAATCTTCGAAGCTTATGAATGGACACTCTGCCTCTACATGGGTATATCTTTGAAAAATCACAATTAACAAATGTATCAATAAAGCATTAAACTTGTAGATATGTTACATTCTTCATTAATGATCATGTGTTATACAACTATACATGCATAGTCTTATAATAGACACTACGGAATATTAAAAATGGTAACTCCTAGTTTTTGATATTCTATTTTATGTTAATAACACTTTTAGATTATAGCGATTTGTTTCTAGGTACAGTTTATCATAGAGAAGTCATACTCAGCCAAGTGTCTGCGTGTCCTTGACTGTTCAGCTCTGTAGGATTGCGAAATGCAGAACACATCCCCCATTGAAGGCAAAGCAGTTTCCAGGTATAGCTGAGATGACTGAGTCAAGAAGGCCTAAACAATCAAATAGAATTATTCACAAGATATTTTCATATCAGGTACAACAAAATCAATAAACATATCATTTGCATATATCATTTTTAAATAATGTATGATATAATTCGAATATCATAATTGCTAGACCCAACAGATAATACAATAAATGTATTTACACGTATGGTATAATAACCATGATCAAGCAATATTACAGTCTTTATACGGTTTTTTATTACATGAACTATAACTAAATATGAGTTTCAATAGTTTTGCTACTTAATGATCAAAGTGCGAGAAAAATGAAAATATAAATCAAGTAGTATCTCTTGAAAAGCTTGCAATTACATCGTAAAGACAAAACATCTTACCTCTTCCCCAAAGAAATCAAATTTGAAAAGAGTTGACCCGCCTTCCACTTGTGTTTGCACCAAAGTAGGTGGAGTTATCTAGAATTTGAAAACTAATAAGTCATAAATATGAAGGCTTTGTCAACATTTACGATGTTAAATAGCTAGACTCAAGTCAATTTATTCACTTCCATTCAAATATTTTTCAAACTGCTGCGCTTCAAGTCCTCATAATTCGTACAATTTGAACTGAAATGAATAATAGTGGTAAAATGGGTTGCAGTATTCCAAATCTTGGTATTTTTAGAGTGGTGTTTCTATCATACATAAAATATCAACAATAGGCAGAAGAAGCTCTCCAAAAAGTCTTCACTTCGAAAACCAAAAACGGGGGACGAGCAATTTGCAATATCTATTGTGATTTTCAACCTAAAAACTTTGTCGTAATAGTTCATACGTTAGTGTCGTAAAGAACTATAATTTGATAAATACATTTTTTCTACACCTCCATACATATTCATGCTTCACTCCATAATATATTTCGAAAAACAAGCGGTTTACATTCTATATAATATAACGTTTGATTTAACATTTGCCGCAAACTCTGAGAAACGTATACGTTGCATTGCAGTATACTTTGTAGCCAAGTGTGTACATAACAATGAGTACAAAATGACCATAGAATGGTGTATGAATGACCTATGTGTCAAGGAAATGATTATCCCCTAATTATAATGGAAAAATGAAAGAAATATACTTCTTTTCAACTTGAACTGATGAAAGCAATGGTGACAAAGCGGTACCTCCCGTTATTCGTTTGGCATTTTATGTTAGAATACTAAATGCTTATACTTGACCATAACCATTTCAATTCAATCTAGCTTCAAAGCCAATTATTTATTTATTTTTGACTTGATCCTACGATAGCCAAAACAGATAACTCACAGATATCTATTACTCACCTCAAAGTAACCGCGAGAAAAAAAATGATCTCTGAAACTGTGAAAAGGATGAAATACCAATAACATTCAGAAACTGGCATTGCCAACTTGGCGTTGTTTGTAAGAATGAAAGAATTAAAACATTTAGACTATACAGCCATTTATGAAGAGATCTATAATCAAAGTATAATTTCCATTCATTATCATGCGTTTATTAAGAACGTAATACAAAGTACCGCAGACTTACAAATTGATTGATCAGAATTAACACAGAGATTATTCGAAATTTGGTACAAATGTAACAAAACTTTGCAACCATTCCCATTGAGACACAAAGTAATAGCATCTTAAGCGCTTGTTACCAAAAAACAAAAAGCACCTTACCACTGAGTCAAATACGACCTGGTTTTCATGATCTTACACAACTGTTGAAATAGAGATAATGAACCATTATTTAATGTAAATATGCTCAAGATGTGCAGTGTGATATTAAAAAAAAAACATCGAATCTTTATTTAAGCTAAACAATATGATGATTGTGTTTAAGCAAACTATATTAGGTTAACATTGTGTTCCCAATTAAACAATGATGAGAATTTAAAGAGAGCAAATTTGTTTGGTTCATCGTAGCAATGTTGTCATTACTGTCATTATTCAATCTTAAATCCAAACACGTGTACCATCTTAAACCAAAATCTTTTTTTTTTTAATTTTAAAAATTAAAAACTTGCAATATTATGTGCGTAGTAATTTTCTCATGGAAATGTTATATCTTTAGTAATTTAACTATGAAATTATTACTTTAATATTTCAAAATTTTAGTATGAATAGTGGGTAAAGAAATTTATAGCTACCTTATCTCCTCTAAGCACCATATGTCTTTGATCCAGCTGAACATCTATGTGAGATTCCTTTGAAAAGCAAAAAGATAATACATCATTCTTGATATCTCACTCCATTAAGCACATATTTCAATCATAACATAGTACCATACTGCGGAGATAAGTTGCCACTCCTCCTCTAGTAAAAGAAAGATATGTAAGTTTTAGAATTTTAGTTGGGATTGATATCAATTAAGTGCCCATTAACTGTGCTATCTTTGTGAAGCCAGAGAAACAAAGGTCTTGAGGCAAAATACATACAAATTTAAAAAGTTTCCATTGCAGAAAAATTGATGTTGTTAGTTTTTAAAATTACTTCTAGAGTTTGATAATTTGAAAATCAAGCAAAGACATATACGTATGTATGTCACAGTTTTTAATAGTTTGAAAAAACAAATTATAATTCTGAATGTTGCAACGTTTTTTGTTTTTACTTAGGTTCAAATTGATTTTTGATGAATGTTACATACTCGATTCTTAAAATTGTAAATACTTTTGCAGAATTAAAGAACTTACACAGTATTTTGATTTAAGTTTCTAAATGAACATGATCGTCGCAGATCCCAATCACTGGATGTTGCCAGCGTCGTGACGTTAGACTGTGATTAGTGTGACACATATTGTAAATGTATCATCTTTTACAAACGGCAACAAAGGTTGCTTGTACTTTCTTCAATATTTAAATGTTATCTCTAACAATAGCGTAATAAAATTTCAGGTATATTAACATGCATTTGCATCAAGTTCCGTTGTACAAGCACTTCTATACGGAATTCATTTTTCAACCGTGAATATCATACTTTAAAAAAAACTGACCTCATTAACAAGGTTATCTGCTCCACCAGGAGGGGAAGCTCCAATCAACTCCCAATAATCTGCTTCCAATTCAAGACCGCCTGGTGCCTGTTATTTGTAGAATAACGTAAAGAGTTAGTTTGATTTTATTGAAGTAACCTTTGAAGATACCAAAAAACACACAAAAATGCATTATATTGTTTTCTAGTAATTTCAGCATTTTTACCCTTTTCTGGGATTGAAGTGAAGTAACATATCGATGGCATATTATATCAACAATAAATTCGATCACTTATCACATAAGAGAAAATTTATACTTAACAAATACAAGTGTAAAATTATCACAATGTCTAATGGAAGTTCTTAGTAAACAACATAAAGAATGACATAACATAAGATAACATAACATAAGATAACATAATATAACATAACAAGATGACGGGCTAAGAAAGGTGAGTCACCCCATAAAAAGCCCAAATTAACACCACCACCAGCAAAAAAATCAAAGACTAACAGAGTTTGAAATTGTGTACAAAATTTTAGCTCACTACCCACTCAAGCAAACCATTCCACTCATTAACAACTCTTTTCGTAAAGCTAAAACGCCAAATATCTATCCGTGGAAACTCTGTGCTCAACTTCAAACTGTAACCACGTGTCACATGAGGCAGTACGGGAGAATCCTAGACTTTTGGTGTAATGAGAAAATGCACCAAAACTTAAAGCTTCATATTTATTAAGATCCATGGAGGCCGCCATTTCAACTTGTAATAACGTTATATCAATGGGATTTTACTAAGAGCACGGTAGTATTTGCATTATGTGACGTCTGATGCGTGTACACGGTATCAGCGATGACTAAGCCAACACAGAATCATGTGTCGAGAGGGTTCTTCAAAAAGGCAACAGAAGTCTTTTGTTCTTTTATCGCGAAGTTCACGGTGAAATTTAAATGTCCGCGGTCAAATCTAATGAATATTCATTTGATATCGGTTTTTCCTTTGAAAAATACCCCCGCGTTCTCATTTAATATCCTCATTGATTTAACGCTATCACTGGTTAAAATGGCGGACTACGTGGATCGTGTAATGAATACGAAGCTCCAAGTTTTGGTGTATTTATTATTACACCAAAAGTCCAGGATTCTCCCTGACTGTAAGGATTAGCTGAAACATGCAAGAAAGAACAGGAAGTTAAAGCATCACTACAAGATAGGAATTTAAAACCCTGAATCATATCGCAACGTACTCTTTTCAACTCAAGCGTGGTCAAACTAAGAATTCGCAACCTCGATTCATTAGAGATAATCCTTACTTCGGGAATAAGTGTAGTGGCTTTTCGCTGAGCCTGCTTCAAAATGAACTTATTCTTCTCATAAAAAGGACTCCAAGCCTGAATAGCATACTCAAGGTGAGGCCTGACTAACTGCTTATACAAATTAAGAACAACTTCTCTACCGAAAAAAAATCTTCTAATCAAACCAAGCATCCTATTTGCTCTTGCAGCTATTTAGCACACTGTTTAGAAGGCTTCAGATTACTAGTAATGACAACACCTAGATCCCGTTCTTGATCAATACAACCAAGATTTGGAAAAATTCAACAAACCATTGACGAGTAAATGATCTAGTACAACATCCTTAATAATGGACTCCATGACCTTGAACACAACACTAGTAAGACTTACTGGCCTATAGTTACAGGGCAAACTGTATTCCCCCGTTTCAAAAATAGAAGTGACATTAGCAATTCTGCAATCACTGGGAACAACACCAGCATTAAAGCACTCTGAAAAGATAATACTCGGCGAAACAGAAAGAACATCAGAACACTCACGTAAAACAGCAGGATGTATACCATCTGGACCGGGTGCTTAAGTTGAATTCAAACCATTCAACTTCTTGAAACAACATCAACTGAAAAATCAACATCCTTAATGGATACTGGAGAGTGCACACTAAGATAATCCACAACATCATCAGCAGGGGACTCATTAGTAAAAACAGACACAAAGTATACCATCTGGACTGGGTGCTTAAGTTGAATTCAAACCCTTTAACTTCCTAAACACAACATCAACTTCAAATCAACATCCTTAATGGATACTGGAGAGTGCACACTAAGATAATCCACAACATCATGAGCAGGGGACTCATTAGTAAAAACAGACACAAAGTAGTCATTTGAAACCTCAGCCATATCCTTACCACTAATGACAGTAACACCATCATTACTCTGAAGGGGACCAACAACCTCCTTGGCTTTTTGCTTTGAGCGAACATAAGAGTGAAATGACTTAGGATTAATCTTAACCTCTTTGGACAAACGTTTTTCAAAAAGCACTTTGGTATCTCTTATCAAACCCTTTGTAAACGTTTCATGATCCTTATACCTAGCAAGCTCCGCAGGACACCCACTGTTTTTATAACAACGCCACAACATCTTCTTTTCCCGAACAGCCCGCAAAATCTCCCGAGACATTCACACTGGCCGATTACGCCTACACACTTTCTTTAATGAGACAAGCTAGTCACATACTCCAACACTTTAGTTCGGAAAACATTCCATGATTTAAAAGAAGAATCTAATTAACAGAGCAAAAAAGTCCAATCGAATGCCAAATTATCCTGAAGTGTGGCAAAGTCAGCATTCTTAAAATCTAAAACCAGTTTATTAGCTGGAGAAACCTTTGTGAAACAATACAGATTAAAACTAATAAATACTACAATGAGAATCCATTACCTAACGTCAAAACACGGATTCACGGAAGAATAGAAAGGTGAATTTATTAAAAACTCCTTTTTTTCAACCAACTTATCAAGTACTACTGCACTTTGAGATTCCTGTAAATTAATTTTACCTGCTTTCCTTCCGGCACTTTCTTCACAGATCCAAACACGCACACTGTTGCTTCCGTGTTTAGTGTAACTGCTTCGTACGTTTGACACTGTAATTGAAGAATAGGACATTTTTGTTGGAAATGAAAACTGCATACATAATGTATAACAAATTACGCCTATGTTGGAAATTTGGGAAAGGGTGAATCAGTCAGACGGAGACTCTTAACATTCTCTGGATCATGTCACAAAACCGATACTAATATATAGGTTACTTCTCGTCGGTATGCCGAAATCCATGACTTTTATCTTAATTGTAAGCTAGAAATGATTTGGTACTTTATGTAGAAAGCACAACCAATTAGAGAGCGGTTCAAGACGAAAAAACAAATCTTAATACGATAGAAAAATATGACAATGATGAGGATAATGTGTTTTTTTTGCGCAGGAAGCATCGGGGTTTGTTTCCTGTAATGTGATAGGACGAGAGGGATACAGCTCTAATAAGTATTGTCCGTTATTCTGTGAAAAACTAACGTTATCAAATACCTTTCACTGTTGTCATTAATGTATGTGAAATTCTTCTTTAGATATTACAAATTTGTAGGATTAAAGGAACATGCTGCATGAGCAATGTGGATTAGATATCCTTCGCGACCCTTTGCCGGGTGTACAATTTATCTGCCTCACAGACTCGGCTATCGTCTAGTCCACTACATGATGCAAGTGTGCATTATTCTGCGGTAAAGAGACAGTATAGTGAGAACTGTTGGGCCATAAACCCCACGGACTTAAATTTCACCAGTTTGGCCAAATATGACCACGTCCAACACTATTTCAATACATTAGCTTTATTTTGAGTATCTAACTTACCAGAATATCCGAGAAAACGCACTGTAAGAGTCCGGTACCGTCTCTGAGCTCAAGGAACATCAACGTTTTTCCTGCCAAAACACAAAGTAAATGTAAGAGTGACTCACGAAATTTTAGTATAATCATTCTTAAGCAATACCTCTGCATCCAACTCCTCCACAACGCAAAATTATTCTAAAATTATCAACAAGCATTAGTTTACTTTGTCGATGGTTAAAGTTTAAAGACCTATTCAAAATAATAAAAGGCTACATATTAAAATGTGTAGCCAAGAAACAAACTTTGGTTAATATTAGTCCTGCATCTGCCAATGAAATAGTTGAAAACAGTTCAAACAATTATGTAATACAATGCAATTAAAAGAGTGTTAATTACTTTTTATTGAATTATAACTACCATTACCTTAGTTCAACAACACATTTGAAGTAATAGATATAGTGGGCTGCCTATAGACTTGAGATGCGATGGGAAAGCTTCACCAGTCTAAGGCGTTAAAGAGGCGAAACCGTCATATGGACACAATGTTTAGAACTTGATTTAAATTGTTTGAGTGGCTGACATTTCAATCAATTGCTGCACGATTCGTTGACCCTTATTTCAGGGTATATATTGAAAAAAATCACAATCATGGTGAGCAGCCGAGTAGGCGACGGACTTTGGATTTTTTCGAACCAACAGTTGCAGGCTCAAATGCCGCTGAAACCAATTTTTACTCGAATTGTGCTTTTTTTTTCGCTCATTGTAATGTTCGTTTGGGGACTGGTATTGTAGTAATTATCTTACTAATCTTTCACTTTCAATTTATTTTACTTTTCCGTAGATCGTTATAACGTTATGTACCATGATTGAATCTTCACACACACAACGCCGCTATACATGCACATGTACAAATAGATAAGGATCTTGTGCGTTCCAGAACAGGAAGTGACGTGTTAAGCTCTCATCCTCCAATTTTACAGAGACCAACGATGCACGAACTGAGAAGAGCCTCCTTTTTTTAACAAGCACAACACACAAGTTATTCTTGAATGACCCAAAGGAAGGTACTGGAAAATTACCAACTTCTATCATTTCCAAACAGATATGTTTGCAATTGCTACATCAATATCAAAAGTAACCTGTTTTGCAAAAGAAAAAATGAATACACACCTTGCCTTCTGAGCCTATGCACCCATCCCTGCACTTTGATTCGTACACCAAGGTTATCTGCAGCTGTTTTTACTTTTACCTATAAAAACAAAATTATATTTTTGCATGGCACATGTATACATCTCTACTTACAGTTATATCAGGATCAAAAGAAGAAATCAGTAGCGTCCGAATTAGTTATATGCATGGTATATGCATATATCTTTACTTACAGTTATGTCTAGGTCTAGAGAAGAAATCAGTAGCGTCCAAATATGTTTCAAATGATAAGTATTTCGATTTACTTTCATCCATGCGTTCCCATTGCATAACAGAAAACAAGCACTTCACCCGGCACGATGACCTTATCTTGTTGGGAAGGTGCTTGATCTTATCTAAATATTAATCATAATTATAATATAGGGGGAGAGATATGGTCTCTGTTACAGTTCATTAAAATATGTTAAGTACAACAAAAATGCAATATACATAAATAGCGCCCACCATGGTGTGAGTAGATTGAAATTTGATGCTTTATAAATCTTCCACCCGAAAACAAACGGGATCGTACGATCTTCTCAAAAAAGTGAAATAATGTTAAGTTCAGATTTTGATGCAATGACGTTTTTGTTACTGTTGAGTTAAATCTCAAATCTAATTCTTTGTGTTTAGAAAGGTCACATACTTGTTTGGTTTTACTAAAACCTAAATAATCGCAAAAAAGATAGAATTCCTCATGTTTGGGCTGCATAGTTTTTGTTATTCTAAATTCTATAAAAGAGACAAACGAAACGATAAACCACATATATAAATTACAAGGTAAGTAAGTTTTAAGTGAAATGAAATTTGTTTAAAGAAAAAGAATATTCTAGTACAAGCACATCCTTTATTCCAGGAAAAAAGTTCCATGACTTTATAAATGACATTCCTAACCCATAGGATCTTATATTGAATTTTGAGATACATGGATAAACTATTATTTAGAACCCAGTTTATCTTCGCTACACGGAATGTATTCTGAATTGGAATTGAAAATGAGAAATCTAATTCAACTGATAAAACTCTTATGTTAAACCTTATATTGATTTCTGTGTATTCATTCAAAAGCATTGTAGTATTGAATGTTATCTTTTGATATGTTCCGCGAAATGGAATACATTGAATACATTGAGAACAGATTTTTACATTAGATACATTCTTCCTTGTGTTTATCATTACTTATCTTACCAGTTTTGCAACTGGCAGGGTCTTATCCATCTTAATAACAATCTTTTTTGCTTCATCTAGGTTCTTTTCTCTTCTTTCTGCATCTTCATCCTTAAAAAAGAATCATAAATAAATGAAATGACATCTGAACCCAACGCATGGATAAATTAAAGTATACCACAACGCAAATACTGACTCAGACCCTCTTGATAAACTCAAATAGGTCCGCAATGTTATCAAATACAAAAGAAATCTGTTTGAGAATGACAATGCTTTCTCTTTTTAAGTAAGAAAAACTATATAGCACATTAAAATATCTCTACCTTCTTTACATCTGTAGTGGCGGCTCTTCTTTCCTCTCGTAGCAACAATTTACTGACTTTCTTTCGTTGAGCTTGTGACACCTCTTCCCATTTCTGTAGAGACGACAGATGTTTTATAACACATTAATTATAATCATCAAAGACCCAGTGTGCTATTAAGAAAGCTCCTGATATACGTTTTATGGAAATATGGAATATCTACTCAGGGTATGGTCCTTCCTCAAAACTTATCATTAATACTCATCATATCTAATTTTTAAGTTCCTTTGAGGAATACACTGCCACGTCATAAGCATCAGTGGCGCTACAATATGATAGGAGGGATGGATTTACCCAACGAGACCCGAGCAAATATCAAGATTTGGGGGTTCCTAGTAAATATGTAATTTTTTATGGAGCTCCGACCACTAAATTCCTCACGGGCCCCAAGGATTCCATAATTGCGCCACAGAGTGACAGGAATGCATGTAATTGTCAAACTTCTTTACCTTTCCTTCTTCTTTGGAAATGCACATGAACTTCTTCTCCTCTCCCTTAACTTTCATGGCCTGCGGAGAACATTGCAAATTAGTTATTAGTGCAATGTACTGTGTAATTATTTCAAAAATATTTTTCTTAGAATCAAAACTTTTATCAAGACCTTATCTTCAACCATAATAATGTTAAAGAAATTGCAATCAATTGCAATTGTAATTTCCAAATGCATGCATATTTATCAGCTGTCATAGTTTTCTCCATATGGGTTACTGATACCTTCGAATATAAATGTTTTCGGTTATTTTGTCCCAGAGGCTGCGTAGCGTGGCTTGACTGCTCGACACCTTGTATGGATTAGCTGTACTTCAATCATATGCTAATGCCTAGATTTCTGCAGTATGCTTTGGAGCGAACGAAAAACTCTCCTCCTCTGCCCAAGTGCCTTGTAAATGTATTTTATCTTAGAATCTTTTAAATCTACGAGCTTACATAGTTTATTGCAATGTAGGTTGCAAAATGTAAGTACATGGCGGAATGGGTTAACATGGAGTGTAATGTCAGCTGCAATTGATGTTTTCCTTTAGTACCCTGACAGATCAAAACAACATGCTGACATGTGGCATCCTGGCATCCAGGTCCCCGCCGGACATGAAGAGCTGCCTACATGCCTGCAATATTCTCGCCGGCAATTTTCCATTCACGCTCCCACACACCGAGCAGTCTTAGCAAGGAAACCATTATTGGTGACATACAACGTTATGAAATGCCAACTGACTTGCTTGCGCACAAATATATTATCGGTCGGTTTAAAACAGATAGATGATGCAATAGTATAATTATCAATAATTGATAATAATAACATATATTTATAAAATGCGTCTCTTAGAACTGAATCGTCAGAAGTGCAGAAAGAAGTAAAACTAGTACGTTAAAATGTATAAATAGGTAAAACATTGAACAAACAAGCTAAGCTAGCTAAAGCTAAATTCATTCGAACCACTAGGCTCATAGGGCCGGTTCTTATCCCCGGTTTCCATGGCGCAAGCGGGTGAGAGAACATGATTTCCCCTGGACGGGACGCCAGTCCATCGTTAACTCCCCAGCAGTGCTGGTACTCAATTTACAGCTGAGTGAATTAAGCAAGTAGAGTAAAGTGTCTTGTTCAAGGACACAATGCAGCGCTCACGACGTGAATCGAAGCCTTTTGAATACGAGAATGACTCCTTAACCACTAGGCCACGGCACCTCGAACAAACAAGCTAAAATACACTTAACTACAGAAAGATAAAATGCAGCAGAGGAATAAAACACCTCGGCTTAAAATACAGAGTGATGAAAATACAAAGAATCAAAACAAATAGAGAGGAATAAAATACAGAGGGTAAAAAAAACAGAGGAATGAAAGGATGAGTGAAACATACCTAAGATACACTTTAAGATTATAAAAACGTTTGAAAAGATACGTTTACAGGTGTGATTTCAAAGCATCAAAAGGTTGAATTTAGCGTAATTGGCAAGGTAGGTTTTTGCACAATTTGCTGGCGGCAACAGAGTAAGATCTGCCACCGACTGATTTCAATAAAAATTTTGGCACGAGCGAAAGGGACTGCAAACCTCCAGATAAAAGTAGAATGGGCCCGAATTATGCACAGATTTATGGACCAATAGGAGAATTTTGAGAGTGAATTATTTCCTGGATGGGTGGCCAATGGGTAACAGGATTGGTGTAATACGATCAAATTAGTTGCATGAGGATGGCAGCATGTAATTATACTGAATAAAAGATTATAAAACAAAAAAGCAAAATATAAAAAAAGAGGAAGTATATCATCGCACATTTTACCATCTTCTTTAAGATTAAAGCAAACATATATTATAATGCAAATTCAAATCAGTAATTATTATCAGATTTTCAGAAGTCTTAAAAAAAGTTTGGCCATAGCACATTAGCGTAAGGAACCCCCGACTAGCGTAGAGTGACATTAAGAACACATAGTGGCAATGCCTTAAATCTTCATATTTCCAACCTAGCTTCCCAGGGTCTCTTATGGTGTTCCACAACTGGCTAATCAAGCGGCCATGGGCGTCTTTGTGTAAAGAATTCACTCTCAAAATTCTCCTATTGGTCCATAAATCTGCGCATAATTCGGGCCCATTCTACTTGCATCTGGAGGTCTGCAATCCCTTTCGCTCGTGCCAAAATCTTTATTGAAATCAGTCGATGGCAGATCTTACTCTGTTGCCGCCGGCAAATTGTGCAATAACCTATACTTTAATATAGACTATGGTAAACCAACGGTGTTTCGAGCTATGTCTTTTAGCCTTACTTTGCTTAGCCATAATTATATGTTACGCCATCACTAAAATATTTTGCGGAAACGACAATTAAACTAATATGCACCTATGCTACTTCTATACCTTAAAGAGGGTATGGAAAGGTTTCAGTTCTGTGCCATCTCCACTTTCGTCGCTTCCAGTCATTTCAGATATAAAGCATTCCATGATGACACAACCTGTACTGTTATATCAAAGCTAAAAGGAAAAACGAACATATTGAAGAAAATAAAATCGAAAACCAAAATCAGCATCTACATTGTTAAGTACATGAAATGTGAAAAGCAAAAAAGCATTACAATTAGTCCACAACAAATATAAGCTAGATCACAGAAAATTCTTAGCTGACACAAACATGTATCATAGCAATTATTTTCTGGTCAATTTTAAAGCGATGAATAATCACAGGTACAAAATCAAGCCATATGGGCGGTGTCATTCTCTCAAACAACAATTTTATCATAGCAATTATTTTTCTGAGCAATTCTAAAATCACGCTTAAAACATCGTGCTATGTGGGCCTATCTCTTTTCAAAGAAATTTTAATTATTTTGCATGAAATGCAATACAAAGTTATATAGTTATTTGTAACATTCATGAAACCCAAACGTACTGACTCATAAAATAAATCAGCGCAACAAAAATGTGAATTGGTGGGAATGTTAGTCCTTTGTATAACCCTTTAAAAAAACTGATTAAGAGAATTAGTGTAATTTTCACCAAAAAATGCAGAAAGACTGGTGATGTCTATCTAAAAACAAAAACTCATTGGTCGAAATTACAATCGACCCTTAATAAGAATACCTCGATCTCCTGAACGAGAGAACTCTGAATTCTTCCGACAAGGAAACGTACCGGACTGGTAACGGAATAAAATTTATGGTCGAACTTAGCATAGCAAGCTCCGCAGGACACCCACTACATTTATAACAACGCCACAACTTCTTCCTTTTTCGAACAGCCTGCAAAACCTCCCGAGACATCCACACTAGCCGATTACGCCTACAGACTTTCTTTAATGGGACAAACCTATCTATACACTCCAAAACTATAGTTTGGAAAACATCTCATGCTTTAGAAAGATCTAATTCATGGAGCAAAGAAGTCCAATCGAATGACAAATTATTCAAAGTGCAGCAAAGTCAGCATTCTTAAAGTCTAAAACCAGTTTATTAGCTAGAGAAACCTATGTGAAACAATACAAATCAAAACTAATGATGTGTTGATCACTATACCCTAACTTACTGCTACTTAGCACATTTCTATCCATACTTTCTTCACTACTGAAAATCAAATCCAGACAATTTCTATTACGCGTGGGAAACAACACATGATGGGTGAAAAAACAGTCAGATACAGCTTCCAGAAAATCTTTACCATGTGGACCACTAGTACAAAGATTGCAACCAATGTCTGGAAAATTAAAGTTCCTTAAAACAATAAACCTCCTAGAAGCAACTTTCCTGAAGCAGTCAAGCAATTTCTGATTGTTCTCAGGACTAGAATTTGGTGATCTATACACAACACCAACAATCACTGAACTACCAACATCGCCCTCAATAATAAGAAGCTCACACCATAGGCAATTTGAAAAACCAAAAGAAAACTGAGCAGTCCTATCTATACAATTCAGAATATCTTTCACAAACAATAAAACAACACCTCCTCTACCATTGAGAGTATCTAATCTGTCTTGCCTGAAAACTGAGTAACCTGGAATATGTATCTCTGAATCACTAATTCCATTATAAATCCAACTCTCAGTATACTAATTATATCAGGTCTACTAATTGAAACTTCAGCCAGAAGCTCATCACGCTTATTGAAAATGCTACGAATATTTGAAAACATAACCTTAATTCTACCACTAGAACGATCCCTATCCCCAGAAACATGCCTGACAGGTGGGTTTAAACTCTCACCCCCCGTGACTAATCTAAAGGACTCAGATCCTTAAATGCCCTAACTTCCCTATTGACACCCTAGCAAGAAAACGAGCACCTTTCCTAGTTAAATGCAAACCATCTCTCATGAATCAATCAACCTGAGATTCAAACCTATGCCAGAAATTTACAAAAACGAACTCAAATAGACGACAAATACTCTCTAACCAACTATTGATCGACAACATCTTATCTATAATGAAGGAACTACCCCTACGTGGCAACAGACCAACAATAAAAACCATACAACCTGTGTTCTTCAACTTGAATAACAAATCTATGAAACTACGCCTAACAGAATCAACATTTCTCCTTGAAATATCATTTGTACCAGTTGAAACTACAACGATATCTTCACCCTTACACAAAGTATCAACACGAGAACTAGCATCATCAACCCTTACCCCTGGAAGACACACCTTAATCCTTCTACTACAATCTAATCCACAAAACTCTGTGTCAACATACCTAACAAGTGAATTCCCTATCCATAACACCTTATCCCTAACATAATCCACAAGCAATGTACCAAATGAATCAACAACTTCACGACCAATGGTACCTGTACAATCAGCAACTACAGACAACCCTATATCAGGCCTGTCAACAGAAGCTGATCCAAGACTATCTACCTAAACAGAACCCCTATCAAATTCCTCACCCAATGAACTATCAACATCACATGTCTGACTACCCACATCTAAGCCACAAAACTCAGTCTGCACATTAGCATCAAGTTTTTCAACGATACAACTACAATCAGAAAGTCTCAACTCAAAAGCCTTCAACCTTGTAGGCCTACACTTTGAACAGACAAATACAAAAATATCAACCGAAACTTCATCAAAACTACATGTCACACTGGACTCCTGGAAATCAATCCACATATTACAGCTATCACAGTAAATCAAACTCTCCATGATCATACAATATAATTAACAGAAGCAGAAACCAAAAGCAGCAACCTAAAAGAGGAACAATAGGCCCAACAATACCACAAGAAATGCCTTAGCTTCAACACACAATATACTAGCCTACACTTAACACATAAGCCTATACAAATAAATTCAAAAAATATCAAAGTCTAACACAACAATACCAAAGCCTAGCTTACAACAACTGTAAGGCCTAGCCTAGCTTAAAACAACAGCAACAAAGTGTGTAATAGGATAGACTTAGTATACCACACAAACCAGCAACAAAAAAACAAAAAAAACAATTGAGAAAATTAATGAAAACAACAAAATAACAAATATGCAGAACAAATGTAAGAAATTTGGCCTAAAAAAATCCAAAATGCAGATGAAAATATCCACAAATTGAGACAAGAATTGAAATACTTCTGTATACACTTGATATGTGGTCTTGTGACTCTATATCAATATTTCTCGAATCAGTATCTGGAATCAATATTCCTCTCAAAATCCGGAAGCTAATTCTTCCACATATCGTATACAAATATTAATCAGGTAATAGAAAAAGTATCAAAATCATTAATTTTTTAACGTAAAAAATACAGCAAAAACAAATCTGTCCCAATTACATAAATATAACATGCACATTACAATGTAAATATCGTTTAAAGACAATGTGATTACAACGTACATCGACATATAACAAGCAGCGATAAAATATTGCTCAAATAATGCTTATCTTTGTAGTTATATAGAAGTTATATAGATTCACCTTCATTACAGATTGAAAGTAAATTTTGACATTATTGATGAAATGATACGAAGAAACAAACCAATAAACGTGAAACAATGTCAATATTCAATTCACCTATAGAAATGAATTTGCTAACATTAGGTATAGCTGGATTAATCCTTCAGTGAATATTAAGAACCTCAAACAGCTGAACACGAATTACAGAAACCTGATAACGATACAGTCCTTCCTTGATGATATTCTATATGGAAGTGATTTTTGGTGACGAGGTAGTGTTAATTAGCGAACACTTAAGATAAACATACATAGCATCTCCACTCCAGTATGTTTGGATTGCCCAACTGTCAAACAAATAATTGAATATCGCACAAAAGTGGAACGCTCACCGTAGTGGGGCGTTGTTTAACTTCGATACATTCAACATTCGAATAACTATATATAAAATCTAACCTAAGTATTGAACTATAAGAATTGTGTTAAATTAAAGGCACTTATAATATTCATAATACTTATAATAAAAACTTGACAAAATATTCATTCTTACTTTTTCTGTTTACGGCGGTGAAAATAAAGCACTGATTTGGTTCCTTCTACTCTAAGCGTGAATGGTTGTTTGAAAGGCTTCATGAAACATACGTGTTAAGAACGGTTTGATTGGAAGACTCATACGCATGTCGAATAGCGGATACGTTTTAGAATTGCAAGGTTGTATAAGACGATTCTTTATTATACTGCCAATGTCAACGTATACATTAATATCTTTTATTTATATGAACGAATCAGAACCAATGGCACTCCCATATATGACAACAGTCATCAATTTGATCCAATGATATATTGTTCATTGCGGATGCGTACACTTTCATTTCCAACAATCAGATAATTCAAGTGCAGTCTTTGTTTCTAAATTTAGTGTTTTAATATTGATTCAGTGTGGTTTTTCATTTAGATTCGTAGTCAATCATTTTATTAGGGATAAAAAAGGAAGAATGTTTCTACATAATTTCAAACTTATGAAATGAGTTGTAACTGAAACTTTCGGCACTCTGCATTGTATCACATACTGGAGACCATAGCCTATATATTATCACAATTTTTAGCGGAATTGATAAAGGTACCTTCAAGTGATTTTCTTAATTGACCATTCTAAGGGCATGAATGTTTAATGGTAAGATTTTTATGTTCTATGCAAAATATTTGTCACTTTCATTTTATGGTACTTTTACAATGATTACAAAGATAAATGGTATTCCTCGCTATGCTCTGTTATACTTCTTCCTCGCTCTCTTTATTATATTGTCTAATTTAAGCTCTTGCTAATAATTGATCTCTTATTACTGCAAAACCAGAAAGCCTGCCTTCTGTTTAATGTTGATCGAATGCATATTTTCCTCTCACTTTGTACATAACGCCGGGCTCTAAAAGTATAGATACATCTCTACTACTTACTTTTATTCACGCGTGGATAGAGAACAAGTACCTACAATCTTTGACTATTTTAATTCACCACTTTGTATTTCATGATTCTAGTATATCTAAGCATCCGTAAACGTTTGGAAGATCATTTTTTTCAAAACATGATGATAATGATGAAGACAATAACCACGACATTATTGGCGGTGGTGGTGGTGCGTATGATGAGGAGGAAAGATGTTCATTGCGCTAAGTACATTATATCATCTAATCATGTTGTTCCTAGTGCTTGGAGAATTGCAAATGTTACTTCTATTTAAAAAAAGGGTGACCACACTTTGTCTTGTAACTATAGGCCAGTGGGTCTTACTAGTGTTGTGTGCAAGGTCATGGAGTCCATTGTTAAGGATGTTGTACTTGATTATTTACTGGTCAATGATTTGTTAAATTTGTCCCAGCTTGGGTTCTTACCTAAGAGGTCTTGTGTTTCTTAGTTATTGGGGTTTCTTGATGATGTCACTAAACAAGTTGATTTTGGTCATAATGTGGATGTTATCTATTTAGATTTCCAAAAAGCATTTGATAAGGTTACATTAAGCAGGTTCATGGTGAAAACAAGAGCACTTGGTGTGGAGGGAAAGTGTGCCAATTGGATATATTCTTGGTTAATGACACGTCACAAAGAGTTGTTGGTGAATGGTGAAGTATCTCCATGGAATGAGGTTACAAGTGGTGTTCCTCAGGGTTCTGTATTGGGTCCGTTTCTTTTCTAGATCTTCATTAATGATATTGATGTTTCCCTTGGATCAAGGATTTGTAAATTTGCTGATGACACTAAGCTGTACAGGATTGTTGATGATGCTAGGGACTCTTCACTTTTGCAAACTGATCTAGATAAGTTAGTTTCTTGGTCCCAAACATGGCAGATGTCATTCAATGTTGATAAATGCAAAGTTATTCATTTTGGTCAGAGCAATTCGGCGTTTGAGTATTGTATGAATGGTTTAAATCTTGGTTGTTTTGATCAAGAAAGGGACCTAGGTGTTGTCATTACTAGCAATCTGAAGCTTTCTAAACAGAATGTTTTAGCAGCTGCAAGGGAAAATAGGATGCTTGGTTTGATTAGAAGAATTTTTTGTTTTCTTGGTAGAGAGGTTGTTTTTAATTTGTATTAGCAGTTAGTCAGGCCTCACCTTGAGTATGCTATTTAGACTTAGAGTCCCTTTTATGAGAAGGATAAGTTCATTTTGGATCAGCTTCAGCGAAGAGCCACTAGACTTATTCCCGAAGTAAGGAATCTCTCTTATGAATCTTAGTTGCGAATTCTTGGTTTTACGACGCTTGAGTTGAGAAGAGTACGTAACGATATGATTCAGGTTTTTAAGTTCCTATCTGGTAGGGACGCTTTGACTTCCTGTTATTTCTTGCATGTTTCAGCTAATCCTCATGTGACACGTGGTAACAGTTTAAAGTTGACCACAGAGTTATCACGGATAGATACTCGGCGTTTTAGCGTCTCGCAAAGAGTTGTCAATGAGTGGAATGTTTTGCCTGAGTGGGTACTTTGCTCCAATTCTGTACACAATTTCAAGGTCAACATTGATAAGTTCTTTACTAATTCTGGGCGTCTTTTTTTTTTTTTGTGGTGGTGGTGGTGGTGGTGGTGTTAGTTTGGGAATTATAGGGGGTGATTAACCCTTCTTAGCCCGTAATCTTGTTATGTTATATTATGTTATGTTGTATTATAACAATACAAAATGCAATTGATTGATAATGAAATAATTATCCTTAACAATTGGAACGGGCTCAGTTTAATTTAGAAAAAGGTATATCTTTATTTATTCTTTATTTGCATCTTTTTGTTTGCATCAATTTTCTTTCATAATTTCAGATATGATGATAACCTTATATAAACATGTCTGATCGTAAAATAATAGTTTTATACACGGGAGGAACAATCGGGATGAAAAGAGATGACAATGGACGTAAGTTGCAAAAGTTTATGGAAGTAATTTTCATTGCTACTTTGCTAGTTGTAATTTGTATATGTTTACCCATTGCATTAATTAGTTAACTAATAAGACATGTCTATCATCTATATTGTGGGAAATCAGACTATAGTGATATGTTGTTACATTCAGGAGTAACATGTTTGTTTGAAAATGACTGGCTTAGAAAGTCTGCTCTATAAGAATGACCTCACACCTTAACTTTCCTAACAACTGGTAACGTGTTTAATAACATAACATTTACACACTTTTTCTTATGGAAAATATAAGTATTTTTTAGAAACTTTCTACAGACATATTGTAAAAGCTACTGTAAGTTACAGCTATTTTACTAGACAAAATCGATTAAAGAAAACAACTTTTGAGGAAAGTGCGGATGTAATGGAACTTACGATATAATTTCAGTGTTCCCACACAAATTTTCTAAAGAATATCTAACAGGTAAATATTTATATCTATGTAAAAAAAACATCAATTTATGAGCAGAATAGTTGTTAAACGGTCACAGCAGCACTGATAGCTTTTACGTTATGACGAATAAAAACGTTTGTGAAAATTTTCAGCATGTGCAAAAGTATATGTATGAACAAGAATACCGTTAGAATTCTTTATTAATTCGTTATTTCTCTTTTCCAAATTTCAATTTTGAAAGTCCTCAATTACGTTCTACTGTTAAATCCGGGTAAAGGTCATAATGATATCCAACCTGTATATTGTACCCAATTTCTCCCATTTTAAATATTTAAGCGTCCGAGGTCACAAAATATTGCGCTATTTAAGCTAGTTAATTAGGTATATAAGTTTTTAAATGGTCTTACATGACCAATTTGTAAACAATTTTGATGAGAAGTTTTACTGTTTACAAGTTTTTAGTATACTTTAAAGCAGTTAGGCTCACGTTGTTGCTATCGGTTTATCTATCTTTAGATGAATCGTAATTACCTTCAACTTACATATGTATATTTTGTTATATCATGACAGTCAAGTATAACATACAAATCCAGACTTTTCCTGATATTTCTGTTTTTAATGCCAGCAAGTCTTTACCAAAAAAGGTATTTGTACAAGGAATTTTCGCATGTAAAACATGACTCACCATTAATTGCGTTGTGACCGAAAAGTTGATATACTTATACAAACTCATATTTGTCTGTGCTTCAACAGAATTTGCACCAGTCAAAGGATATCTTTCTAAATATGTAAAAGAGAATTGCCAGCTCTACGATAAGGAATACGCTAGAGTGCATGGACTTAATGACGAATGGTATCCTTTGCCGTAAGTATATTTTTATTCCATAGGATGAAGATATTCTAAGACCCTTACTGAATAAAGCTGCGCTATCAGATTGATTTATTCTCTATTCCAATTTCCGCTAACCAAATATATTTTTATGCATCGCACTCGCATGAGTAAGGTGCAAGTCCTGAAGAATGTTCGTTGCACATGGATTACTTGAGTCTATTTGCGTCTTTAATAACAGACCCAATGTCTAACAAGAAAACTTACAAAAGATTGTATTTTCCTTACTCCAATCATCTATGATCAACAAAAGTCTGTTTGCTAGTAATTTAAGCAATCAAGCGTAAAATTTCCTTTCGAATTTGGGAGCGATACGATCTTAGTTCTGTACATGAATCATATAGTCAAAATGCCATGAGACATACAATGGGTAACTGGTCATTCTGATACTCCTGTGGAATACCGGCTTAGAAGTAGTGACTTGGATTTGTAGTATATTGGTAAGGCAACCAACAATTTAGTGCATTTGTATATTTGTTTTGAATAGAGATATAGAAGCGCTAAACTTTGTTTTGTAGATAAACATATTTTTTCTCTTACAGGTATGCATGTTGCTTGCACTAAAGTGGTTTATTAGCATCATGAGTCCACTTACATATATTTAATCATGGAAATGATTAGAAAATGATAGTCATCCTTTGACAAGAATGACTAGAAATAGACGTTCTTCTCCCCTACGATATGTAAAGACAACGCGTATCTTGTAGCGGAAATACGTGTGAAATGAATATTTATGAGGATGAACTAGAAAGATAAATGTTTTAATTCCGAATATTACTACAGCATAAAAACAGCTACCGGACGATGACAAACTTAAATTAAAACTCGATCGATGGTTTGCTAAAGAACCTTTTTTCAAGAACCGTGAATATTCTTTAATCAAAGATAATTTAGATTTTTAAATTGTGGGAAGAAATAATTAAAAAGAGGCAAGCTACGTGTACGCGTTTTTATTGTACACATCGCCAGCAATCGTTGAAAATCCGCAGTTTGGAATTGCAAAATGTTGTGGTAAATCCAGACTGCCAGACGAAGGAAATGAAATAAGTTACCGATCGACTGACCATATTTCAATTCAAAGAATGATGTATCTTTTGATTTTAAAATTCGTTCACACTCTATGGAAAGTACAGTTTATGCTAATATAATGTACAATGGCTACTTTTCCTAAGGTCTTTCTGCGTAATCTTCTTTCAATAACTGCTACATAATTTTCTTTAAATGGAGATACACAACTATCAATTTATGTTATGTTCATTACCTCATAAGAAATTTCCTTGGCTGTAAATATGTAAAATATACAAGGGGTACAGTAGCTGCGTATACAATACCATGTGTACTGTGATATACGAGAGATACAGATGAAGCTGCTCTTTTCATCCGAGAGTATGTTGTTCGAATTGTATTTTATCGACATAAAACAATATTTGGAAAAGCTATATTTACTTCCATTTCGAAATAGTATTGCTTGCTTCTTAGACACTAGGGATCAATCTCTGTCATTATGGGATATTTTCGCGGTTGAAACTGATCACAATATAACAAGAGCTTAACGAGAGCATTATAACATTTTTCATCAGTATTATTTGCTTGCATTTAGAATTGCTGAAAATGATATGCGGGTACGCTATCGGATTGTTGAATTTGCGAACCTCATAGATTCAAGCAATGTCACGTTCGATAACTGGACAACGTTGGCAGGTAAAATTCAAGACAATTACTCGGATTTTAATGGCTTTGTGATATTGCATGGAACAGACACCATGGTGTACACCGCATCGATGTTATCGTTCATGTTTGAAAATCTTACCAAACCGGTGGTAATAACGGGCTCTCAGATACCTCTTTCCGTCTCACAGAGTGATGGTGTTGACAATATGTTGGGAGCAATTTTACTTGCTGCAAGGCCAGATATCCAGCAGGAGGTAAGTGAAAATTCATAGCATTTTATAAAAGAAACTTGAAGAAAAAGATTGTAATGTCCATTGTAAGTTTTCGTTTCATTTTAGTATACAATTTTAATAAGGACAAATACAGTTTAAGTAAAAAACTGGTTTGGGAATCTTAATTTGAAACTATAATAACTTTTTTAATTTATAGTAAGTAAGATATAAAGTTTTTAAAGCCTCTTCAAATCTTAAGGAAAATAATGAGAAATAAATAATAAAAACAACAAAAATAAACAAATTAAGCGAACCTGACTTGAGGGAATTTTTCCAGTGTTAATGGTATATGCTTTTGCACGTGGTGAGAAAAGATATATGAATATAAATCTATTTCATTGTTTGTTTTCGAGTAATTTTTGTGCTTAGCAAAGTTCTATTCCTATTCAGAGCTAGAAGTGATGATATCTTATTTCGAGTACAGTAAAAGATGTAAACATATTACTCTTTTGTTAGGTTTCACTATATTTTGATCACGTACTGTACCGCGGTAATCGTTGTGTGAAGGTTTCAAATGATGACTTCGCAGCGTTTACATCTCCTAACTGTGAACCATTGGCTACTGTGGGTGTAAACACAAGAGGTAAGGTGATTTTCAATAGAAATGTACAAAGCAGTTATGAAACTGGTTTTCAAAAAATTAACATTCTCGTTCAAACTAGCTTTAATATAATCATAAAGAAGGTTTTTAATAGCCAATCGAAAATATCTGCAAACTTCAATCGGCCCGAATTAAGAAAAAGCAAAAAACAAAACAAAAAAGGAGCAGCAGCATTTATTCGATTCGCAGCATTGATTCGATTATTCGTAGTATTTGATTAAAACAATAGCCCAAGAATAAAACTACGTTAATTAAAAAAATCAAAAAACAGTGATATATCTTACACTGAAGAAAAAATATTCTTTCCGAGCAGTTGTTCAACATCATATATCCGTGGTGGTGGTGATGGCGGCGGCGGCGGCGGTGGCGGCGGTGGTGGGGGTGGCGACGACGACGACGACGATGGTGTTGACGACAACGATGACGATGATGATAATGGTGTTGATGATGATGATGATGGTGTATGATGGTGTATGATGGTGCTGATGATGATGATGGTATGTATCATCCGATATGATTCCAATTTCTATTTGTTATTTCAGTGATTAGGAATAATGACCCGACCAGTAACCGGATCAGTAATGAAGCGAGTGGCTTACAGATCTTGACCACACTGGAAAGCAAAATTTGCGTTATACGGATTTTCCCCGGGATAAGCAGGCAATTGGTGTGTTTTTAATCTTTTGTATTCTCTTTTGATCTTTATTTTATCAGATTATTCTGTACAGAAATTTTGAATAACACAAGTGTAATTATGTTTTGACTAACATAATGAGTGCTTGATATAATCAATCTACCTTGCATCTCGACTGTTATTCATATATCCTGAAGCGGAAATCTAAAGTAACATGACAAAGATTAATAAAGGAATAAACAGAAATGACAGCATTCTTAATTGATTCTTAATCTGGATGTATGGGTGTAAAGTTGGATGCTTAGTTTAATTTGAAATCGTTTCTTATTCTCGAATGGTTGGAAATGGCTTTTGTATGAGTCACCAAATTTCATTTAATGTGCACTGGCGTAGCCAGGATGTTTTATTTATCGTTTAAGGGAGGGGGAAGGAGAAGGGAGGGGGGGGGGGACAACCATGAGCGGCAAATGGTATTTGTGATTGGGGTAACCGTAAGTATGTCGCCGTAAGACTACATTGCTTTGTGCGTAGTGCAAAGCCCCACGGTATGGGGTCCAGAGTCCCGCCTAAGAGTCCCTGGTAGTTTCCATGGGGAGAAGACCCGAAAGCTTTAGGAAATTACGTATGTTAGAGATATGAAATTCGCTAAAATTCAAGCCGAATCGTGTGGTGTGTTTTTAACTGGCAAAGTTCCAGAAAGCTACAGGATATGAAGGCAATTAGGCAATGGCGTAAGCCAAGATGTAATTTAAGTTTTGTTTGGGGGTGGGGGAGGGGTGGGGGTAACTGTCTGTGTGATATGTGTCATACAGTCTGAAGGTGTGCATTATATAAACAGTTAAGCCTCAAAACAAAAACAAAACACTTGGCAATTAACATTTCGGTAAAACGTGCTCCCCTGTGCTAAACATATATTTTTGATGTGTAATTTATTTATTTTTGGTGTGGGATTGGGGGCATGGCCCACTTCTGGCTACGCCAATGTTATTGTGTGATATGGGATGTCAACATAGCATAAACGTTTAGTAGATGTTCATGAAAAAGTAAATAATCATTATTCATATCTATACCAGTGCTTTTTCCTAAAAATGATAGTCATTATGTAGAAATTAGATTTGGAAATAGAACGTAGAGAACAACAGTACTAAGGACCTATAAACGAATTTTTTTTAAATGAACTTATTTGAATTTGCTTTAAAATCCGACAATGCTTCAAATATAAACCTTGAGATCATTTTTACCTCTTTGAAATATATTGGTTTATTCATGTTTCACAGTAAATGAAGTGTTATTCTAAGCATCTTACTCATGTAATGTTCTCTAGTCAATTGATTGCAAAAATGTATTGAAAGCCAGCAAAGTGCTCTAGGATATAGCAAATCGATTAACTAAGCTGGACGCTTTATTATATTTTTTAACAAATTCAAAATCTGAACATTACACTGTTACAATCATCCACTTACTCTTTTCAGCCTTTAAGGTTTTATCTTAAGAAAGACGTGAGCATGTGATACATTAGTGACAGCAATAGAGAAGAGGCAATTCGGTGGCTAAACCATCAATAATTTGAGAAAAAATACCATTACATATGGTCAAATTCATTTGCATCTAAACAGCAACGTATTACCTTTTGACAATGACTATATATACCTGATTGAAGCTGTTCTCAATCGAATATAAACATTTAATAAAACACAAAAGTTGAAAGAATAAATGAAGAAATGATAAAAAGTTAGGCTAACCTTACCTTTTGCAAACGATTATGTGGCTACAATTGCCCACAAATAATATCCGACGACTTATGAAATCCCTGCCTTTGTAATTTCTATAAGTGTCATCGACTTCTATGCTGATAAAACGACTCGGACATAATTAAGTTAAAACATTAATCACATTGCTAGCGTGTCTGGATGAATTGTGTTGAAATCAAGATTTTGGGCTACAGTCTATAAAAGTCTTTCGCATCGTGTTATATGAGAGATGAATCTGGGCCAACAGGTCAAAAAGGATGAATTGTACATAGGAAGCTTAAACACTCAAGCTGTTATGCTGGAATTATTTGGTATTTGGAGGGAAAGAAGCGTTTTGTCTACCAAATAGGCCTACAAGTGATCATTGTTCGGATTATTTTGTCAATGAACAATGACTGTGGTCAAACGTCATGTCAACACAAGAACAATTTTTTGAAATTTGTGTTAAACCCTTGGTAGGGCATGACAAAGGATCAGGCACGTAACCAAGGGGAAGCCGTGGCTTCCCCCTTCCCCCTTCCCTTTGCTGAATGTCAAATTATTTGAAGATGTTTTTTAAATTATTGTAAGGCTTATGCTTCTGAGTTTTTCCGCTTTATATATAGTTAACTCAGGTAGAAATCATTTTTCATAGAGGTCGGCTCCCACCCCCTCCCTCCCGTTTGTAATTTCTGGCTAGTGTCCGCAGAGGGTTAGGTGTGTGTTCTGTTATCCTTACCCCAATCTTTAAATTAACTGTATCCAGAGGTACTTTTGGTCGTCATTGCGACTTTTATGAGGGTAAAAAATGGCAAAAGACCAATGGAGTACTTCTACATTCCTCCTATTAGTTAGAGTAACAACATATTAAGTAAGGTCATGGTAATGAGGTGGAAGGGGTAGGGCCGTATGAAGAGAAGCCTCTCAGGGGGAAATGACACTAAGAAATTAAGTTTCCATGAAATGATGCTACTAATCGGGAAATTTGCTTGAATTTTGCGGAAAATATCTTCCTTTTTTGGGAAATTTTCGTTAATGAGCGGGAAGTGTTGCCAAATTTCAGAATTTTAAAATCATTTTGACTTTCTTTATTTTACATTAATATTTTCCAATTTAACCTCATAACATGGCAGAAAGTGTGTTACCAGGTTGGTAGCCGAGAGAAAAGGGGAGGGCGGGAGGGGGGGAGAGGGGTGGGAGGGGGGGGGGAGGGGTTGTTGTTTAACCCCTGCCAATATTGTAGAGAGATCGTAAATTTGATAAATCAATTTTGGCTAGTTGATCAACCAATCAAGATGGCATTATTTATACTCGTCCCTGATTGCAAGCACCATCAAAGATATTTTACTTTCAAACATTCTTACGGCATGCAACATTTGTTAAGGAATCCCTCCTACCAACGACAAAATGTTTCGAAAACCTTTGTTACAAGTAATAATAATCGCGTTTCTTAGGGTGTTAATACGCTAACAACAATTTTTTTCATATTAACATATTTTAATTTAATTTTCATTTTAGCATATTTCATCCTTATATGATTTTGCAACAAAAAAGCGGATGTCTACAACATCTCGATTATTTCCCCCATTGAACCTCCTTGTATGCTAGTTGGGCAAAACTTATCTTATCAAACAGAAACCAATAAGTTATGATTACTCCTTCCCTCCTCCATTTCTCAGTAACTTTCAGATAAACAACATCTATATCTTGCTTCATGCTGATGTTCAATTTATAGGTTTTTCAATAATTCAACTGCTAAAACAAAGCATCCCAAACTTAATAAAGTAGTATATTTATATATTCAGGGAAATGATTTATAGTTTGCTGTTTTGCAGATGCGTGCCTTTTTGGACACATCTCCCAAGGGTGTTGTACTTCAGACATATGGGGCAGGAAACGCACCGACAGATTCAGGTTTACTGCAAGAACTAACTGCCGCTATAGATCAAGATGTCATCATTGTCAACTGTAGTCAATGCAGTAAAGGGAACGTAACGCCCATCTATGAGACAGGACAAGTATGGAACCTTTTCCTCCGATCTATATTACATTTTGTAATTTAAACTAACTACAATTTCTCAATTCGTTGTACCAACTTGTTTTCCGGCCAAAAATATAAAGATACCATGAAATTGTGTATACATTTCATAAGGAAGTTTACGTAAATTGCATTGCAACCATATAAGGAAAATATTCAAATTAAATCTGAGTATTTCTTGTCCCATTTCAGGCAAAGATAACACAAGAAGTTCTTTTCTTTCTTCTTTTTGAAGGCTCTTCAGGGTGCAGGTGTTATTTCTGGAGGAGATATGACTACTGAAGCTGCATTTTGCAAATTAAGCCATGTCTTAGGCTTGGATCAATCTGTCGATGAAGCGAAGGAAATGATGCAAAGGAATTTGAGAAACGAAATGTCAAATTAAATGACCACAAAATAATATGGATAACAACTTTTTGTAAAAATATGTAAACGATCTTAGTATATTCACAACACACAATAATCGAATTCTTATTGTAACTATCAGATATTAAAATGTGCTAAGGATACCATATCCGCAACAAAGCGAAAATCGAAAAAAATATGTCGGCTGTTTAAAGATCAGTTTAGTAGTTATTGCTGGTATCTGAATTTTGTAATAGGGACAAAAGATAAACAGAACAATAAACAAATAATTTGATAAGTTTGTCACATTATTTATTTCTTAACAGTGAAGAATAATTTCATTGAAAAATTTTACTATTATAATTAAAATAAAAAAGCATATGAAAAGAAAACATACAAAAATTGACTCTCTGTGTTTTATCTATTAAGTTATGCAATATTTTACCTAAAAAATTGCCTTTCTTTGTTAAGTTCTATTTCCACCCAATTATTTATTGGTGTTCAGTAAAAGAAATCTTATTGGATGAATAATTCATAACTAACAACACCATGTAGCTTTAGATTTAACTGACTTTAAAATTAAATTAGCCTAAAATTATATGTAGCATTTTCTTAGATCTTTCGAAAGCGTTTAATAATGTGGATCACAGTATTCTACTAATACAGTAGAAAATTATGGTCATGCCGAAATTTTCTTTTCTACAACTTTCCACACCCGACACCTGACTTTTTATACAAACAAATCAGGTATATTGTTGTTAACATTCATAACAAAGAATCGCTGTTCACTGCGCGCCATGTGCTATTAATCTAAATGTACAATACACACTCACGTTACGTATTACACAATTGACTGGTTAGTTGTGACTGCGAGTTTGACGTAGAAAACTTTCTCTTCTGTTTAACAAGCCCACACCAAAAGAGATGATGTGATGACATGTTTTAGGAGTAGTTGTGTCCTAATTAATAGAACATATCAGGACAAGGGTGCAAAAGGGTGAGCGGGAGGCAGAGAGAAAAATACTCCCTGAAAGGTTTTATTTCGATTCGGAAATTGACAAAAAATTGAAGGAAATTGTAGTAAAACCATTGGGTTTTTGGTAACATTTGGCAACATTTCCTGATAATTGATGAACATTTACCGAAAATCGAATAAGGGATCATCTTGTCGTCCTAGGTGTCGTCGTCGTCATTGTCGTCGTCTGCGGCGGCGACGTCCACAAATGTTTAAAATGAGCCTATAACTTAAGTTATGAATAATGCATATTCATGTAACTCAGCACAGGGGTAGAGGACATGGGTACTGTTCCTATGAGCATAATTGGGGGGCTGTGTGTGCATATTAATTACCTTATTTGCATAACAATGAAAATATTTCTATCTATTATATCTCTTACATCAAAGTGGGTGTGGGGATTTTGTTCACAAAAAATGATCATATTTGTGACAAGCATGGTCTACACTCAATGGTTAGGTGTAGTGTGCATATTAAGTAATTTACTTGCGTAAGAATAGACTCTTATACAAAATATTTAACCTGAGATAATAACTTTGCATAGTGGTATTGGTACTGTTCAATTAAGGTGATTGGAGGATGTGTGTGTGCATACTAATTAACTTATTTTCATAACAATGAAAATATTTGTATCTATGATATATCTTAAATTAAAGTGGGGTGTGGGGACACTTTTTCTAATCTATGTTACTTGTAAAAACATGCATTGTTTTTAATTGTAAAATGAGAAAATCAAAAAAAAATGGCAAGCGAGACTTACTAACTTCGCATTTCTAGTTATGATCTTGGACCAACAATTTTTCAAGTGTTGGAAAGTGTCTCGAGAGGCGGTGGAACTGGCCTACACCCCCTCCGCCTCCCCCATCCACACACACACACAACAACTTCTTTCAAAAGTTTAAAAAGCAAGCAGAGGAAAAAGTACCTTTTTTAGATAGGACAAGCTATTACCATTTTTCAAAGAAGGAACGTGACCTTGAAAACTTTTGGCTTTAGATTATATATCTAATCTTTTAATTAAAGAAAGTAACACAAATATTGTACTAAAAGAGCTTTTAAAATTGATATGGAGTATTTGCATTGTTATGATTTGTGCATTAAATTCATGTAATGTATGACCTTCAATATTTGGTGTAGTCTATTTTTACAACAGGTGAATTTCTTAACAAAGCGAACAAATGTATGTAAACTTTTCTCGTTTTTTTCATTTGTTGTTGTTGTTTTTTATGCCTTTTAAACAATCTAACACGAACATTTTATTAAAAGATTAATGTTTTATATGCATATTTAAAACACGGCTCAGAGGTTTTTGCATTTGCGAATGACCTATCAAATGTTGAGTCATTCTACTCGGACCAAAATCTATTGCTCCGTGGATAAAATACGCATATAAACACTCCTTAAAACATTCATCTTTAGGTATTGCATAGATATAATCTACTTCAAATGTTCACTAAGGACAATCTTAGAGCCAACCAATCCTACATTGAAATTTTTCTGCTGAAAAAACAGGAAAAGAAATCACATACGCCTACCTTTGTTTTCCCAACTTATAATTTGTGAAAATACTTTACAAAAGATATTTTGGAAATGGGGTACAGAGCAAAACTAACAATGTGGACCCATGCCCTTGCCATAGACTGAGGTACCAACCCCACCTTCTTTGCAAAGTTCAAAAAGCATAGTACCCCTTTATAGAGAGATATAACTTAGGTTTTTTTGCCATGTGGTAATAAAGACCTTTCCTTGATTATAACTGGTATACTTACAGACAGATTGAAGAAAGTAGCCCAAACATTTGCTTTGCGGTGAAACTCAAAATTACTTTGCTTTGGAAATATTGCTAGAGTAAAAATTGCATATTCACGTACCAAGGTATAATGGTAAAACATAGGGTTGGTATAGTACTTGTACTTTTTGCATTTAACATTTTTGCATAAAAACACTAATCTGACCTTTGATTCAAGACCTTTGACCTTTTTATTTTAAATTGTTGTTAGAATATTAAATCCTACCCACCTATGCAATTTGTAAAAATAACAAAGTGATTCCTGCAAAAAATACAAGCATCCTAAAAACTTGTTTTATTTAACCTGTAACCATTGATCTTTGTACCCCAAATCCTTGGAGACCTAATTACCCCTCAAATCGCACATTTGACCTTTAAGCCTAACCACCAAATCAACATCTGAATGTTTTTAACATTTATTTTACCCTATTATATGACACGCCCGCGCTCAGATCACTCTTATCATTCCAAAACTATGAAGGAAATGGTTAAAAGAATCACTAGCTATATGATCTCTGACCTTTAATCTTTTGACCCAAAACTTTACAGAACACAAGTTCATGTACCACAGTATCATGGTACAGCATAGGGTTTGTATAGATCTTACACTTTCGAAATTTAAAGTGGCACAAAAATGTACAAATTAGTACATGATTGCCCCCTAAATCACATATTTGACCCTGACCTCTGTCCCTTGACCCTAATCACTAAAACAATGTCTGAAATTTACCGTGCCCTACTGTATGACAACATTCATACTTACGTCACACTTACCATTCCATAGTTATAGGGGAAAATGGTGAAAAGTGGTCAATACCTTTGTGACCTTTGATCGTTTGACTCCAGAGTCTAGTGACACAAACTCATGTACCAAGGTATCATGGTACAACATAGGGTTGGTATAGGTCTTGTTCTTTTTGAGTTTAGAATGCCGCAAAATTTTGCCTAAAAAACACTTAATTCACCTTTGACCCACGATCTTTGACATTTTGGCCTCCAATTATTTTAAAGTTTTGTTAGAATATTAAATCCTACCCACCAATGCAATTTGTAAAGATACGTAATTCCTTCAAAAGATACAGCCATCACCAAAACCTTGTCGCATTTTAGCTTTGACCTTTGTATCTTAAAACCTTGGAGACAAAAGTTCTGGACCAGGGGTATCCGTCCACCATTTTTGGTTCATGTGTGTAATACTGTTTTCGAGTTATAAGCGACACAAAATTAATTGTTGCATACACACACATGCACACACACAAACCCACGGACAGACGCAAAAATCACCAAATGTTGTGCCGTTTCAAAAGCCTATGACCACTAACCCCTAATATGGCGCTATTATGTTAGACCCCCTGGTGCCACCCTAATATTAAGGGGGTGGCCATGTAAATGTAGTGTAAGAGGTAAAGACAGTTATTTACATATACAGCAAAGTTACTACATACAATATCTCATCCCCACATATATGTATATGTGGGGATGAGATAAAACGATTTAAAAGAGAAGAATGCAGAGCATATATTCATATAAAATCACATCAAATAAGCACAAGTGTCATATCTTTATATATCTTAACATAAATTTAGGTAAAGTCAACGGAAGATACAGTTAAGAAGAACAGTATGATATATGCACACAGTATTGTTGATGAATAACCTGCCGTCAAAAAACTATTTTTTGAGACGGCTGTTTAAAGTCTAATACAAAAAGATCAACGACTGTCTTTTGTTTTCGATATGTTTTTTTTTCTGCAAACCTAAAAATATAACAACTATCATTTTGTATCTAAATTTACTTACCACCTACTCAAAAAGTTGAATGATTCCGCACAGTCCTTTTATAGACGACAAGTTCTTACAAAAATGGAAATGCAAATTTGAACTCTGCTCTTTTATCAATTTATCTTAATATTTGTACTTGAATAAAATCATATATTTCTATGTATTATAGCAAAGTCCATAAATAGCTGTAACCAAATTTAAGTAGATGACCGATGATCTGGTAAACAACAATGACACAATTGGCATAATTGAAAATAGTTAAAAATCTAGTTTAAAATCTGAAGACTAGTCATATCTGACTTCCTTCCAGGGTATTCACAAAGTTTTGAAATACATTAATCGTCAGCGCTAACAAATTCCCCAACGGTGTTTAACGATTTTCCAACTGAAAATACCCTGCTCGTGGTATAGGTTTATGAATATAAATCAAGCTGTGCATTCATGGTAATGTAATATATGGATATAACGTATGATAAATAATGTAGAGTAATATATAGATATAACATATAATATATAATGTTGAGTAATATATGGATATAACGCGCATGGCTTCCTTTTTTTTTTATCAAAGTAATACCTTGTTCTTATATAGGGTTTTTACATGCGTCATGTATCTCAAAGCGCTTACAATGGAAACGCGCCTCAACTGCTCAAAGCTGCAGCCAGCATACGACGCACATGCCTGAACTAATTATCCGGCTCCAATCTCTTATGCTGAGCATTAATTAAGCGAGAGGACAGCAAGTTCCATTATTGAAGTCTTTGGCATGACCCAGCCAGGAACCTAACCCACAACCTGATAAGCGGGTGCTCTACTAATTGAGCTAACATGCATTAAAACTTTTAGTCGCTTCTTCGTCAAGTAAAGTCAATGAATACAAACTTCACAAAACTTACATTCTTCGCATCATCTGGAAATCCAGTCCAAATATTCATTCATATTCATTCAATTACGCAAAACGTTGCCGTTTAGTGTCCCTCTTATTGGTTTGATAAATTGAGGTGGGATGAGAAATAATGCTAAAGATCAATGGACAGATAGCAAAAAGTTGACCTTAGCCCACATGTAAGTGCAAGACAGTATGTTAAAAACCAATAAAATAGCAAACTGTTTAATCCGTTCAAAACTGACTATTTTACAGCACTTTGAATCTTTAAGGCCTTATCATATGAAATTATGCAAATTTTATTTAAACTTGTGACATCACAATAAATCAACCTTTGAATTAGCTTGTGATATCCTATTGTTTTTCAATCCTGCACCAATATTTTTTCAAGGGCGGATTTCGTGTTAACATGGACAGTTATATACAACAAAAGTCAACGTTTCTGCTTGATCATGCAGAAATACCGACAACCAATCAATCAATCGCTTCCGAGGCGGTAATTGATTGGCTTATCGGTGATTGTGTCAATACTTTGACCAATCAGAAACATCGAAAATTCATGGTGGGGCCCAGGGAGCGAAACACCAGGAAGCTCTTAAAAAATCACTTATCAAAGTCAGTTCTGATCAAATTTATGCTACAAATGACATATTTGTTACATATATCGACAGCAAAGTTTCATAAGGCTCCATGTCTTGATGCCCCTGAAGCTGGTAGAAATTAAGTATTTACCAACTTGAACGTTATATCTGATCAAATATATGCTGCAAACGTGACGTATTTTTTGTTTATATGTATCAGCAACATCATAGGTGACGTGCCCCCGCCCCCAACTTTTCTCAAAAGTTTAAAAAGTGCCATTTTCAGAGAGGAAAGTGCCTTTTTTTCTGAGGGAAAATGTCCTTTTTCAGAAGGAAAAATGCCCTTTCAAAGAGAACAAGTGCTTTTTTAGAGAAGAAACATGCCCTTTCAAACATTGAAAACCTTTTTTTTCCCGTATATATCTGATTCTTTTAATTAAAGAAAGTAACCCAAATACTGCCCTGAAAAGACTAAAAATGTGAAATTTCACGCGCTTTGCGCGCAGACATTATTGGGGCCAAGCAGCGCTATACCTATTCAACAATATTGGACTTTTTCAAAATGAAAAAGCCAATGCTTTTCCTACCTTGTTTTGCAAGCTTATAATTTGTATAAATTCTTTAAAATAGGGCCTTTTTAGAGTATACGAGCCACCGCAAATATAATTAGTGGGGCATCTTTGAAATGGGCCATGCATGGCAAAAGCTATTACTTGGACCCGGGCCATTGTAATGACATAAACTGACGTGCCCTCTTCCCATCTGTTTTATAAAGTTTAAAAGGTGCCCCTTTACAGACTGACAGAGATAAAAAAGTGTTACTTAAAATATTAAAATATATTTAAGTCTCCTTATTATTGATCTTTTTATTGACAGATTGAAGAAAGTAACACAAACATCAAGCAAAATACCTCCAATTTCCGCTCGCGGAGCGCCTTTAATTTGGGTTCTAGAAAACAACATACAAACACTTGCCACTGATTCGCTAAAAACGGGCTGTGAATTTGGGCCATCTGGTCTTATTTATACTAAAAATATATATCTTATTCTCAGCAACAAAACAAAATTATGGCCTCCATAAGGACCCTTTTGCTTTTCACATTATTTTAGACATGAAGTATTCCGATTGATGAAACATACAATGGCTAATCATGATCTATAAGTCTAAATCCTTCCGATTTCAAGACTTATGATCTGAACATTTTCGAATTCAGCAATTGTTGTAGATTTCAATAAAATTGTTATATTTGACTGAATTTTGGACCACACTATCTTGAATTTTTGAAGCTGTAAATTAAAAACAGAATCGGTCAATAGTAATGTTCTAACCAGAAAGTTGAGAAATTTCCGTCGTGGGGGAGGGGTATGGGGGTGGTTGACCATATAAAGCTATATTGTTGTGCTACATGCTTTAAAAATACGACAGTTGGAAAATGCCCATCATATCCTGTATCCCCCCCTTTCAATCATCTTCCGCCGCCTCTGAACAACACACATCTATTTTAGGGACCAAAGAAAATTCAGTATTTACCAGTCATTTCTAATCATAATTATGCTGCGTATGATACATTTTTTTTACACACACTCTTAGAAAACAAGGTTCTAGCTGGTGTTTCTATTTGGAATTACATACTTTATAAATACGGTTCTTAATTTGTCCCGTATTTGGAGCCTTCTCTTTTGTATAGAACCTTTTTATCTCATCAACCACATATACATATAATTGGGGATGAGATATTGTAATCTGCTGTATAGGCAAATAACTGCCTATATCTCCTACACTACATGGCCACCCCCCTGATATTAGGGGGCTGGTGGGGCCCACCAGGGGATCTCATATGATAACCTTAAATTAGGAGTGACAATTTTTTGGAACGGGACAAAATTTGGTAATTTTTGCGTCTGTCCGTGTTTTTGTGTGTGTGCGTGTGTGCGTATGCAACAATACATTTTGTGTCGCTTATAACTCAAAAACTGTAATACACACATAAACTACAATTAGTGGATGGGTACTCGTCGCCCGCAACTTTTGTCTCCAAGGTTTTGCGAAACAAAGGTCAAAAGTCACAGGTCAAATGGGACAAGCTTTTGGTGATGGCTATATTTTTTGACGGAATTACTTAGTATCTTTACAAATTACATAGCTGGGTAGGGTTTAAAATTTTAACAAAACTCACAAATAGTTGGAGGTCAAAGGTAAAAGGTCATGTGTCAAAGGTCAAATAAGTGTTTTTTATGCATAATTTTTCGGCATTTGAAATTCAAAAATACAAGACCTATACCAACCCTACGTTTGTATTATACCTTTGTACTTGAATTTGTGTCCCGTAGACTCTGAGGACAAAAGGTCAAAAGTCACAGAGCTATTGACCACTTTTCACCATTTTCCGCTATAGTAATGGAATGGTAAGCGTAACATTAGCATGAATAGTGTCATACATAAGGGTACAATAAATGTGAAAAAAGATGTTTCAGTGATTAGGATCAAGGGCCAGAGGTCAAATGTCAAAAATGTGATTTTCGGGGGTAATTATGCACTAACTTGTACATTTGGTACCAAAAGTCACAGAGTTGTAGTGACCCTGTTAGCTGTTTCCACCACTATGCTGTATGCCTAAGGTGATGAGATCAGTAACTGCATGGATTGCTTTCTTGTTTTCGAAGAGTGAATCAACCAAATTTTATGTTCGGATTGAGGAAGTGACATCCTGTAAGCTTTTAGAAATTCAGTATTTACCGGGGTTATTTCTGATCAAATAACACCTGCAAAAGTTCATGTGAGTGCCCACGGGATGAAGCTCTCGGAAGCTCACAGAAATTCAGTACTTGCCAGAGCCATATTTGTACAAATTTATTCTGCAAATGACTTTCATTTGGGGCCTGGCTTAGGGGCGAAGCTAACAAAAATTAAGTTTTTACCAAAGTCATTTATGGTTAAATGTCTCCAATCCTCACTTGTTTAAAAACACTACATACTTTCCCCCTCTTAGTTTCATCAACTCGTATACTTTTCAATCATGATGTGTTTTAAAATGCTGAAATCTAGGAAAATGGTGGGTTTGGACAACCTTTGCAGCTATGCTACCAGCCACCCCTACATTGGGGTTGGCCACACTTTATCGGTGAGAAGCAAGGCCCAACTTAGCTGCGTGTAGTTGTAAAATATTTACTCTCATTAATCGAACGATTTCAAAATGCTAGAATAAAAAACTACATTATATGAAAATAACTTACAATTGCCGATTTCTGTTCGCCATTTTATGCCTTCCTGTCATCACAAACAGTTACAAAAGAGAATGTATTGTTGCCGTACATGATCTTTATTTTGTAGTTTTTGTTATTTGTTCATTTTCCCCCCGCGTTGCTGCAGAAAGATTACGTGGAAGCAATGGTGAGGTATTGACTATCATATCACAAGCTTTGTCAGAAAATGTCTTGTCGATCTCAAATAAAGGTAAATCTTTCTTTGAAAGAATTCACATTAGATCTTCGAAGACTTTGGGCTGATTCGAGGAATGAAATTATCCAGGATGGCTTGTGTGTCAGATAATTAAGTAAAATGTCTGACAAAACTTCATCTTAGTTAAACTAGTCCTTTCAAATCGTATTAGATTCTATCCCTAATTTTCTCCTCGGATTTGAGCAGTAAAAAATGACCATGACAAGAAATGGGGAGAGGGTGGGATTGCCAGTTACTGGGGACGAGTCCCCTAGTCACATGTACCGATGGCACTGATTGAGGGTGTTGTTCAATTCCAAAAAATGATGCCAATGACGAGTATCGAGAAGATCCTAACACCAGTCTGCCAGTGAATGACATTAGGATCAGTTACTTTCCTTCATACAACCATGTCATTGCCATAGAATTCAATTTCTCCCTTGCTTCTTCTCACATGCTCACACAAAATAGATTGATTCTTATTGAAGGGATGTTAAAAAAAAAAAAAAACCTCTATGCATGTTATAGGTTCCTTTAATAATATTGTTGGAACTTTGTGAGAATGGGACGTCATTTAATGTTTTTCTAAAAGGATAATCGTATGTAAAAATATGGACCCACTGAGTAATGAATACGAGCCTTTAGGAATCACACAAATGGAATTGCTATTTTTGACAGAATCACATTAACCTGCTGGAAATATTTACATTTACCCCCACCCACTTACCCCTCCCCTATAAAAATAAATAATGATACAAATAATCAATACACCAAAGCTAGTCTTATATTGGGGTTCCTTTCCTTTGATGTATTCTGTTTTCGATCTCCTGGTACGATGATATGATGGATTGGTGAATTAACCTATTGGTAAATTAGGCTACTGAAAATATTTATCTTCACCTCATCCAACCCCACCCCGCAATACAAATTTGTAGGAAATTTGTAGCTGCGCAGTCATGTATAATACGAATAAATATTTGATATTTTGAAACTGGAGCTGTCTGGAAATATCCAATTTACTTTTTTTCCAACATGTGTGTTTCCCCAGCTGTAAAAGGAATACAGATTTAAACTTAACCAATTGATATGATTTATCAACTGATGCGAAGAGAACAAAACAAATGAGTAGTGTGACGAAATACTATGTCAGTGACCGATATAAAAAATAGGTATTTGTTTATATGTTATTAGGCCGTGGTACTCTGTTTGCATTCCGTGGTTTCAATATTTGCATTTATTACAAGCTACCGCTAATTGGAACAGCCAATATTCGATTTTAATCTCAGAGACTTACAATAAACTTTCATGAACCTTCATACAAATAGCAATGTTAGTACCAACTGTGTCTTTTACTTACTTAAGACTATTTTCGGTTTTAATTGCGTTATGACCCACTCAATATTGATATCAAGCGGAATGTGAATTACGTTTAACAAGTACTTGAAATGATAGAATGCACCACGAGCTTTGTTTAGCCGTGACTTCTTAAAATTCACTAATGAGGCTTCCGAAATATGTGAAATCATCTACTGACTCTAGCTTCTCCCCCTCTGAAAGGGGTATTCATGTTAGGGGTGGTTAAGTGCATAGTTTGTGTCTTTTTTATGTTGATTTAGAGGCAAATCGGCTCAGCATATGAGCTGAGTGTGTCTGTTTTCTCCTGCAGTGGTATTATTTGAAGAACGAAGTGTCATCAACAAAGTGGCGATCCTCAGGTGAAAATACATAGACAACTGGAATCCACGTGCTTTTTCTGAGGTTGTCCTTCTCACCCACCATTATATTTCAATATAGGGAGAAGAGTATTGATGAAAGTGTGCACACCTGTCTTACTCCTGACTATGCATTAAACCAATTGGAGAGTGAGCAATTATGAAACTGCATTCAAAGAGGTAGAGGAATAGATGTACAAGAGTGACAATCATCTGAGGATTCCAGGTTCGCAGGATCTTCCACAGGTTCCTTCTATGGACACTATGAAAAGCCTTTCGGAAGTTTATGATGTTACTGTCGAGGGGTGAGGTCCATTCAAGCCATTGTTCGATTGTGTCGCGTAGTGCGAGATTTGGTCGGAGCGTCCTTTTCCATTTTCTGAAACCTGGTTGCTCTTGTCTCAATTTCTGGTAGTAGTAAGAGAAGCCTATACAGGTAGTGACCAATCAGGAGCCAGTATTCCTGTCACGTGACTATTTTTCATAAATTTTAATGATTATATTAGCATAGAAAGCAAGTACACGGCCATGTGAGATCAGCACTGCCAAGAGGTTTTAAACAGCCAACACTATAAGAACTAGCTGACCCATTACCAACAGAAGTAATACCACCTATTAATGTCAACAAGAACGGCAACGCGCTGGGCATAGATAGTATTTATGCCGAGATGATTAACGCTGGTAAGGACACAGCAGCGAAGGCAACAACTGACCTCCTCCATATGATATGGAGTATTGGCACCATGCCAGAGAATGTAGCAAAGGCCGGGGATGATGGTGAAACTACCCAAGAAGGAGATATACAGAAAGCAATAACTGGCGAGGTATACTTATCTTGTCTGTACCACGCAAGATATTCTGCCGAATACCTCTCAATCGGATTGCCATTGACGAGAAGTAGTAAGAGGAGCCTATACAGGTAGTGACCATTCAGGAGCAAGTATTCCAAATTATATGCAAATTAGGAGGAATGTATGTAGACATATATATAGATTAAGTTTGAGGCATTATTATTGCACTGTTTTATTTGTATTTTGCTAAGAAAGTTTATGAGAACTTGCATGGTCACGGTTGAAATAGATCGATTACCTTATGCTGTTGTGGCAAGTGCCACTCTCAAATCACGCCGATGGAGGGGTGGATTAATTAATTAATTAAATCAAATAATCTTCTGTTGTCATTGTATTTTGGATTTTTCATTAAGAGTTCATAAATTGTATGAAAAATAGCACAACTGTTTACCACAAGAGAGTTTTTAAACACTAAGTTAGGCAGTTTTGTACACTGGACATGCGTATTAAATGAACTAATTTACTTACATTTGCATATTCAAGTACATTTATGTGCGCCAATGTAAAGATCAGTATTACCTTTCAATTAACACATACTTTTAATGGTAGCAAATGAAAGAAAAATACCTAAAATAAGCATCATGATATTAAAAAAATGTCTCCCAAAAGTGCAGTGGAAGGCTCAGGCGTTTAAAGGCTAGTGGTGGCACTTTTCGTGTATCACAAGTATCAGTCCCTCAACCAGTTCTGATTAAGGGAGTTTTAATGTAGAATGATACAGCTAATTCCTTCTCGACAAACCGGGCAAACAAGAAACTACACGACAGGCGACAACCTGGATGGATCATATCTCCCGACGAGACTTTATACATCGAAAACTGGGAGCATTTTCTCGACACACAGCGTAATTTGCGATACAAGCCGCAACAATTTCCGCACAAAGTTTATCGAAAATCAGTTCTGGGGGGCTACACTCCCATATCTCAATGGTGACGCCCCTTTTTGTATTTCATTTAAAGATTTTTTGGAAATATTGGATATCTCTGGAAAGCATTAAATCAGGCTAAAGTTAAGTAATCATCAATATAAATTACTCAGGAGTAAGGGCTGAAGGCTGACATACCCTTATACGTATACAGTAAAATTTCTAAACCAGCCATTTTCAAATAAACTTGCAATAATGCTTCTAAATATTAAAAGATATAATGTAGCTTACTAAAATTTTCTTTGTATTTTTCCTCTGCATATGAAAGTTGGACATGTCTGAACACGATCCTTAATCTTCGAACACGAGATATTCGTGAAAAACATTTTCTGACAACAAATATTGAAGATAGCAAATGGTGCTTGTGAAAAACATCTCCCGTGATCAAGCTTGTGATCACTTCTTTTTTTAATCATTAATTTAACCCAATCAGTGTTTGCCATCCCCTATCAACCTATTTAAGCTATAGCGTGTTTTATTGAGAAACATGTTCATTAATCATAAACACATGTGCAAAACCAATAAAAACTTTGAACCCGCAATAAGCTCCACCTCTTTGCAATCTCTTTTAAAATATGAAAACTTAAAGAAAAATAATACAGCGTGTCTGACAAGCAATTATTTTTTATTTTGTAATGGCAAGTGACTCAAGTAAGATGACTATGCGTGTGCACTTTCTTAAATACCATTTTTAATAATTGAAAGTTCTTTTCCGATTTTTTTTAAAGAAAACTATGTTTGACTTCTTCAGTTATTGTCTGTTGTCTCTTATTTATCTTTGATATTCTCTCAAAAACATAACAAAATGTATATATAATTATATTGCATTATTTGACATAATTAAATGACTTTTAATATAACAGAATAAAGACAAGTTGAGATACTATAACTATAAACTTTGAAGTTGTAAAACTGTGAGCCAAGGCATCCAAACCTTATCCAATTCATTAAAATGTATGTCCTTCTTGAATATAAATCTTTGTAACCTAAAATAATAAAATTTAAAACATTTGTAATCCGCATATTGAAGGTTTAAACTTATAGACTTTTTTGTTAAAGATATATAATTTTACAAATGATAATCAAATTAAGCATACGATTCAAATTACCACCTAGTATAATCATTTCTACATTCTGAATATTAAAGTCAATATCACTTTTTTAAACCGCACATGTACAAAATGTCATAGGATCTGAGCAAAAACAATGAAAGAATAAATGTTGAATCGTTTCAATTTCATTATTAAAAAAGTAATATAATTTGAATCAACAGCTTCAAAGGTAAGAATTGGAGGGAGTAATACGATAAATAAGTCTGTACACTCTAAAACAGATGTGGTCAAATTTTACCTTCATATGGTCAAATTTTGACCATAGTATTGATCAACTACGCACAGATCCAAATATGGTCAAATTTGACCATAATACTATGGTTATTGGGTTTAACCATAGTCAGATAGTACTATGGTCAATTTGACCATAGTTTGACAATAATTAGATCGGTGCATAGTTGATCAATACAATGGTCAAATTTGATCACAGTACTATGGTCATGCTTTTGACCATAGTACTATGGTCAAAGCAAATGGCCATTGTGTGGGTCAAATTGACTAAACCATATAGTCATATTTGACTATTAAATGGTCAAAACCTCTGAAATAGAAATAACACAAATTTTGGAAATTATATGAAGCACAAACCTTATTGGAATATTTTCACAACTTTGAACAGAACAATAGTATCTGAATGATGTCAGATTCATAACATATTTTGCTTTATCAAAGCCCTACAAAGAATGATTCACAATTTAATCGATTACAAATTTGTCTTTTATGTTATATTATCTTTATCTCAGCTTCATTCAACACCTTTTTATAAGTACTTAAGTTCTCAACATCACAATTTTTTCCTAAAACACTGATCACTGGATGAAGAAAGATATCAATTGATCACACAGACAGAAAGACAAATATTGATCACAAGATGCACATTATTGGGAGAATGTGATACTAAAATTATCAAGCAAATAAAAGTGTTCAGCTCTATCATTAGTTGTTGTGCTCCTTAAAATTTCAAACAGTCAGACCCGATCTGATATATAAGCAGGTCGGGTCAGACTTTTCCTCCTTATGTTCTTTATTCTGAAAACCACAAGCAATTAGGATCAAATTTCCCTTATCAATGGCTCCATTGTACTAGTTCTCCATTTCGTCCTGGGTTGTTATGAAAGTTGGTGTTGAGTATCAAATTAGCAATAGATGAAGTCTTTATCGTGTGCTTGAGTGGTTATTTTAATTAATATAAATAGTCTCATTATTTGCTACATTAAGTTTGTGGCTATAATTTGCTGGAACAATTTTTTAAGGAGAAGGACAAGTCATGTCATTTTCTTATCTTTGAAAACTTTACATTATTCTTTTCAAAACATTCTCCAGAAATAAAGTTCATTTTCAGCCTTTAAAGATATACAACTATTGACATCTAGTAGAAATTTGCATATACAGTATACAAACAATATACATAAACTACAAAAAGACCATATGGTACAGTACTTTAGTAGGTCATTTACATAATATTATCATTAAGGTTTAAATTAAAGTAAAAACTAGTATATAAATCATTTGTACATCGATTCGTAAAGTAATTGGATAATACACGGAGAAGCATATTTGACATTGAAATAGTGTTGGCCGGTCATGCTGATTGAAATCAAATGATTTTTAGCTCCACCCATTACACAGAGTGTAATGAGTGGAGCTTATCAAATCGTACGTGAACTCCCATATGTGCCTGTGCAATAGTTTGCTTTAAAATGCATCTCCTCCTAGGTTTTACCAGTTTTGCTTTTGAAATTTTGGCTCAAGTGAGATTTTTGTATGCTTCATATAGCTTGTATTTTGCTAAGAGATATTCTATGTATTTTTTTGAAATAAAGCTTCCGAAATGTTTTAAGAAAGTATCAGATTTCATACGTAGTGGCGGTAAAAATAGCTCTTTTAGCTGTTATGCTATTCTTGTACGTACCGTACCTTACATGGCATATGGACGTCCTCATACAGTACACGTGTTTCCTATTAACTAGTTTCATGTGTGTGTGTGTGTGTGTGAGTGTAGTCTGTTGATAATCTTGCATGCATATCGCAGTGGCTAAATCTACAAGCGAATCACAGTGTGTTTGGCGAAAACTATTTTCCAATCAAAATTCTAATATTTTGATGAATATGCTAATTTTCGGATAGGTGTCATTACATTTTCGTGATAATTACAGGTGAGTTGTCGTCAGTATCAGTTGTTGTTTATTGTCGATGGATTACAATATATGTTCAATCGTTCCATAACACTGTCGGCCTATCTGTCAAACCCATTCATTCTTGCGCTCTTAACCACCTGTTGCAGAATCGAACCGTATTGTTGCAGTGCATTGTCACGAGGAATAATTTATTTTCTTAAAAATAGTTGTAATTGTTTGTTTCTTGTTGAATTTCAATTATTATTGGTAACATGCACCCCGAATGTGCAGCAGTAAACAGTGAAACTAACAATATGGCATAGCGTACAGACGTAAGCTTAAAAATCCCACCCAATCAAGGCCCGTTTTACAAGCTGTTAAATCGACCAAAAACACAAGGTCAAATTACTTGAATCTTGACAATCAGTACATTGTCAAATAAAAAGTCAAATAAATTTTGCAAGAAAGAAAAAAACATTGCAAAATAAACAAATAGAAAAGGGTTTTAACAGAGCTAAACTTTTGCGTGATTCGCAAAGATGACGGTCATATCAAAAGGACTGAAATGATCAGAACTCCTTGGTGGTGGGGTAGTTTTGAAATGTATTACAGCGAGGTATATGCTAGATTCTCGCAGTGAAAGCCCTAGCGAGAAAGTTACGCAATGTTGATATTAAATGACATTAAAGGAAAGTTTTCTGTTATTTCTAAACTGAATTTCTATGCATATTTGGGCAATGGAAAAAATATACTTGTGGTGCAATATTCTAACTTAAATTGGAGTAAATTTGGTGTACTTTCCGAGAATTACGGTATTAAACGCGTGTAAACGATACACGCTTGCTTTGAAACTCTAAAACTGTTGAAATTTTAACATAAGGAATAATTGTCCAAAAAATGAGTAGACTTCCAGAATTTTTTTAAATTGCATATGAATTTAAAATTTAAAATATCAGATGACATGAATAAAACTGTTTTAGAATTAAAAGCAGTGAATTGATTTTTGCACTACTATGGGTAGAGCTATAACATCATTGATATATTGTTTTAAAACACTAGTTTAAGTCAAAACATATTAAAATATCAAAACACATACGTCTCAATTCTGCCTGACATGATGTTAGTATCTCAGTAATATTGGAGATGCAGTAGGGCCATTCCACAGTCTGTTACTTACGTGACGGACTGCGAAATGTCCCTGGCAGACCCTGGGGCCTTTCAGGGATCTGGCAGGGCCATTCTACAGCCTGTAACTTACGTGACGTCTGCACTGCCAGGGCCATTCCACAGTCTGCCACATAAGTGACACACCCATGGGGTCTTCCAGAGATCCCCTGGGCAGTTTTTAAATTACGATACGGGACTGCGGAATGGCCCCGGCAGACCCCTGGTACAACTATCAATTTTTATCAATTCAATTCAATCCATTTTTATCAATTCAATTCAATCCATTTTTATCAATTCAATTCAATCCATTTTATTTCATTTTATTCTAAATACATCATGTTTATTGTTACAGAAGCTGTACGGAAGAACCCAAAACTTTTTAAGTTCTAAAGCCACTGCATCAGAAACACAGAAGTTTGTGATGCGGTTCTTGAAGGGTGCTTCTGATCGCAATAAAGGAAGAAAGAAGTATGTGCCGTAACAAATCACTGAACAGTCTACTTGCCCAAATTCAACTTTGTAGTTTTGTTTAAAATACATGTTTTTGGTATTTAACTTTATATAAATTATGCTGCCTAATGGGGTTCCTTGGCAAAAAAGAAGAAATTTATTTGGGAAGTCTTGAAATTTGTCGGAACTTACTTTTTAAAATTTTGAATTTTGGTTTAGGGAAACAATGTAAAAAAGTCTTAACTGGAAGGGATTTGAACAAATGTGGGAAAGATGTGTGAATAATGCCATTCCAATGATATCTCAAAGACAATATATATTATATGTGGTACACAGGTCATGTTGAGTAAATGCATGTGTTGTTTTAGATGGTGAGTGATTATCAAGTAGGCTAGCTTAATGTCAGATTTTAAAATGTCCTTATTTTTGTAAGGACATAGCTAATTTCGGTCAAACTCAGTGGCGAGGTGGATGACTTCTGAATACTCACAAAAGGGCAGGCATGAAATGATTTTCTTTGCTTGACAATATAATAAGTGTCCCATTGTATGATATAGAACTCTACAGTCCGGGTGCAACTCTATTTTTAGGATAGAAGAATTGCCTTAATATTACGGTATTCGTCCAAAATCAGCACATGCGCAGTAGTTACTTCGTTGCAAAACGTAGTCTCATCCCCAGACACACATTCCTCCGTCCGGTCATAAATTGATATTCAATCAGACATATGCACTGGTTAATTGGCTTCTGTAACCACAGTAATTCAAGTATGTTTACATGGTTAATGTTAGCTATGGTTAATTGGCTTCTGTAATCACAGTAATTCAAGTATGTTTACATGGGTAATGTTAGCTATGCACTAAATGTCTTGATAAGGATAATGGCGTAATTTGTAAACAAGATTTGGGGATTACGAGCAATCTGTATTGTTGATTTTCTTAAAAAGGCGACGATAGATTTTAAAAGACAGTAGTGAAAATTTTAAATATCTGTTTGCTATCCGTCTCCAAAATTTCAGGGTATACAGTGAAATTTTAGACAATCCAGAGCGGAAAATGAAAAACCCCGTTCGTTTAATGTGGGCTCGTGCAAAGTGTATAGGCTCATGCGATGACGTAGTACATACAATTACCTTATTTTATAGGGTAATTCAAATTACCTTATTTCAAGGGTTGCCCTTGGACTCTAGAACTCCTATCATAGTGTTGGTAGTTTCAGTTTTGGTCACTGCTCCATACGATATATCGACCAAATGCGCCTGAACTTTACAAATAAAACCCTTCATGTCCCATGTAAAGCCACTTAAAGTACCAGAAATACATATATCAAATTTTGTATCACCATTTAAAGAATCATATAGTGATTTTACATGTGTATTTCATATGGATTACATAAATGTTTACAACCATATAAAGATTTATAAGGATTGAAGAAAAAGGTTAGTTTAATATAGCTGTATAAATCCATATAAGTATTGACCATATATGTTAATCAAGTTTTATATACCCATATAAAGCCACATGTGTAAATCAAATTGTATACAGCCATATAAAGATTATATGGATTATATAGAAAAGGGCTAATTCTATAAAGCCACATAAAGAATTGGCCACATATGTGAATCAAATTTTATACACCCATATCAAGTTTTATATGGAAAATTTCAGCACAACTTGTATACAGATTTATATGGTCCATATAAATTTGTATATATCAAATATAACTTTTTATATATCTGGCCAAATACAATTGTATATGTCATATAAAGTTTTGTATCTAAAGTGTTATATCTATATCTAGCCATATGAAATTGTATATATCATAAAGTTTTATATCTATATCTGGTCATATAAAATTGCATATGTCATAAAGTTTTATATCTATATTTGGCCATACAATATTTTATATTTATATCAAGCCATGTAATTTTTTTTATAGCAGTATGGCATATATCTGGAATTCATATCATTCCCATATATGGCCCATATATGGAATTCATATCTGGGCCATATAATTGTATATATCTGGCACATATAAAGGATTTCTGTAAGGATGTATGGAACGTGATAACGAAACAAACCGATTCAGTGAGTCGTTTGTCCTCTGGGCATCTTTGCATGAAGAATTGTTTAATCTTGGCTGGGAATCGACACAAAAGAATAGGCTGCGAACAAAACAATTTTTTATCTCAAAGATCGTGATTTCTAAAGATTAGGGAAACTCATTAAAAATAAAACAATTTTGTTCGATTTAAAATTGGCTGGAAGATGATTGAAAAAGTAATGAAAATTTGAAGACCGACACTTGATGTATTTTCATAAGCCATGTTAGGATTCACCATGCATAAATCAAGTAGGTGTAATTTTAGATCTTCTTGCACGAATCATGCTTTCTTTCCATCTGCACATCATGATTAGGAAATTTTGAAACGGAATCCTGATATAGGGTATTTCAATGTCACTTGATGTAGCATGCTACGAGGAAAACGCGAAATGTATCGTTAAGTACAAAAGCACATGTGACTATATAGTGTTTACCTACAAAGGAACCAAACGAAACCCTTATACAATGTTGAGCTCCTTGCCAAGTTGTACAATCAATTATAGTACTGTTTTATATTTACTTCAATATCATTTTCTTCAACTTCAACCTCCCCTCTTCCCACTTGTACTCGTTCCCATATTGGCCCTCTTAATTGTCATTTCATCATATAATTAGACATAATTATTACCTAATTATCTATCTCCTAAAAAACCTCTGGAAACATTGATAATGATTACATAACTTCATTTATTTCATATACCATCTTTCTTTCAGGCGGTTCAGGTACATCCTACAATAAACCGAAATAGTATTCCAGCTTAGGCATTGAATACCATATGCTATGTTACAAAAACAAATTCTACTTGACCTCAACAGAGTCGATAGATTCATAAAAGCATTAAAGAATAATCAAAAGTATAACCGTCTTTTGTAAATAAACAAATTGATACATCATTATTTCATCGTCAAGTTTTATTTTGTAATTATGTTACTTACTAACTTTGAGAAAATCCAAAAAACTAAAGGAAACATATTTGCTTTTGTGAAAACGGTATTTTAATAGGTTTAATTTGTCCTGTTATGTCAAGCACGATAAAAAAAATACGTAAAACGATATGCAAAACATAAGCAAAACACTTGTAACAAAGCACATGCTACACTTGGAAGAATGTATTTTCATGTATCTAAATGATTATCATGCTTGTATTAATTTAGTTAATGGTAATTGATTCTGTCAGTTTTGCAGCTAAATATTCTGATAGTTTTCTTTTCCAGGAGAATATTATTTTTCCCTGTAAGCAAGTTTACGACAGTAAGTGTGTAACTGAAGTAGATGAAGATATTGTCCATAGTTTGCGATAAATTCTGATCAAATTTTTATTGCATATCTTTCACTATTCGTGATCATTTTGAGGTGCACAAAGTGGTACATTCCGTCTACCAAGATATGATAATTAAAAGTCAACCGTAAAGGTTTAAAAACTTGAAAAAGGGGTACTTTTTGCAGTGTTTGTATATTTTCATTATTCTCGTAACCTACCTCGCCAAACTCATAGCGTGAACCATCTTCCTTCTTCATATCACTGGCATTGGGATTGGCGATAGCGTCTATGTAGTTTATTCATTTTGAATAACCGCTTTGGGGTTTGAATTCCTGTTCAAAAGACAATTACTATTAAAAGCTACTTTTGATTACCATTTGGACATGGTTTTAAACGCACAATAAATTTGATGGCTGACAAAGTCCCTTTTGTAACAAATGTATGACTTTTCTATGGAAAAACTTACTTCAAACCATAGCTAATACAATCATAAAATCATATCCGAAATGGGAAGCTTTATCTGCTTGCAAATTATATTTCTTTGTCTCCTTTTTAAATCTATTCTTCTGAGAACAAACCGTATAAATTGTATCTCTTCAATAACGGATTTTGTCTCCTTTATGCGCTTTTATTTTAAATGAAAGATCCAGTAAGATTATATTTCCAATCAACTCCTCAATCACAAATCAAAAAAGTTGTAAAGATGTCTAGTCACATGGAATAGATAAAGAACCGGATTGAAATTTCAAATTAAAAAAGTAGAGAAATTACTACCTTAATCAATTTATAAAAAGAAAAACTTCCCTTTCCTTTCATGCATGCGGATTTTTTCAATTGAATGTATGTTTTACTTAAAAGCACCAAAAACATGAATTAGGTATCTAACCGGATGTAGCTCACGAATCACTTCTGTAGCGGGTGTTTTGAGAACGCGTTCTATGTCATCGCATATGAGATCCTCCACATGGCCAAGTAAATCGTCGAAGCTTATGAATGGACACTCAGCCTCTACATGGGTAAAACTTTGAAAATCACATTTAACGAGTGAATACATTCCGCATTAAACTTGTAGATTATGTTTCCGTATTTACTAATGGACATAATTATAGACCTATCCATGGACAAACTTGCGGTAGATATTACGGAATATCAAGAATGATACATCTTCGGCGGATATTTCAATATTCTAATTTCCTTTTAATATTTCTCTTATATTTAAAATTCATTGCTTCTAGGTATATTTTCATCATATGAAAACTCGTACTCAGCTAGGTGTCGCCGTTCCTTCACTGTTCCGCTGTACATGATTGCGAAATGCAGAACACATCTCCCATTGAAGACAAAGCAGTGTCTATGTATAGCTGGGAGGACCAAGTCAAGTAGGCCTAAACAATCAATTGGGATACATCACATCAAATTTACTTGTAGAATAAAAAAGAAAATGAATATGCAACAATGACTATATAATTTGCATATTTCATTAACAATAACATGTTTGATACAATTTGTACTTCATAAGCTTAACATACAAAATAAACAGCAAATATATTTGATATTTTTTATGAAAAAAAATGGCAAACAAGCCTAAATAACTATCTTCTGAAAACAGTTAGTGAACAAAGGAAACAAAATGTGAAAAAATTTGAAATATTAAATCAAGTAGTAGCTCTTGAAGAGTAAGCAGAATCTTACAAAATCTGACCTCTTGCCCAAAGAAATCAAGTTTCAAATTAGTTGGCCCGTGGTCCTCTACTGTTTGCGCAAGGGTAGGTCGAATTTGAGATAAAAGGTCGCAAATAATAATTCATAAATATGAGTTCTTAGTCAACACATACGATTTTAACTTGAAAAATAATATAAACAAAAAACGCAACACTCAAGCTAATTGAGTCATTTCCATTTAAATATTGTTCAGACTGTTACACCACAAGTTCTCCTATACTGATATAATCCGTATAATTGAAACTGAAAAGAAAAATGTCAAAACATATGTGACACCTTTCCCAAATGTTGATACTTTTAGAGTGGTTCTTAAAAGTCTAGCAAATTGGTGAAATAATTGTGCACTTTTCAAGAAAACATAAACGTTGACTTACATGCAGAGTTTAATCTGCTGAATATTTTTGGATACCAAACCAACTAATTTCCAAAATGGCCGCCAATTGGAATAACAACGCAATAATTTGAAGAAAAAATTATGTACATTTTAAAATTGGTGGCAGACAGACATTTAAGTAACAAATTATGTTAAAACAATTATGATAAAATGATTATGTTCTCACTTCTGTTGCATTGCTCATCAAGCAGCTTTAAGACCAGTAGTGAAAAACACAAAATTGTGCATGGAATGTGTCAGTACGGTACATCATATTTGATGAAAGACTATACTGATGAAAAAGATAACCTTCTTCCGGTGAGGTCCACTTATCAATCAATCAATCAATCAATCAACTTTTTAAAGCGGATTTTGATCTAAAACGTCTGGCACAAAAGTCCATATCCACATTACACAGTCATTCAAGTTTCATGAGACTATTTTGTATAATAGGGTCGTAGACCTCATAATGTTTATCTTGCATCTTTCATGATACAATCCTTCATCTGTAAAAAAAGATAACATTCTACTCATCAAGCCTTCAGAAAACGGAATATTCCATATCAATATCTGCTGTTTCATGGAGTTTTATCAATGATGTTTTACGTGTGAATGTAGGAACATAACATCACAAACAAATAGGTGTTTGTGTGTGTGTGTGTGGAGGGGGTGATCACCCTTGTCCCCGTAGTCCCATGCATGTCCTTGTTTGCCCAATTTCAAGACTTGACAGACTCATGATTTCTTTTCTTGTGCCCGTAAAATCTCTAACAACAATCAATTCTTCCCGAAATCGTCTCCTCTTCCCAGGAGACCCAGTTGCTAGTTACTTTCCTAAGATATGACGTCAGCAAGTTAACAAAACGCAGAACAGAAGATATCACAGAATTATGTTTTTCACACGTACACCTTCCAGCGGTATATATTATATTTTGTTCTATCTTTGTGACTTGATCCTACGATATCCAAAACAGGTAACTCAGAAAAAGTTCGTACTTACCTCAAAGTAAGCACGAGAGAAGAAAAAAAAATCTCTAAAACTGAAAACAAGGGCGCAATACGAGTTACTTCATATTTCAGTACATACAACTATATTGGCTACAACATTCCGAAACTGGTATTGTCAGCTTGATGATGTTATACCAATTTGAGACTGTTGTCGAATTCCCACTATTTCGAGGGGGATCATTCCAAACAAACACACAAAATGATTCTTTCCCCTAACTTCCCTACTTTCCTTTCCTTAATGAGCTATTTAAGTCAAGGAGACTAATTTTGCAAGAATTCATAGACAATTCATATTATAGACACAGCTCTTTACGAAGGGATTTATGATGCTCATGGTATAACTTGTTCCCTCATCCTGCGCCTGTCAAATGAATAGATACTTACAAATAGAGTGACCGATAAAAACGAATAGAGAGAAAATGAGAAATAATGGTGTAAAAGTTACATCACTTTGCAACCCTCTTTTCCATGGATACACAAAGTATGTGGTAATTTAGTTAATAAAGGCTTGTTAAAAAAGAGATCACCTTACCATTGATTTAGGTACGACCTAGATTTCATGATCATACTCAGCTGTAAGAATAAATATATTTTTTTTTTATATTATATATTAATATTTAATAAAGCTGGCATATAGATAATTTCTTACTGTATAAATGTATCGTCAACATGCTCAGTGCGATACTGATTTTTTTACTTCCACGTAACAAAAGCTTGATGTTTATACCAAAACTACAAAATTTAGGTCAAAATAAGCTCTCAAGCAAAATGAATCAGAATTCAAAATGCAAAATGTCTTGGGTAATCGAAACAATGTTGTGATTACTGTCATTATTCTATCTTAAATCCGAACAAATGTGCTTCGCATTTTTAAAATTTTGAATTTTGAATACATGAAATATTTAGTACCTAGTAATTATAGGGCTTGTGTCATGGATGTTTAATTCTTCTAGAAATTCAACGATGCAGGTATAAGGTTCATTATTTCTTAACTTTAACATGAATAGTGGGGTAAAGGATACATAGTTACCTTTCTCCTCTGAGCATCATGTGTCTTTGATCTACTTGAACAGGCTATGTGAGAATCCTATGGATAAAAGAAGGCCATAATTCTTAATTGTAGCATAGTACCATGCTTGGGGTAATAGTTGCCACCCCACCCCCTCCTCTTTCACAAAAAACTATGTAAGTTGTAAAGGTTTTAGTTTGGATTATGTTACTATCCATTATTACCAGTTTTATCATTGTTATGATGTAGTTAAAGTCTTAAATGCCAATTAAGTACATGTAAATAAAGGGACTCAACGTAAAAAACAGATACATTTGCAGAAAACTGAATTTGCTAGCTTTCAAAGCTATAGCCAGAGGTTGATGATTTGAAAATAAAACAAGAAATTACGCTTTGACTCTTTTCGTTAAATTATTTACGTATCTTATAGTTTTTATTCGTTTGTAAAACAATTTCACATCATTTTTCCAAAGGAAACTCAAATTTATCAAATTTGATATTATGTTTATGTATCCGTTTATACATTATCGCAACATTAAACATAGTTATTGAGGAAGCCCATATATTTGATTCTTAAAATTGTTATCACCATTTGATTCAAGTTCCTTACATAAACTTAATCGTCGAAGATTTCTGTGATTATTGTGACAAATATTGTAATTGTGAACATTATGCTGTGATTATTGTGACACATATTGTAAAGGTATCATCCTTGATAAACCACAGTAAAGAAGGATTATAATTCCTGCAATATTTGAAGAAATTATCCTTCATAATCTTATAATTATCCTTATCATTCAAAACCTGTAATAATAACGTGATTAGAATAGCTCCTTCCTCTGTCAAATTTCAGGTCCCAACATGTATTCGCTGACACTTCCGTTTTATGCTCGTATGCGAAAGGTAATGGGTTCGACTCCCGTTGCGAGCACTGCACTGTGTCCTTGAACAAGACAATTTTCCTTTACTTTTTCCAGTCCACTGAGCTGTAAATGAGGACCAAGCAATGCCAGGGAGTTGATCTGCGATGGACTAGCTGGCGTCTTATGCTCTCATGTGTTCTCATACGTTTACGCCAAGGAAACCTGGATTAAACACCGCCCGATGGGCCTTCAAGTCTTGAGTATGGATTGAACTAACTTAAAAAATGTAATTTAAACCGTGACTATCATACTTCATTCATAAACAAGCTGACCTCATTAACAAGTTTCTCCGCTCCACCAGCAGGGGAAGCTCCAACCAACCCCCAATAGTTTGCTTCCATTTCAAGACCGCCCAATGCCTGTTATTTGAAGAATGACGTCGAGAATTAGCTCAATTTCATTGAAGTAATCTTTGACAAAAAGAGAATACAATACTATTCTCCAGTGATATCAGCATTTTTTTTGGTGGTAGATGTGAAATAATATATCGATGTCGTGACAAATTATCCCCAATTTGGCCGTTAGATTATAACCAGAACCATTAGTATCCCAATGTAATTATTTCATCTTGGGTGTTTAACATTTAACCTTTATAACATTTCAAGATATTCTAAAGTGTCACATGCAAGTACTGTACCTAGCATAACTTACCAGAATATATTAGAGAACGCACTTTAAGAATCCGGTCCCGTCCCCGAGTTCAATGAACTTCAACGTGTTCCCTACCAAAAAAAACAAAGATTGACACATGACATACAGTATAACTATCAAACGATAATATTTCTTAATCAATTACAGCATCCTCCTAGGAAAGCTAGCTTGCTAGTCGCAATTTCTACCGCACTGCCACGAAGGCATAACTCATTAATCATTAATGTGAATAATTTGTCTAACATGGCCTTCTTCACGGCTATGGAATTCCTCACAGTGCTCTTGTATTAGAACGATGAGGACTCTAATGATACAACGCTGAGTTGTATTGTATCTTTCAATCCTCTCTCGTACAAAATCAACATGTTTGACCATTAACTGAAGTATTATCATTATATCATCATCCATATAATGGGGATGCATGTAATGTGGATGGCTTATTGAAGTTTATTGTGCCTTTTCATATATATGGCGCCATACCCAGACCGTACGAACCCCTTGAGGTAATGTGGAACGTATTAGGAGATTTAACAAGCACAATAAGCAAGTTGTTTCTGAATGACAAAAAGAAAGAAAGTAAAAATTACCAACTTCAATAATTCCAAAACTGAAACATATGTAAGAAAAATGGGACATCCCCGCTATGGGCGGCCGTTTGGGCAAAAATCAAAAAGATAGAAAAATACTAAGAAACATGAATTTAGAATGTAACAAAATAGAAGAAACCGATAAAAAAGGAAAGTATCTAATAAATAAATAAAAAAAAAAAACCTTTAAATCGAAAATAAATAAAAAGAATTCAATACAAAGTAAATTAAAAGAAAAATAAATAAGCAGAAACGTTTAAATAAAAAGAAATAAATAAAAAAGAAAGCAATAAAACAAAAAGTATCTAATTAAGGAAAATATAAATTGAATATGAAATAAATAAAAAGAAAACAATACAAAAGAAAATAAATGCTGCCGTTTGGGCAAAAATCTAAAAGATAGAAAAATACTAAAAACATGAATTAAAAATGGAAAAGAAGAAACCAATAAAAAGAAAAGTATCTAATAAATAAAAAAAACCTTTAATTAAAAAATAAATAAAAGAATTCAATACAAAGTAAATTAAAAAGAAAAATAAATAAGCAGAAACGTATAAATTAAAAATGAAATAAATAAAAAGGAAGTAATTAAAAAAGAAACGTATCCAATTAAGGAAAATATCAATTGAATATAAAATAAATATAAAAAAACAATACAATAGAAAATAAATAATACGAAATATATCATATGGAATTTTAGAGAACAATGAAGAAAAGCAACAAAAATAATAAATAGAAAAGAAACACGACTACAATTAAAAATCGATAAGATCTTATAACACTTAATGTTCCACTACAATAACAAAAATATAAAAAATACTATACAAACAGATAACATATCTCCCAAATAGATTTCTTTTTTCTTTAAATGTATAAACATTACTATATCTACAAAACAGTGATAAATCTTTAAACAAAAATATAAGTTCAGACAGCCTTTTATCTTATTATAGAAACAGAAATGTATAAGTACAAACAAAAATATATGAATAAAAAACAAATTATAAGGAGAAAAAAAAACATGAAAATGTAAAAAGAGAAATATGCGCAGCACTTTGCGCACCACAATGCACTTCACCAGGATTTGCGCCCAGGCGTGGTGAGTATGGGCTGACACTAGTGCTCGAATGCGTTATGTTTGTGCAATGTAATGCTATGCTCAGCGTGAAGCCAACTTAAACCCTTAAACTTAAAACCCAGGGTTCAAAACATGAAGAAAACAAATTATCGGAATTTTGTTTTCAAAATAAATTTTTACAACTTTTCTTTCGTTTTCTACCACTACAAGTTTAGTTTCTATGAGTGTTAAGACAATAAACTTTTCAATGAAAAAGTCAAATTTAAAAAATTATCGACAAAAATATGCAAATTTGCACAATTTATGCCAAAATAGGCCAGTTTTTGAGCTTGTATTTTTCTTGTGAATAATGAAAAATGAGGATTTTTTAAACATATTTAGATTGTTTGTGAAATTTCCTTTCCATTGATACCAGTCTAATTTTTGTCTCAAAGCAAAAGATGCAAGAACAATGAAAATAAACAAAAAATTAATCATCGCTGTAATTTCTAGCGGTAAAAGAAAACGTGATCCTGAGCGGGAATCGAACTCGGCCATCGCGTGCTGAGCGCTGAGATTTACTACTAGACCAGAGTGTCTAACACAAAATATCTTTCTGATATTAATTGAAAGTACATGGCTTGACCTTTCTTACGATACATTTCGCGTACGGTTGGTGTATTGCGATCAGAACTTACAGTCTTTCAACATTTTGGTCTCAAAAAGGGTAAAACTTCAAATATGGCACAATTTTTGCCAAAAAAAGATATCGATGGTAAGGGCAGTCAAAATTCGACCGAAATTTGATACTTTGATGTCTTTGACAGTTGTTCACGACTTTTTAAGCAAAAGCTTGGTCTAGAAATACGCCAAGGAAGCTTTCGAAGAAAAAACGTTATCTTAAATTTTGTGCATTTTTTTAATTCTCTCTTTTTCATTTCCATTTTTTGCAAAATTCTTCAACACAACTTCCATCAAAAAGTTATATTTTTTGAAAGAAGTATTCAAGCTCTTTTAAATGACACCAAGATCACTGCTGTGGACCTATTTGACAAAATGTATGTCCCCACTGAGCATGACACGCTTGGTCTGGGTATTTAGGAACCTCATGTGGAAAAAAAAGAATACGGAAAAAAATTCCAACCTAATATTTGTAGCCGATGTAGGTCTAATTAGAAGGGCAACAGAACTTTTGTCGGAAGCAATAGAATGGAGTGCCCGGGCTAACAGTACCAGTACTCTTCAATACCGTGGCTCAGACAGCTGTACCTTCCGCACATACTGCCTGCAGGCGCGGCCTGATGTAAGTGTTCGAGTCGTACGTTAACGAAACCGATGTGCATACATATAATATCTGTGGTGCGCAGTGAAACTGCTGCCAAGTATAATCAGTAATAGATTGCAAGTGTACGCAACACATGTTACATTGCATTGTGGTGCGCAAAGTGGTGCGCATATTTACACATATTTTGTGTTTGTATTTTTTTTTACGTATTTTTTTTTACGTATCTTTTTTTTGTATTTATAGTTCTGTTTGTATAAATATATATAAGGCTGAGACTATACTTACATTTCTGTTTAAGATAAATTGATTTAAAGTTACATTGATTTAAAGATAAAGATTTAAAGACAAATTTAAAGATAAGATGCTTATAGAAGCATTTCTATTATTAGATATATTAATGTTTATATATAAGTTCTTTTTTTGAAAATATATTTTGTTTGTATATTACTTGGATTTTTAATTTTTTATTTGTTTCATATCTAATTTGTTGTTTTTTGATTACTATATACTTAAATTACACATTTGTTTCTTTTTATTTGTTTTCTTTTTAGTTTATATTTTTCTTATTACCTTTTTCATTTTTTTTATTCTATTTATTGCATATTCAATTTTTATTTTTGTATAACATCCTTTTTTTATTGGTTTCTTTTCAATCATTTCAATTTTAATTTATGTTTTTAATAATAATTTTCCTCAAATTCTTTTGTATTGAATTCTTTTCATTTATCTGTTTATTTCATAATCAATTTATATTTTTCTTCTAACATTCTTTTTTTTTTATTGGTTTCTTTTTCAATCATTTCATTTTTAATTTATGTTTCTTATTAATATTTTTCTTATTTTTTGTATTGAATTCTTTTCATTTATTTCATATTCAATTTATGGTTTTCTTATAACACTTTTTTTTTATTGTTTTTGTTTTTATTTATTTAATTTCTATATTTATCTTTCTTACTTTTTTTTTTTTTGCACAAACGGCCGCCCATACTGACGAGCCCCAAAGAAGGGTGAAACCGTGCATGTAGTCTGGCTTTCAAACTGTTTGAAGGTCTAAATTTGTAAATGATTTAAAAAAAAACTTTCACTTTCCTTCTATGGTCACTTACTGATATTACAAAAAATAATATCATATCACTTTATGAGCAATACCTATACTGAGAGGGTTGGAGGTGTCATATACCTATACCTATCTCTTTTGTTCCTCCGGCTCCATATCCCCCTTTTTTTTTGCATTGTGAATTTAGGTTTTTCAATTACGAAACAGCGCTCCGTCTAAATTTACCGCCCGACTAATTTTACCGTCTGCCTGATTTTACCGTCCGCCTAAAAATGTCCGTCCCTCTAAAATGTCCGTCCGACTAATTTTACCGTCCGGGTAAAATGTCCGTCTGACTAATTTTACCGTCTGCCTAAAATGTCCGACGTACAAATTTCACCTCTGACTATTTGTCCTCCGCGCGTTCCATAGTATTCACACATTACAAGATTAAACGATGAACCTACTGCAGTCTGTCTATGCCGAGTCATTTATAGAAAACTATGAAAATTCATGTTAATATTATATTCCGTTAAGGAGCTATAGCACTTTCACCAGTGTGTTGAACAGTCTGATTCGTACTCCCGATCGGAAGATCTCAGAATTCGCTAGTTCGGGGGATCGAGACATGCGCAGTACGAGGCTACTCAGTAACGAAGCTTCGCCATAGTCTTTGGTGTAGTCGCTTTATGTGTGTATCATTTCTTAACACTTTGTTTTATTAAAATAAAATGATGATAAAAAGTTTGACTCGACTGATAATACTTATTACAATGTTTGTCAAAAAAATAAAAAATTCCCGAAAAAAACTTCAAAATGTTTTTTTTAATAAAAATCTTGTAAAGAGCGACTGCCTAACGGTAACACATAATAAGAAGTCAGCATTTTTTTTTTTAATTTCTGGAAATTTCCGCGGTGAATTTGAAAAGCGCACGGTGAAAAGATAATTCATATAATATTATTTCATACCGTGAAGAAAATTTGAGCTCTTTGCAGCGGTTGAGTTCCCCGCGTTCGAAATGTGTTTGATTCTTATGTTATTCATATATAAACTTTGAATTTGGATAGATGCATTGTGAAATACTTCTGTAAAGTATCTCCTAATCGGGAGAACAAAACTGTTTTCCTGATCGGGAGTACAAACCGGACTGTTGAAAAGTGACTTTGCCGTATAAAGTGTGCTGTCATAATTGTAGATCCAATTTAGATAATTCTTTTTTGTATTTGTAAAAAATCAAAAATGATTTTCCCTCTATTAAAAAGTGTAAGGTACATGCGTAGATGTGCAAAAGCATGCCGTGTAATGTGCATGTTATATCTTATCTCAATAATGAAACAAACAATGGTTCCAATAATTTAGAAAGAGGCAACTAATTTTCAAAGAAATACATACAAAATAATTTTGACATCATACTGTAAGCTTACACGGCTTAATGCGATAACTCCTTGAATCCTGACTAACTGTATATAAATTAGGAACAATAACCTCTCTAGCAAAAAGAAACGAAAAATCTTCTAATCAAGCCAAGAATTGTATGTGCTCTTGCATCTATTAAAGCACACTGTTTAGGTTTCATCTTCAAGTGCTATTTACCGTGACGGATAAGATCCCTAACTTCATGACAAACCTTAAACTGGTACCATTTGTGCAGTAATCAATACCCAAATAACTTGAACCAAAATGAAAAAGTTTCCATTGATCAACGTTGAAAAACAACTGCCACGTATGGGACTAAAAATACAACTTATCCAGACCACGTTGCAACAGTGACGATTCCCTAGCATCATCAACAGTCCTGTAGACCGGTAGAGCTTATATAGTGTCACCAGGAAATTGACAAATCCTTGAACCAAGTGAAACATTCGTATCAGGCGGAATCACGGATGCAAAATGGAGTTTACCACCCACTTTTTCATATTTATATATTTTGTACGGTGATTGTTTGTATCTTAGTGTGAATTTGGTTTTGCCTCTCCTCACTTTCGGCAGGTAAACTGTACTTTGTAACTTTGACACCCTCACCCCACACAACTTTGGTGGCAAAATTTCCGCCCCTTCCATGACATGTATGAGGATTAAGAAAAGTAAAGGACGCAATACAAAACCTCCAGAGATTACACCTAGTACCTACTTACATTGGCGTAGCCAGAGGAGGAGGGGGCGGGCATGGAGGCCATGGCCCCTCCAATCCCACAAAAAAAAAATACACATCAAAAATACATGTTTTGCCCTGCAGCACAGGGGGAGCAATTTTTACTGAAAAGTTAAATGCCACGTGTGCTTCAGTTCAGCAAATAAAACCCAAGAGCTTTTACAAACTCTATATATAGTGCACACCTTCAGATTGTGTGACACATATAACACAGACAATTACCCCCCCATATCCCCCTCCCCCACCCAAAGACAAAATATTGGCTTACGCTAGTGCCTAATTCCCATAATGTTCCGTAACTTTCTGAAACTTTGCCTCTTGAAAACACACCACGCAATTTAGCTTCAATTTCAACGCATTTCATATCTCTATAATGCGTATATTTTCAGAGCTTCCGGGGGCTTTGCCCCCTACACCCCACCGGGGCTTCGCCCCTGGACCACACCAAGGGCCGTTAAGGCAGACCCCTGGACCCCACGCCATAGCGTAAAGCAATGTCGCCTTACGGCGACATACTTTCGGTTAACCCCATCAAAAATACCTTTCGCCGTTCATGGTTGGCCCCCAAACAAAAATCCTGGCTACACTAGTGCCTACCTACATTTTTTCAAAGTGACAAATCTGATAACCAACTCCAAATATTGCTTTATTTTATCAGAGAGTAAATTATAATGATCCTAAAAGATTATGGTTTACTACATTCTTGATATATCCAATGGTTTTAAAGCCACATCATCTCAGGAAAACATAATTTGGCATTATACAATTCAAAATGCTATAAAATGGTCAAATTTGTACCAATTTGGTGAAACTTTTGTGTTTTCTCATGGTTTATGCAATTCACAAAAACCAAACATTTCCTGTTAAATGTTTCAAGCACACGTCAATCAGTCAATTAAGCAATACAAGGCGAAATGATACATTTGGAATAACTAGCATGAAATCCTGCTTGTTCTCCCTATATCGAATATAATTATCAAATTAATATAGTCTAGGCCTATAAATGCTTTCAATCTAGTACCCAAAATGATACTTAAATGTTTATACCTACATCAGGTGACCCCTAACGGCAATCACCTTGATAGTTGCTTGGATCATTAACGGAACCGTATTACATTTTGAAGATTAATGCAGTGTAACCAAGTCGCCAGTCACTCTTTTATCAAGCGCAAAATTAAAAAGTCTGCACCCCGTAGCGATATCATGCACCTGAGCACTCCATGGTAGCACGTACCACCCACTCCCCCACCCCACCCCCACTGTGCGCCGTTAAAAACTTTCTTGGAAATATTGATAGTGCCGAAACCTTCTAAAAAGGGATATAACAATGTATAGAAGTGCTTCATAATATAAGAATGTATAGAAGTGCTTCATAATATAAGAATGTATAGAAGTGCCTCATAATATAACAATGTATGGAAGTGCTTCATAATATAACAATGTATAGAAGTGCTTCATAATATAACAATGTATAGAAGTGCTTCATAATATAACAATGTATAGAAGTGCTTCATAATATAACAATGTATAGAAGTGCTTCATAATATAACAATGTATAGAAGTGCTTCATAATATAACAATGTATGGAAGTGCTTCATAATATAACAATGTATAGAAATGCTTCATAATATAACAATGTTTAAAAGTGCTTCATAATATAACAATGTATAGAAGTGCTTCATAATATAACAATGTATAGCAGTGCTTCATAATATAACAATGTATGGAAGTGCTTCATAATATAACAATGTATAGCAGTGCTTCATAATATAACAAAAAACCATGAAAGAAGTAAAAAGTTCATCCAAATCGGTTTGAGATGGACACTTTTACAGCGTTTTGAAATCTCAGGCATCAATATGCAAATTTGTCGACCTTGGTATTTTCTTTTGTTAATCTTTTCATAATGTCGATCTTGCACAATTCTTTCAGGTGTTGCAGCAGATTCTGGCTGAATGTTTTTGAGTCTTTCCTTTACCCCAAATCAAATACTAAACAGAATAGACTTTCCACTACTTTCAGTGGCTGATATTTATGACGGACATTAAAGATTTATACTTTTTTTTTAGCTGTCCTCCAAGTTCGCTAGTAATACATCACACAATTTAAAATTAATCAAACTTTGATAAGTATGTAGCTCAAAAAACTAAATTTTATGTTCAAAACTTTGATAAATTATCTGCTCCTTTACAATTAAACATGTACGTTATAAACCTGTGAAATGCTCACCGCTTTAGGAAAAAAGGAAAATTAAAAGAATATATAAAAGACATAAACGAGACGGGATTGATGTCGTGTCAAACTTCGCTATCATTTTCAAAGACTTAGTTCACAATTTTTTTTTTTTTTTTATTGCTTTGATTTGAATTGCTTTTAATTTATATTTTGCTTAACTTTTCATGGACTTCAAATCAACGTTTTATTGTATTAAATGTCTTTTACCGATGTTTACAAGGCTGCTAGATATATACACTTGTCGTTTTTATTATAGAAATTCGTATATACTAAAAGGTCAGAAGTTGCAAAAGTTTGGTACACATTGAACAATAAAGATAAAAATGTATTTAATTTGTGAAATCCTATCGCATAATACTGTAATAACGATTAATTTTATATGTGAATTTCTATATTCCTTTTTATTAGTTTATGAGGCTGTTGCACCATAAGTATTTACTAACATTAAGCTGTTAAAACCTTGAAGTTTTGGATTGTTATTTGCAAATTTTTAATCAATCTCCCATTGGGTATACCAAAATAACAACACTTTATGTTCGATTATGTAGCCAAATTTATAGGTAAAAAAATGGTTAACATCGCAACACTTCTTATGGGCTTCGCCCTCGTCCCTTCGCCATCCTCAGTTGCTGCTCGCCCCGCAAAGGGATAAAGCCACCGGAAAGTCGATGGTGCCGCGAATACCTTTTGGTTGCATAGAATTTATCTTTTTGACTTCACCCGATATGTATCTTATATTATAGACATTTTCAAGAACGAGTTGGAAGAATGAACTGAAGTACTTGTAATGAATGTATTACTTCTCACATCTAATACAAAGAAGAACTGGGAGGCTATATAGAACTTCCTTCATGGCTGCTGTGCAATATACCATGTTATAAGTATATAAGAAGGCGCTTACATCCGATAGCGCCTGCACTATGGGGGCAACGGGTGAAAGAAGGGCCCTTTATTGGGTTACACATTGTCAAGGGGAAAGGGGGCAAGAAGTGCCTTTAGTTGAAAGTGTTTCTATAAAGGTATTACTTACGCCCCTGACTATATACATGCCATTTGTGCTATTCCAAAACTTTTTATATGATTTATCGATGTTTCAGTTATATATACAAAAGTTACTTTCGTCCCTGCCATTTCCATGTGCATGCAAACCCAATTGTGCGAAACGTGGGAATTTAGGAACTGCCTCATGACAGCTCCTTGGTGTATTACTAGTGTATCAGGAAATTCGGCTTTCGGTTTTCATCACTACAGTCCCCCTGTGTTTGAAGCTCTATAAAAAATAACTGTTGCAGATCTATAGCTATTTCGAGTTGAGTTCTATGGAATTTGGAAACCTGATAGCCAGAAATAAGAATACAAATCTCTCACGACTGGTAGAAATTCTTGCTATCATACATGGTCATACAAATGAAATTGTTGTTAGGTCTTTAATTTAAAGTAGCCGAACTTATTTTATGCTGAGGTTTGACCAATATTGCGCAGTTTCATAAATATTCAGAGCCCGCTTTCTGTTGTGGAACTGGTATTCTTGACAACCTCCCCCCTCGCCGGCCCCGTTGAGGAAATGATTTTCGAGACACACCCCTTCCTCCGCTTCAGGAACTGATCTTCAAGACCCCCTCCCGGGTTGAGGAAATGATTTTCTAGATACCTCATTCCACTTTCAAAACTCCCCCTCCTCCCTCAGGAATTCCCACCTTCTGGTCCCACTCCCAGGATTTGCCATCTTCAGAAACCCCACGATTTTCCTGTTCTCAATTGATAAAGAAGAGAGGGGGAGGTTATTGATATTTTCTGTAATTGCCACTTGCCCACGTGAACCTCAAAAGACTTTAGGATTACCTTTTTCAGTATAAACGTGAAATCGTGAAGGCCCAATGCTCCGACCGGAGCAAAGTGGACTAAGTCAAGTAAGTCAAGTCACCGCGTAACGTAATTAAAATTTCCTCATAATGTAATAAAAAATCCGCCGCGTTTTTAATGTCCATGAATTTCCGTTTAATGTAATAATGAAACTTTAAAGGTCTTTAACCTGGACAGGTACAATGCTTTTGTTTTCAACCACGTACCAAAAAAGAGTATTAAATTCTGAGTTCAATAGTATTTAAATTTTGGAATAGCATGTGAAGCTTTTAAGTTATGATTAATAAAAGTTCAACATTTATATATATTGAAAAAATGAGGTGTATGAACTGGAAAATACATCAATTTTCTTAATTCTATTTAATATTTCTTTCTTTAATGTCAGACCTTGAAGATTTTCAAAATGCCTTCTCCAGCTTAAGATTGCTTGAGAGTATGGCAAAGATCAAACCCACTTCCTTCTAATTATCCTTTCCCCCTTTTCAAAGAGAAATGACAGAGGGTTAAAAAGCAATGGATTTATATAAGAAATTAGAGTATATGTCTTGTTCATATATCACAAGAGTAACACAAAAAATGCATATTTGCCCATATATGCACAAAAATTGTCAAAAAGCTGTAAAATGGACAAATCTTTAACTGATTTTGATGAAATCTGTTGCTTTCTTCTTGGTTTTTTTAGTGGATTTCAAATCAATTCCATGTACCTTTAAAACACGTAGTGTAATAGTACGCGAGAAAAGTATTACATTACACCGTTGGTATTACATTATTCGTGATAGTTTATTAAATTACTCGGTATACAGGGGTGTAGTCAGCAGTGGCGTAGCCAGAAGGGGGAAGAGGCGTATCTAGAAGAAAGGGGGAGGAGGGCGGGGAGGGGGAGGGGGAGGGGGAGGGGGAGAGATCGCCCCCAATATTTTAATCCGTCAGTTCAGATTTTAATCCATCGGTTCAGATTGGTGCCGTCGGTTCAACAAGCTTTGAGGTGCTTATTATATTTTTAGATTTCAAAAGGACACTTTCTCAGAAAAAGGTTCTTTGGTAATAATAAATTAACCATTTGCGCGATTTTTGTATTTAAATTCATGAACTAAGACAGAGAGAGAGAGAGAGGAGCGAGAGAGATGGGGGTGTCGGAGTACACGTGATACAGAACAGGCTCATTTCAAAAGTTTGACAACATTTACACAAACCTTTCTTTATAGACAACCCATATTTTTTAAAGAGTGACGATAAACCTAAGCATGCACAAACGTAAACATTATATTTCCACATGCGTTTTCATGATTGTGTGTTTTGTATATGGTGTATTACATATAACTCTCTTTGACATGAATTTTGAATTGTATGATACACCTTCTTACTATACTGACGTTGTGACATACGTTTTTGTCCTTGAAATGTCAATTTTGCGAGAGTTTCCGGGGGCTTCGCCCCTGGACCCCTACTGGAGCTTCGGCCCTGGACCTCACTATTGCCATTAAGTGGGCCCCTGAACCCCACGCCGACAAGTGGAGCGCTTTGCGCTTTGATTTTTTGTTTTGTATATGGTGTAGATAGCTCTCTTTGACATGAATTTCGACTTGTATAATACACCTTCTTACTATGCTTTGTGACATACGGTACTTTTTTTGCCTTTGAATTGGCAATTTTGCGAGAGCTTCCGGGGGCTTCGCCCCCTGGACCCCTACATGGCCCATTAAACAGACCCCTAGACCCCACGCCGACCAGTCCAGCGCTTTGCGCTTTGTGTTTTGTATATGGTATATTATAGCTTTGTTTGACATGGATTTTTACTTGTATTATACACCTTCTTACTATGCGTTGTGACATACTTTTTTTGCCCTTAAAATGTCAATTTGGCGAGAGCTTCTGGGGGCGGGGCTTTGCCCCTGGATCCCGCCATGGGCCTGCCTGGTCCCCTGGTCCCCACGCCCACAAGTCCAGCGCTTTGCGCTCGAAGTGACACCTAAACTACGCCACTAAATATCGTGTCGGTTCAATTCAATTCACCGCCTCTCCCCTCCCCCCATATGAAAATCCTGGCTACGCCACTGGTAGCCAGCCTTTTGGATTGGTGGGTGGGGAGGGGAGGGGCGCAGAAAAAAATAATCCAATATTTGAAAAAATTAGTGGTCACCACCTGCCCTCCCCCCCTCCCTCACACCCCCTGGCTACATCCATGGTATAACAGTCTTCTTTTATGAAAATGTCATACTGTGGCGTTTTAGAAGACAATGCAAAGATATGAGACTTCGTTTGCTAGTCGCGTGATCAAACAATTTGTACGTGAGTACTAGCATGCTATCAAAATTGAGCTTGGTAAACAACTTGTTTTGAGCACACTCTATTCTAAAAAAGAAATTGTTTACCCACTTTAAATATGAACTGACTCCAACATTCATTTTTATTGAAATCCGGACCTGTCTTTTTCCAATGGGATTATAAGATGTCATATATACCTCCAGGGTATATAGGTTGAACTCATTGAAGGGATGGACGTGTAGAGACAACATTAAGTAAATTGCTTTAAGATCCATTAAAAACCATAAAAGTCAACTTAAATAGTCTATCAGTCAATGATGTGTGATGAATTTCAAGGCTATTCCTGTGTGTTTTCTTTTGTAATATTTTTGTTTTGAGATGTCTAGCATAATTCTTTGAAGTGGTGCAGAAAGTTCTGACCAAAATATTTTTGAGTCTTAACCATTTCCCATTCAATTCAGTGCACGAACAGCACTTGCCTGCATCATTTGTACAGCCCGGTTCGTACCTCCGTTAGGGAGAACAATTTTGTTTTCCCGATCGGGGGATCCTTTACAGAAGTATCCCACAATGCATCTATCCAAATTTAAAGTTTGTATATGAATAACATAAGAATCAGACACATTTCGAGCGCGGAGAACTCAACCACTGCGAAAGGTTCAAATTTTTCTTGACGATTTGAAATAATGGCATATGAATTATCTTTTCACCACGCGCTTTTAAAATTTACCTGTGCGGTTTTCTAGAAATTTGAAGAAAAGTGATGAACTCTTATTATGTGTTACCGTTAGGCAGTCGCGCTTTCACAATCGCGTGCCGGATTCCTGTCTAAAAGGTACCCTTTACGCAATATTTCAGTGGTTGAACGACGCCGTCTACACCGTTGTGATTGCGCATGCGAAGAGGCCGCCTTAACACCAACCCTCCGCCCGTCAAACTGCTCGGAAAGTTAAGGAAAAGCGCAGACAGTTGTGAATTGGTGGTTGTGAGGTAGTATTTCCGTATCAAAACGCCATATTTAAGTGTCGTTTTTATGCTTTTAAGTTTTATTTTTCATCGAAAAGATGGCGGTTAGACTCGTGTTTGTTGGCAAACAGAACAAAATGATCGTTGGTAATTACGTCTGAAAGATGGCTTCTTCTAAATGTTATTTTTTCCAATATAGAAATTGATACACGTCCATACATTTAAAAGGGTTAGTTTGAGGGTGAAGCAAGTCCATCTTATATTAAAGAGGGCTTCAAAAATGGTGAAGAAAGCATTCAAAAATCGTATTCTGTTGAGGAGCTCTAAAAGACAAAGCTCTAAAAGACCAAGCTCTCCGTCGTCTTATCAGGCTGTGTAGAAATGACTGATGAAAGTCTACAATGAAAGTTTGGCACCCTAATCCTCACATTCTTAACATTTATTACTGTGTTTTAAATAAAATCTCTTACTATTTTATTAAATTTTCTTCGAATTTTCTTTACGTGGTAAAACATTATTACCCTTTTTAGATTCTGTTTTACTACTTTCCTGACATATTTAATGGTTATCAAGCCACAAAATCGCAGGACAAAATTTGATAAAATACATAAAGATTCTAAGGAATTTGAGGCTGTGTCGTCACAACTAGCCTGATTTCAGTCGTTTCTGACAAATGATACTAAACTTTAAGCTTGAATATCTCCTTTACTTGTTAACGCCTTCTTTACCATTTTGTTTCTTGTGAAGTCCTCTTTCATATAAGATGGACTTGCTTGACCCCTGAACTAACCCTTTCAGTTCTGCAGATACTTACATTAACAGTTTGTTGCCCAAGTTTAACATGGCTAACTACTTTACATTTGGTTGCAAAGTTCATGCCATTCGGTGTATTCTTTGTGGAGTATGTGGTATCATGGTGTGCATACTTAATGTATATATTTTTACAGGAGTTACAATTTTACTGAAAGGAAAAAGTTAACTTGATTAACCTCTCTCAATTGGTTGATTGACAGCATTTTTCAAGCAATCACCACACGAATTTGCCTAGCAACAAAATCGGCGTAACCAAATGGGGGCAAAGATCCTACGCGGTACTGGTGCAGTATATCTAGATAGCGGCGCGCTCGTGCAGTCAATGCAATATACTGCACAAAACAAATTTCTACACACACATACTGAGTGACGACAAGACAGGAACAAAATTTCACGTACGGCGCGCTACGGGCTTTGTGAATCCGATTCCCGTTACCCCAAACGGTTACCAAACAGAATTTTGTTTATTCTTTTTGCTAAAATCTCTGTAGATCCGGAAAAATATGGGCGGCCGTTTGGGCAAAAATTAAAAAGATAGAAAAATACTAAGAAACATGAATTAGGAATGGAAAAAAAAAAAATTTAAAAAAAAAATTTAAAAAAAAAAATTAAAAAGAAAAGTATCCAATAAATAATTAAAAACCCCCTTCAAATCGAAAATAGATACAAAGAATTCAATACAAAGTAAATTAAAAAAAGAAGAAATAAGCAGAAACGTATAAATTAAAAATGAAATAAACAAAAAGAAAGCAATAAAACAAAAAGTATCTAATTAAGGAAAACATAAATTGAATATGAAATAAATAAAAAGAAAACAATAACAAAAGAAAATAAATGCTGCAGTTTGGGCAAAAATTAAAAAGATAGAAAAATACTAAAAACATGAAATTAAAAATGGAAAAAGAAGAAACCAATAAAAAGAAAAGTATCTCATGAATAAAAAAACACCTTTAAATAGAAAATGAATAAAAAGAATTCAATACAAAGTAAATTAAAAAAAGAAGAAATAAGCAGAAACGTATAAATTAAAAATGAAACAAATAAAGAAGGAAGTAATAAAAAAGAAACGTATCTAATTATGAAAAATATAAATTGAATATAAAACAAATAAAAAGAAAACAATACAACAGAAAATAAATAATACGAAATATATCACATGGAGTTTTAGAGAACAATGAAGAAAAAGCAACAAAAATAATAAATAGAAAAGAAATACAACTACAATTAAAAATCGATAAGATCTTATAACACTCAATGTTCCACTACAATAACAAAGAATATAAAAAATACTATACAAACAGATAATATATCTCCCAAATAGATTTCTTTTTTCTCTAAATATATAAACATTACTATATCTACAAAACAGTGATAAATCTTTAAACAAAAATATAAGTGCAGACAGCCTTTTATCTTATTATAGAAACAGAAATGTATAAGTACAAACAAAAATATATGAATAAAAAACAAATTATAAGGAGAAAAACAAAACATGAATATGTAAAAAGAGAAATATGCGCAGCACTTTGCGCACCACAATGCACTTCACCAGGATTTGCGCCCAGGCGTGGTGAATATGGGCTGACACTAGCGCTCGAATGCGTTATGTTTGTGCAATGTAATGCTATGCTCAGCGTGAAGCCAACTTAAACCCTTAAACTTAGGACCCAGGGTTCAAAACATGAAGAAAACAAATTATCGGAATTTTGTTTTCAAAATTAATTTTCACAATTTTCCTTTCGTTTTCTACCACTTCAAGTTTAGTTTCTATGAGTGTTAAGACAATAAAAAGGTAAATTCAAGAAATTATCGACAAAAATATGCAAATTTACACATTTTATGCCAAAATAGGCCAGTTTTTTTGAGCTTGTATTTTTCTTGTGAATAATGAAAAATGAGAATTTTTTTAACATATTAGATTGCTTGTGAAATTTCCTTTCCATTGATACCAGTCTCATTTTTGTCTCAAAGCAAAAGATGCAAGAACAATGAAAATAAACAAAAAATTAATCATCGCTGTAATTTCTAGCGGTAAAAGAAAACGTGATCCTGAGCGGGAATCGAACTCGGCCATCGCGTGCTGAGCGCTGAGATTTACCACTAGACCAAAGTGTCTCACACAAAATGTCTTTCTGATATCAATTGAAAGTACATGGCTTAACCTTTCTTACGATACATTTCGCGTACGGTTGGTGTATTGCGATCAGAACTTAGTTTTTCAACATTTGGTCTCGAAAAGAGTAAAACTTCAAATATGGCACAATTTTTGCCAAAAAAGATATCGATGGTAAAAAAAGATATCGATGGTAAAAAAAGATATCGATGGTAAGGGCAGTCAAAATTCGACCGGAATTGGATACTTTGATGTCTTTGACAGTTGTTTACGGCTTTTTAAGCAAAAGCTTGGTCGAGAAGTACGCCAAGGAAGCTTTCGAAGAAAAAACGTTATCTTAAATTTTGTGCAGTTTTTTAATTCTCTCTTTTCCATTCCCATTTTTTGCGAAATTCTTTAAACACAACTTCTATCAAAAAGTTATATTTTTTTAAAGAACTATTCACGCTCTTTTAAATGACACCAAGATCACTGCTGTGGGCCTATTTGACAAAAAGTATGTCCCTACTGAGCGCGACACGCTTGGTCTGGGTATTTAGGAACCTCATGTGGAAAAAAAAGAATACGGAAAAAAATTCCAACCTAATATTTGTAGACGCTGTAGGCTTAATTAGAAGGGCAACAGAACTTTTGTCGGAAGCAATAGAATGGAGTGCCCGGGCTAACAGTACCAGTACTCTTCGATACCGTGGCTCAGACAGCTGTACCTTCCGCACCTACTGCCTGCAGGCGCAGCCTGATGTAAGTGTTCGAGTACATATAATATCTGTGGTGCGCAGTGAATCTGCTGCCAGGTATAATCAGTAACAGATTGCAAGTGTACGCAACACATGTTACATTGCATTGTGGTGCGCAAAGTGCTGCGCATATTTATAATATATATTTTTTTGTATTTATAATTCTGTTTGTATATATAAAAGGCTGAGACTATACCTACATTTCTGTTTAAAGATAAATTGATTTAAAAATACATTGATTTAAAATATATTGATTTAAAGATAAAGATTTAAAGACAAATTTAAAGATTAAATGCTTATAGAAACATTTTTATTATTAGATATATTAATGTTTATATATAAGTTCTTATATTTGAAGATATATTTTCTGTTTGCATATTACTTTATTTGTTTCATATCTAATTTGTCGTTTTTTAATTACTATATACTTAAATTACACATTTGTTTCTTTTTATTTGTTTTATTTTTAGTTTATGTTTTTCTTATTATCTTTTTTATTCTATTTATTGCATATTCAATTTATATTTGTTGGTGGTGGTGTTGGTGTTGGTGGTGGTGTTGGTGGTGGTGGTGCTGGTAATGGTGTTGGTGGTGGTGGTGGTGTTGGTGGTGATGATGATGATGATGAGGTGGTGGTGGTGGGTGGTGGTGGGTGGTGTTGGTGGTGATGATTATGAGGAGGATGTGATGATGAGGATGATGATAAGGATGAGGATGAAGATGATGATGATGACGATCATGATGATTGTCCTAAAGGATGATATGCTTGCAATGGTCATCATCATATTCTGTGCCTTGGTCTGGGCGTAGACAAGAGCGCGGATACAGTACACAGTAACAGTTCCTATTTGATATCGTATTGGCGTATATGTATCACTCGTCGCCTAAATACTTTCTTTCTCAGTAGGTGGCTCAGCATACACAGTGCAGATTAAAATTTCCAAAATCTGTAAAAATAGATTGCTTTTATACCTTATACGGTGTCTTGATGTTAATTGTTGTATATGTCTCTCTTCTCCTTATCTTCACAAGATTAGATAGTTTGATAACATAATACAGCATCAAATTATTAAAAAAGTAGAAATGTTAAAACAGAAAAAGATACGGTCTTTAAGTCTGAATGATTGTGATGCGAAAGATTAATTTTGTATTCTTATCTATAAAACAATGATTTGATCTTTCTTTTTCAAACATTTGTATTTGAAAGTCCAGTAAAGTCCGACCGAATACTGATTCTCATCTTTCATTGACGTTATGCGAAATGCCTTTCTTGCCGGAGGTATGCACGTTGTGTATGTTACACTTTAAAGCGCTTGGTGGACATCTTACACTTAGGGAGGGAAAGTTTGAAAAGGGCATGCTACTGATAGGATGTATGCTACGTGTCAAAAACACAGATCAGATAAATTTCTGTCATGCTTTTGTTTATATTATTATTTTGTATATGAGGGCATGCGGGTGCAAAGCATTTTCGTAGTGGAAAGTACCAATTGCATTCCCCATCCCTGCATTACGCCGCCGGTAGTTATTATGCATTATTCAACGACTTATAGTTTTGCATGAATTTTTTCATAACATACAAGATGAATTAAATTACTTTTTTGAGATGTCCGGGGTTTCATATCTATCTACACGGTTTCCATCTTGACTTCCATTACCATTTGTAAATTCCGTAGTTGCAAAAAGGACCTTAACCATCGATACTATTTGCATAATAATTCTCAAAGAAATAGCCAACCTATCGATAAAAAAATAAATAAAAAGACTATGAAAATAATTTTAAAAACTAGGAAAACGTTCAAGTTGTATGAAGAAAAAAAACATTGCAGGGATGATACTCCATCAGGAAACTCAATTATACATCACAACCAACCGACCTGCAATCTAAAACTGGGAAACGGTCGTATAATCAGGAGAGATTGGGAAAGCTTAGATGCACATAATATGAAGTCATAGTCATATCGATTTCTGGTTGATCACTGGAATTAGGTCTGGATTAAGCCTTGTTAGGGACGGGCAGAAATATAAATTTGGGCCGGTCTCAACATCATTTTGGAACGTATTGCAAAGCATTCTGGAGTGAAGAACCATGGCGGGGCAAGGGGAGCCACTGCCCCCTTGCCCTATAATAAGGGGGCGAAGAGGGACAGGGGGTGCCCTTTTGAAAGTTGATGGCAGACGGGGCAGGTTCCCTTTCAAACTTGAGGGCAGACGGAGGCAGGATGTGCCCTTATTATGAAATCAATAATATTAGCTATATGAAATTATTCTAGATCATTCTTGAAGTTTGAAAACAAAAAGAAATTCACTCACTCACAAATCCTACATAGTACATAGAAGTTGTAACATACATTTAGTATTTATTTGACACACTTAAAGGATGTCATTATCCAGGAGCCAGTGAAATTTGTATTATTTGGAACACTGAATGATGCTATATTTTGTATTTTAACATAAAATCATTTCAAAGTTTTGAGATTATAAACGCCATTCCAACAATAAACTTTCCTCCCCATTAACCGGCAACACCAGAGGAGTTTTTACTTAAATAACATGAAATCTGTGCCATGTCTTTGGACAACGAAACTTGTAAAGATCTTATCTTGTTATTGTCATAAATGACCAAAGTATAATGGAATTGAGTCATATTCAAAGCAGCCTGAGTTTATGTAACTGAATATCGCGTAATTACAATTGTCTATCATGATCTTTGGAAAATGCACTCCGCATGGGTTCGTTTACATACACAATGGTACAAGAACACCTTTGAAAAAGGGCTGTCGAAGCATTTTTTTTGTAAGGATAGTAACTGAATATCGCGTAATTACAATTTTGGTGAAATGTTCTTCAAGTTCCCTGAAATGTTCTTCAATTTTCAGGAAAATTATTCGCTTCCCAGGAAAACTCTGTCAATTTAGAGAAATTTTCAGGAAGTGTTGCCAAAACCGAACAGAATTTCCAAATTTTTTACGCATTTTCCTGAATCAATTTTTCAATAATTCTTTTAATAAAATTTTCAATTTTTCAAATAATTCAATAACAAAAAGGTTAAATAATTTAAAAAATATATATATTGATAATTGATAAGAATATCAGGGGCCAACCTTCCATAGTAGACTTACTACACCGGTCATTCCTACACAGATAAGACAGCGATAGAAACTTGAATATCTCCTTAACAGAATAAGATTTTGGAATGCTTTCTTCACCATTTTGATTCTGTTAGTCCTTTTTCATATAAGATAAACTTACTTGACAGCTTGACCAATGAACTACTCCTTTAAAATTGTATCACGGCTCCAACCAGATTGCAATTTTGAATAGCCATATTCTGCTTATTTTCATAACATACTTTGCAAATAAGTCTGCTGTGAGGGCTACAACAATGGGCAGCGATGTTAAGATGGAAACATAACTTGCCAGTGAAAATTTTCCAGATTTAACTGGGAATTATTTTGAGTTCTTCCACCTTCACCTGGGAGCTGACTCTCCCTATGCTTATGCCTTTAAACTTGGGAATGGTTTCAAATCTCAGTTTTGTTCTTTACAAATTGGACAAATACATTTCAATGGTTCAGGAGCTTTAGCCAACTTATATCTGTAAATTTGGTTGTGGTTAATGGAAAGGAACAATTGCTTCCATATCATCGCCGTGGAGCACACACCCTGTCAGACAATCCGGGTGTTGGACCAATGAGCGAATGGCCTCAAAGTTTACAATATGGTCGACAATAAAGTTCAACATCATTACAAATACTTTGCAGGTGACATTATCTTAATCGATTACACTTGTACCCATAGTTTTGTCTCTTTCCCCGGGACACATTCATCGACATAACCGCCAGCCCCATACGATTTCTCGAATTAATCGGTTACATCATCAAGAAAGTTGCAGAGGGATTGTCTTAGGTTCCGGGTTGACTGACGTAATTGACCACCTTTGTTCGATGGTCAGTCGCAACTGTTGTAATATGACTTGCAGATTTCCAGGCCCCTCACATTCTCCCAAAGATTTGAAGACCCCTGGAACTTTCCCGTCAAAATGTTTGACGTATTTTGAAATAATGAATATCAGTCAGAAGAAGCAGTCATATTCTGTGCTACAAATTTATTCATAAGAATCAGGAATGTCATATACAAAAACTCAAGCAATATTTCACACCAATTTGGGTCGTGATTTTCCGACTGCATGAATTAAGCCTCCCCAACAGCCAAAAAAAAAAAAAAAAACAAGAACCAAAAGGTTTTGTTGTTCCGATGCGAAAAAAAAAAAAAAAATCATATATCAAAATTCTTTAATAATCTATTTCAGAACTTAAAATTGATTTCAATGTCGAAAACATTGTAGCTTTAGCTCACACACATTTACATGGTATATTTAAACACAAACATCATGCGTTTCTTTTCTGTCAACAAACACTAATAACTTTAAATACAAGATAGCAAAGAACTATTTTGTGAATTCCTTTTCTTGTGGCCAAATTCAAATTCAGCATTCTAAATTCTTAACATCTTTTATTAAACTTTTAATTCCTACAGACCAAAACAATTAAAATAGAAATTACTGTAAAAGATGCTCGAAATAACAAAGAAGCTTAACCCCAAAGAATTGACTTAAAGTACCCCTAAACAACTGACTTCTCAGTTGAAACAAATATTTTCTGTCATCTTTAGACTAGGAAAAATGTAAAGTGATCCAGACTCTTGAAAATTGGTCCACAGTATTTATCTGGAAAATTAATAAATTCAATGGTTTGATGGATTAACACTGAAATTAAATTTGCCCCATATTAACTAAGTTAGAGAGTTGTGCCAACGGGTACCGAATAGATGAATTTCTTACTTTTCAGAGAGACCCTTTGATTTCTTACAGCCATTTAAAAAAAAAAAAATATACCCTAAAATGGCAAGATATAACAGCTTGAGCAACTTTAGCAAATCTTCCCCTCTCCACCCTTTAAGTCTCATTGTTGTTGCCTGGCCCATTGTAGCACAAGGTGTATCTATCCTTACATGTCTTTGATGAGGAATATTCATGTGATGATCACTCACTAAGATTACACACTACAGTAGATTGGATTGCAGACTACTTTACACATACAAGTTATTTTTCCCTTTCACATTAAAGAGATCTTTTTAATGGAGAAAACCTGTAGTCTTTACCAAAAACAAATAATGGAGTTTTTCCCTAATCAACTTATCTACAGTATGCACAAAATTGATAACAATTACTTCTAGGGGGTGTGGGGAAATAAGTGTGGAACATTCAAGTGAAATATTTATCTTATATCCAAGAGGTTCATTTTAGCACCAAAGAAATCACAGTAAGCACCAGCTAGCTATGCCAGCCTAAGGATATATTTTACTAATAATTTTTAAATGAAAAGATCACATACCCCACGCTCACTGTGGCAATGACAACAACACAATTCGTTCAAGCTTTACAATTAGCACTCAACTACTATTAAAGCAAAGGGAAAATAAGAATGCTGAACTCGAGGAAATTCCCCCCACCCATAAAAAAAAAAAAAAAAGAAGAAGGAGGAGGAGGAGGAGGAGAAGAAGAAGAAGAAGAAGAAGTATAATTTGCATCTTGATACCCTGTCAAATAGCCTACTAAAAAGTAACATTACACAATTTTCTTACAAATTATTAAAAAACCCTATCACCGTTAAAAATACTCATAACAAATTTAAACTTAGCAAAAGATGATATTTGAAATGGAAAAGACTCAATCTTCCATTGCCATTAAGCTTCTTTTCATGCTTGTAATTGCAGGAAAAATGTGCACATGTTTTTAATAGTAACTTAACATATAACACAAAAACAAACAGACAATTCTAGATAAATGAATTACATTAAAGAAAACCTAACCTTTTAAAAATAAAATTACAAAGAAGCCAATTGTTGAAATAACATAGCAATCACTTATTCTAAGACTTGAACTTTGAATTCAAAGTTATTTCTATCTAAGACTTGTATTTGCAAACAATTTCTAAGACTTGCACTTTCAAAGCCATATCTGAGACTTGTACTTAGAAGTCAAAATTATTTATGAACTCAACCAAGGAAGAACTGTGACAGATAGGTCCATGCATACAGACAGGCGACATAAGTTAAACTGCCTTCAAATTAATCAGAAAGCATGAAATTGACAAAAACTTAATTGTTCAGATTCACTTTATAAGTCTTAATATCCAAATTACTATGCAAGATGTAAAGTTTGATTTCAAAATGAGAACCGCTATGCCATATCTTTAGTCATCAGCAAATGGGATTAGAGTGGGTAATAATATAGTTGATTGGTTGAACAAACGAACCTCTTGTATCATAAGGGACCTCACTCATCGGTCCTCTTGCATTGTTACAAACTCTGACATCACAATGTACTTCTGCATGACATCACAATTTAGACAAATATTAAATATTGACTTGAAGTCCTTGTTTATGGTCTAGAAGCTACTCACAGGCAAGCACCCAAATACAATTCTGATTTACTTGTGGTAAGACCTTCTCCCAAGGAACCGAAGATCTTCTGCATTTTCTTGTTGAACCCAGAACTTATGTATTTTACTGACATAAGTTTCTCTTGTAATGGACCTAAGAAATGAAATGAATTCCTGAGGTACATCAAAAATGTTATTGTATTTTTACTTTCCAGAAACAGTAAAGTGAAAGATAACCTATTTTAGCACCAGTACTAGATGTGACTGCATATTCACTAAGCATAACCAATATTTTTTTTATAATGATTTTGGTACTTTACAAAGGACATTAATTGATTGATTAAGAATGTCATTGATTGACTGCTTGAATCAATTACTTTGGCCAAACAATATTTCAGAAGAAAGTCACCTAGACTCTTGTTCATTGCACACAGTTATAACATACGATTGCATTGTTCAGTGAAGCATCACATAAAGAAACTCGGATCACTTGAATGATGCAAATGATGTACTGCTGGAAATATCCATCATTTTGCATTACATTACGTCTTGAGATATTTCATGAGAATATTGATATGAGGTTGAAATCTAATCACGCTTCAAAATGTAATGACTTAAGTTTGAATGATATTTCGTTCCCCTTCCTAAAAAGAACCTTTGCTAATATACAGCGAAAAATTGCCAGGAAAATTTCATGCAGAAATCGAAACAAATTTGATAAAGTTATATATTTTCTGAAGTATGGAACAATCTACAAAAAATATGTGTAGATTAACTGGTGATTCCCAGGCACTGCAGTACTGTATTGCACACTCATAGCATTTCACTACCATTAATTAGAAACACACATCTAACATCAAATCGTCTCTACTAGAAACATGTAAAACCAAGCTTTTACTGATAGGTCAAGCTATCTCAATTTTAGCAAGTCTCTAAACAGAGCAATTAAAGTTCCAATGAGTCCTAGATCTGGACACTAATGTTATGGATTAAACTTTATCAGTCCAGTCCACACTCCCGATCGGGAGATCTTCTGATTGGAAGATTGAGACATGCACAGTGGCCATAATTTAAAGTGTTCAAAATTTCAACCGTTAAAATATTTTTTGCTTTTTAAATTTTGTTATTCTAAAGTTGTATACTTTAAAAATGATACTGAAATTGATATTTCTGGAACCTTTTTTTTTGTATAATTTGAATGTTTGCTGGTGACTAAAGTTTTAAAATCCACTCTTCAGGAACTATCAAAATGAATTTTTAAAGATTACTTTAAAATTCCCTAGTGAAAGTCAAATTTGCGCTAGTGAAAATTGAGAAAACAATTTTATTATTTTGTTGCACCAATAAATTAAAAATATTTTGCATGCATTTTTTCCTACTTTTGGCTTAAACCTTTTTGTCGTTATGTATTTCTTCAGAAAAGATTTGAATTTGGAAAGATGCATTGTGGGTTATGAGGACAAGAAATCTCCCGATTGGGGAGATCTCTCAATCGGGAGCATGGACCAGACTGTTTATTCCAGATGGAAATGGATCTGGTCCAGTTATAAAAGAACTTCCTTAAGAAGTAATTGTGTTGATCATTTACAAACATTCATTACCATCAGGATTAACAAAATAATTCAGTTTCTTTCAGCAATTTAAAAGAAATAACAAAAAATCCACAAAACAAATAAAAATAAAAAAAAAAATCATATAAGTATTCCAGAAAGTAAACTTTAAACCAAAGTTGTATTTCCACTTCCCTTTGTTGACCAATTACACACATCAGTCAAGAAACATGAAATGCATGGAGTCTAATCCCCATTGACCTATCAGGTCACTGGTAGAGCATCTGTATATTAATTGCACTCCAGTCTTGGATTCAAATCCTGAATGGGGCTCAATTGTTCTCTCAATTCTTAACTAAAGATTATTTAGCCTCAAGTGTTTCTTCCTCAGAAGATATCTCTGTTGGGTTGACCATCTCCAGCTCTTTATGTAGATAACTCTTTTGTCCAGTTTCTGTATACTCCTGGACGGAGTCTCCTGACCCTTCTAGAATCCACTTGGTTGTAAGAAGACCTTCCACCCCCACAGGACCACGGGCATGAATACGGGTAGTACTTATGCCAACTTCAGCTCCTATGAAATAGAGAAGAAAAAAACAATGCAGTTTTGTCACAAAAACTGAGTAAATTAGCAGCATAGCAAATAAGCCAATCTGATATATATAAACCTAAATTGAGTTCAGTATCGATCATGTATGACAAAGGACAAAAGGCAAACAAAACTTCATGACATATTGTTCCTCTAAGGAGAAGTTTTTAAGATACCATATACCGTATTATGAATTAAGCACCCCTGCTCTAATAAGTGTCCACCAACATTTTTTGCCTGATAACATAATTTATTTGATTAATTTGAAGACTCAATATATTTGGGCCTAAAAAGTGGTGCAATTCTATTTTGATAAGTTGCCTGGCCCTTACAACGTCGAATACAGAATTTCTTTAACAGTGACTTGTGTTGGAAGAGTGGGGCCAGCACTCACTTTCTTCACAATTGCTATTGTATGTTAATGAAGAAAAAAATGTTATGGCTTGTAAATTATTTTCCACACAAATTTCAAAATACAGTTACATCATTTCTACATATACACAAGTCCAATCAAGATTACATATGATTAAATCCTCAGCAGAAAAATAGTTTTGAACATTTTGTAGATCTTCTTTAGTTATTTTCCTTCATCACGCAATAAATCCACAAACACCACCTCTTAAAACTCATTAACATAAAATACTTGCCTGACACAATCTCTAAACAAATAATTTATGGAAATTAAAATGTTTCTTACCAAGGCCGAACCTATAACCATCTGCGAAGCGTGAACTGGCATTATGAAACACGCATGCACTATCAACTCCATTTATAAAGGTCTGAGCTGCCTCATCTGTGAACAAGAATGGAAATGACAATATATGTTTCACTTAAGTTCAACTTGCATGGGCTGATTGGTCCATCAACACAATGCTTAAAGGAGCTGGAGGATGAAAAGTGAAGATGTATTTTTCTTAAGTCTCAAAAATATTCGATCACACGTTTCGTGCACGTGATGAGACTATACACCTTTAAAACGAATGTTTAAATTAATCATAATTATTTCTTATAAATACCTAAGTAATTTTTAACAACACTTATCAAAAATTAGACCCGTGTTACTTTGAAATTCCTGTAACTTAGTAAAACAGACGCTTCTGACTTTTGGAGAGAGGGCTCCTTTAAAGATTCATAGGCATCTACAGTACAATGATGTTCTTCCTTCTAATATTTCTTATTAAAAAAACATTTAATGCTGAGAAGAACAGTCACTAAATCATAAAATAACCGTGTTCAGTTTTTGACTCATGGCTGATCAAAGTTTTGATACACTGTATTCATCCTAATAATAGGGCAACCTCTAAAAAGAAATACTGTTATTTCTTTAAAAGAAAAACAGATGAAAGCATGCAATGATTATAGCACAACTGGATGAAAATCTTGGGCAGGCAAAGGCAATTTATGGGAAGCTGCTATGGTTATTGGTATCTATGCATTCTCCTTCACTACAAAGAAAGTTATATTATAATGAAAGGAACAAACCAAAACAATTAAGAAAACATAATTTAAAATAAAAATCAACCCCAAAACATATTTCATGAGCCAATGCTCTATTTGAGTTAAACTTTTCAAAAAATTAGGCTTATATATTTTTTTTTGCTTTAGGAGTCTAAGAATGAATATTTTTACTCTGGCCATAATTATAGAGCACCACTTTGTACTGGATGTTTATTAGAATACAAATTTTGTAATGCTACTATTCATTTACACTGATGTGTTGTTTGCAGTGCACCAAGATGATGAAAAACACTGTAAAGCGTCAACTTGGCACTTACCATTCTCAGTAACGATGACATCTGTGTGTGAACTACCATACTTGTGTATATGGTTTATTGCCCCTTGTACATCATCAACGATCTCCACGGCACACTCCAATCCACCGTATTCAACCCTCAGAGATTTGGCTTCGGCGGGACCAAACTTCAAGGAGCGGGCAAGACGTGGACCGGGATGAATCTTGACCTGGGTGGACAACAATAATAATAAAATATATTTAATCATAACTTCAAGTGTGCATATTGCTGAAACAAAACAAAGAAAAACACTTATTGATATAAAACAAATGCAACAAATGCATGCAAAGATAAAAAATTAAACAAATTATATTTTAGCAAGCGGTTGATAGTTTCAACAGAGGCAAAGATCTACTGTATGTCTTTGTTCGAAAAATTTGTGTGAAATATTTGTGTGAAACATCGTGCGATGCATTTTTGTGAAACATTTGTATGAAACATTCGCGTGAAACATTCGTGTGAAACATTTGTGTGAAAAATTTGTGTGAAAAATTCATGTGAAACAATTGTGAGAAACATTCGTGTGAAACATTCGTGTGAAACATTCGCGTGAAACATTCGCGTGAAACATACGTGTGAAACATTTGTGTGAAGTATTTGTGTAAAACATTCGTGTGAAACATTTGTGTGAAACATTTGTGTAAAACATTCGTGTGAAACATTTGTGTGAAACATTTGTTTGGAACATTCGTGTGAAACATTTGTGTGAAACATTTGTTTGGAACATTTGTGGTTCTGGTATGCAAAGAATGACTGGAGTATCAATGATGCACATCTTGACATGAAGCATAAAGATTACATAGAATATGATAGTTGTAATATACGATATACCACTTTATTTCATTTCTTGAAGGATCAATTTAGTGGTCAACCATGCTTATCTTTTGTAAAAGAGGACAGAGAGGAAAGAAAAATTGGTGAAAATCAGAAGAGAAATACAGAGAAAACAAACTCTTTCACACCCATTATTTGCATTATTTTTTTTTTTGAAATGTTAATCAACTACAGATTTTAATAGTCAATGCACAATTTTGAAAAATTGAAATTTAAACAGATCAAGAACAAATCTTGAAATCAAATATCAAAGCTTGTTTAAAAAATACTCCAGAAAAAGAATTTTCAGTGGTTGAGAATGTCATTCGTCCGATTTATGTGCATATACCTTTAAACTACAGGCTTTAACCCTTACTCTGCCAGCACTTTTTTGACAATGTACATGGGACGAGGTGTCAAAGATGAGGCACCCAAAACGGCGATAATATTGCCGCATGGTAAAGTAAGGGTTAAGCACATGCTGATTATTGTGAGGTCCTGTCTTCCGAGCAGCAAAGTCGGGCTTGTTCTGTTTCAGTGAGAGGGTGGGCCACCCACAGGGACCATCTTGCATATAATTTCAAGTTGGCACACTTTGTCGCGGGTTGATTACCCCTTACTCTACCAGCACTTTTTTGAAAATGCGTCTGGGAGGTGGAGTCAAAGACGGGGCACCCAAGACGGCAATAATATCGCCGTGTGGTAGAGTAAGGGTTAAGCACAGGCTGATTCTTGAGGGTCCTCTGTCTTCTGAGCAGCAAAGTCGGGCTCATTCCGCTTCAGTGACCCAGTGAACCGCCCACCGAGACCATGCTGCATATATTTTTGAGTTTGCACACTTGTCACGAATTGATTAACCCTTACTCTACCAGCACTTTTTTTTAAATGTGCCTGGAAGGCAGAGTCAAAGACGGGGCACCCAAAACAGGCTGATTATTGAAGGGTCCTCTGTCTTCCAAGTAGCAAAGTCGGGCTTGTTCTGCTTCAGTGATCCAGTGTGCCGCCCACCAGGACCATGCTGCATTTTTTTCTCGAGTTGGCACACTTGTCATGGGTTGATTAACCATTACTCTACCAGCACTTTTTTGAAAATGCACCTGGGAGGCGGAGTCAAAGAACCCAATACGGTGATAATATCGTCGCGTGGCAGAGAAGCCAAACCCTTGGTGCATTAAATCTATCTGTGGTGTAACTAATTTTAAAACTTAGGATTGCAGAGAATGCTTCCTATGAACTTTCCTTTGTGGTACAAGAAGAACATAAAACATGTTAAGCATAAATTTTAACGAGGTGCATAATAAGTGTCATGCTACAGATTGCTTTCCCTATTGAAAGTGTTATGTCAAGGTTCATCTTTTATGATGAAGGACAATAAAAAAGATGAAACTAGTACAAACAGGATTCAAAAATATCATAACAAGATGACAAGCTAAAAAGGGTCTAATAGTCTCCTCACTAACTGCCAAGAATATCACCACCACCACAAAAGAAAAGTACAGAAAAACTAATCAAAAAATCTTTTGTCGTCAAGGAGATAATACACCCTTTCACAGTTCCATCCACCATTTTGAGTTGTGAGTAAACAAACAATATTCCCTATTGACTGTAACGATAACCAATTTTAAAAGTCACTTTAGGTCATATAAAATGTGCGTATTTCTAAACGACGAGCAATAATATTACGCAAACCAAGAGCGTATTTTGCTGTGCACTCCAGTTGGTTGGTTTCTTTACTCACAACTTAAATGTGACACTTCCTTGTGCATATGAGTAGACTGGAACTGTAAAAGGGTGTATCCAGTTTTGTGTAGCAGTGACTGAAACAAAACTAGTAGTGAAATGTTTAGTGTAGAAAGACTAAAACAAGACTAATTGTGACATGTTTTGTGTAGTGCCTGAAACAAGACTAGTAGTGACATGTTTTGTGTAGAGTGACTGAAACAAGACTAGTAGTGACATGTTTTGTGTAGAGTGACTGAAACAAGACTAGTAGTGACATGTTTTGTGTAGAGTGACTAAGACAAGACTAGTAGTGACTTCACAGTCTCACATTTCTCAGTAAGTCTATGTGTGTAGAGGGATTTCTTCACGTGACTAACGTAGCTGGGAGCCATTTTGCAGTACAGAGCTTTGCGCGTTGAGTATTTCATGCGTCTGATCTTTACACAGCTCAGTCACATCACAAGTATAACTCTGTCTAAAGTGTGCGCTAACATGCGCTGGTCATGAAAACATGCGCTGGGCATGTAAAACACATGCTGGGCATATAAACATGTGCTGGTTTATATGAACTGTACAGATGAATTAATTTGTTAATATAAAATGTTATTCTAAAGAAACAATTACCCTCCAAGTACTTCAAGTATGTTCTTAATCAGTGGATTCTAAACTTACCCCGCTAAGCGTAGCGGGGATATTTACGAGAGTTATACTTACCTTCCATGCTATAAATATGAAATCTGGTCATATGACCTGATTCTAACGCACTTCTAACCGACCTTTAAAACGTAGTTACCAGCCCAGTCCTGACCTCCATATAACCTCTACTAACCCTCACTTAACATTCCACTGAGGCCTGAATGAGAGGGGAGGCGGGCCGGGATGCATGAAAGGTAAGTATAACTCTTGTTAATATCCCCGCTACGCTTAGCGGGATAAATTTACTTTAAGTTATACCTTACCATGCTTTAAATATGCAATGAGATTGCAACCGAGGATAGGAAGGGAGTTCAGGTCACAGCACAATTTTCTAAAGGCTGGTACTAAAACTCTCACTAGTCTTATCCTGCTTAAAGGACAAAATTTCTTCTCCTCTTAAGGATGAAAGACCTCAGAGTGGGAAGTACTAAAACATAATAAACCACTTCAAGTTACAGTCAAACCAAACAAGGCACTATTTGTTAACAGTAACTAAAGCAAACATCGCATGAACCTGAGTAAAAACTTGGAAAACATGCCAATCGGAAGAGCGTTTGGACACGATATGAACACCATAGTAGTGTCTACGATAACGCCACAAAAGCAATGGGTTCGTCCACAAAACGCACCGGGTTCGTCCAAGAGATGGGACCGGCTAGTAAAATACAATTGGGAACGAAGTGTGTACTAGTTAAAACGAATTGAAGAATTCCCGAAACGAGGAAAAATTTGTTACAGCGTAACTGCATAAGAGCAAAAGTTAGCAGGGTAACATGAACTGCCCAAAGTAAGTCAGGCAAAAAACAAGGGAAAAAACGCGATATGCGTTTTTCTGATCAGGAGGCACGAGAAATCCTGTGAAAGGGGCTATGCCTCGAACCCGAGTGCATACCCCGGCCTCTCCATGAACAGTGTCGACTACTTTAAGAGATTGCTTCTGGACGATCCATTGGAGAAAACTGTCTCATGACACAGTACGATGAGATCTCCGTGTATCTTCGCAGTGGTTGCGAGTCAATGACTGCGACCCAACTGGAAAACTTCAGTGGATGGCTGCAAGCTATCCTTAAGCCCGTGACTAAACCAAGTCTGAGAGAGGCCTCCTTCCAAAACGGGGAGGGGGGGTGAACAACTCCTCAGAAAGGCCTTGCTACGCCGAGGATCGGCGGACAAAGGCCACACCATCAAACAAAGTACTCTGTGACTGTGATGGAGTTTGCCGGAGCGCGGAAAAAGACATTAAGGTCTTAAGCAGCTGAGGGAACCGCAGTTGGCCGGGCCAAGTGGGCGCTATCGGTCGTATGTCGCCTTGCTTAGCATACCCGGTACTAGCGTGAAAGGCGAAAAACTTAACTCACATAGTGAGTCCCTTTAAAAGTAAATGCGTCAACCCCAAAACAAGAGTTATACTAACCTTCTATGCATCCCGGCCCGCCTACCCTCTCGTAGGTGGAATGTTAAGTAAGGGTTAGTAGAGGTTATTTGGAGGTCAGGACTGGGCTGGTAACTACGTTTTTAAGGTCGGTTAGAAGTGCGTTAGAATCAGGTCATGTGACCAGATTGCATATTTATATAATGGAAGGTAAGGTATAACTTGAAGTAAATACATCTATTAGTTAGTGCAACCAACTGCACAGCGCGATTCTGGCATACTACTTACAAAAGTAATCTTATGTAACAACATGGAAACATATGTAAGTGTAGAGCAGACAACAGTTTTTCCTACAAAATGGTGATGTAAACAAAGTCATGTGACCTCATGACTTCAGCTGAAACATCCTTATACCACTAAAATAATTTTTGAGTTTCAGTGGTTTGCAACCACAGATGAGTGAAACCTTGACAGCGCACTAGATTATACATTTTTGTTCTGATTTAGCAGAAATTTCTTACATTTTCTGCTCTGAGCATATCCAACAACTCGTCAAAGAGTGGGCTGCCTCTCAGGCTGCGGTGGATGAGGAGCGTTTCCATGGCATTACAAGCTGCTGGGTAATCACACTTGGAATCTTGAACTGTACAACAAAGGATACAAGATAAACAAGTTTATTTCTGACAAGTAAGCTTTTTTCAAGTAACATCATTATTTTGTTTAGATAAATTCAAGGGTTCAAAAAATTTACATGCCAACATTATGATTGTTACAATGAGAGAGAGAGAGCTCTCTTAACGTTCTGTGTGCAATGAAGCACAAGAGATGAAAGTGCCATGCTTTTATATTGTATGTTAAGTACTTCAGTCTTGGATTAGAACGCATAGTCGTATGTGCCGATTTGTGGATGAAATAGTTTTTGTTTCAGAATTCAAACATTTTGGACAAATCGTAATGTCTGTACCATGCCAATTGGATTAAAATATTTTGCTGAAATTATTGGCACTAAATTATGCAACATAGTTGGTAAAGACATATACTTGACAGTAATCTCTAATAATTTAAACCAAATCTTTATCCCCCAAAAGTCTTAAAATTGTCTTATTTCTATTTATTCATGATATTTACAATATTTTGCAGATATGATCGGCAATAAATGTGCACTATAATATAATAAGAAATTAGGTACATTTAGTAATCTTCATTAAGTTACTCCCTAAAACTTTTTGATCCATGAGCCCTAAACAGTTACTATTGATATCAATTTACAGAGGATAGAAATTCTTTGGGTTGTGATTTTTCATCTATATTTAACAAAACAAAGAGCTCAATGATTTCAACAATGCACACATATATATGTACCTCCAACTTACCAATTTTAACAGCCATGCTTGGATCTGCATTTTCATCCACAAATACATGGCAGATGCCATCACCGTGTCCAAGAACAGGAATGTTTTTACTGTCTCTCTGTATCATCTTGACCATGTCATTGGAACCTCGTGGAATGATCAAGTCTATATGACCCTCGAGCTGCAAGAGGTCACTTATCTGCTCCCTTGTACTAACCTAGAAGAGGCACAACAAAATCCATGATGAAAATCTGTTGCAATAAATTTTTAGTCCAAAAATCCTCAAAGCCTATAATCAAGGTTGGACAAAAACATCACTAAAAATCACTCATCAATAAACAAACAAAACCTTCACTGTTAAATACCACCCTATTTGTAAATTATTACTTCAAGCCAGACACTTTGACCACAAGGGAATACTTTTGACCTTCTGTTGAGTGTGAAAGTCAGTGCAGCTGCATTGAAATTTGTTTACTTTCAATGTTAGAATATGACCATGGAAAGTGAGGTGAAGTGTGTGGAAATCCCTGGTGTAATTGCTAGTGCTGGATTGTTGTTTATGGTGTAAGCAATAATAGACCCTGCCCCGGGTTTTGTTTTGTCAGGGCTTAAGACAGAGAATGTATTGCGAGGTTTAGACTTAATGCCATGCAAAAAATAATGAAGCTGTATATAATCTTACTTTTATAGAGATTTTTCATTATCATTTATATGGTAGAAAAAACAACAAATTGTAGATAGTGTATCTTACTCCATTTACAAGTCGTTGCATTTCAAAGATTTTACCAGTGCATTGAAAAGTGACCTAGCAGTAAGTATGAAATATGATTTATAATTGCAGATCCAAGATAATTCTTTATGTATTCCTATAAAATTAAAAAATATTTTTCTTTCATGAGAGTGTAAGGTACAACTAACAGCAGATGGGCAAGTATGTTATTGCCAAGTGCATGTCATACCCAATTTCAATCATTACTATAAACACAAATATACCCAATAATTTAGCAACAGGCAATTAATCTTCAAAACAATATAAAACTGGGTCCGTAATTATGACACAAAATTATAAAACAACACTGCAAGGTCACAATTCAACACACACTGATTTGTTTCTTTTAGAGTCCCCTACCATGCATATGAAATTGAAATTAAAAAAAAACAATTCTAAAAACTTTAAAAAGGTTATGAAAGTCGTGTGCTCTTAAAATAAAAATGATGGAATTGTAAAACATTACTGGCTACACAGAACTCGAAAAAAAAGATATCTCTGCTATATTAAAACAAGGTCTTATGAGGTTATATCTTTGTTGTTTTTAACACTTTTGGCAAAGCAAAATCACTTTGAAAAGTAATATAATATTTTTATGGTGACTGACTTACCAAGCCTACTGCATCCCTAACACCATGCAATTCCAAGGCTTCCTCCACTAAAGAATGTAGAACCTTGTTGCTTTCTGAAGCCTCTTTACCTCCCTTCAGTAGCAGACCATTAGCACTACTGATGGCCAGAGCTGCCACCTGCAAACAAAATGATAAAGCTTAATGTTGAGATGGAGTCATTATATACACATTTAATGCAATGGGCAAAAGATTTTGATCAGAGTGGTATGGTCCGACTTTAAGAGGGTCATGCATTGGCGACAGCAAAGTCCTGTGAACAGTACATTAAATGTGTTTAAACATTTAAAACAAATAATTTGTTCATCAAATAATTGTGTTAGTTGGTTTAAAAACCTTTAACATAATACAACTGAAAAGAATTGGACACAAAAAAAGGTTAACAATTTACAGGTTTAAAAACAAAACAAATTCACCTGTTTTTAAAATGGGATGAACCCATTAAGTCAATGATTACCAGCATTACAATGGTTTAACTAGTTTTGACAATGCAAATACTCAAAAGAAATTTGAAAAAATACCCCCAGGCCCGTAGCCAGGAATTTGAAAAGGGGGTTTGTTTTCCATATAAAAGGGCCACAAACTATGAAATTCCAGGTGCTTATTACTTTTAGATTTCACAAGAGCACTTACTCAAAAAAAGGAGGTTCGTTTTCCATATAAAAGGGCCACAAATTATGAAATTCCAGGTGCTTATTATTCTTTTGGATTTCAAAAGGGCACTTTCTCAACAAAACTCCGTGGCTATGGGCATGATGCCCCATTTTTTCGGCACCACACATCCTCCACATTAACATTTTTGAATTTTGACCTACTTACGGATATAGTTTTACAACACTTTCACAACAAAATTTTGTATATATTCTCTTTTTTGTACAAAAGCTCATCGCACATTATTATGATAATCTAATAGATAAAAAATAAACTCCGACTGTTTTTTATTATCCTTATAACTTTTTCCAATTTTTTGTTACTTCTTACCTGTGGCAAGCAATCTGGACGAGATTCAAAAATAATGAGCAGCACTCCAATTGGAACAGTAATTTTCTTTAACAGCAAGCCATCAGCAACTTGCGTTCGTTTGATTTCCCTTCCCACGATATTGCCTGATGTATCTGCAATCTGTCGTAAGCCATCTGCAAGGTTTCTGAGTTTATAGTCATTCAAAGCAAGTCTTGCCAACATCGGTCCGGACATACTGGCTGAAAAATGCGCATGAGAATAAACTACATTACAGTCATCAGAACTTGCAACACTGGATTATCCTCAATCCATAAATAAGTCCACAACTTCTTCATATGACGAGGCCTTTGGTATTTGTATTTGTTAGTGGGTCGGGATTGCATAGCACTGTTTATATACACTTTCGACACTAGGCCTATGTATGTAATTACTATATCCTTAACCCATACTCTACCACGCGGCGATATTATCAGTTTTCAAACCACCTTTTTCTTAAAATAAATTTGGGACTTTACCACAGTCCTATAGGAGTAATCTTGGTATCATTTTAAAGTACTCGGATATTTCTCTCACAAAATGTAACTTTTTTATAGGAATCATATTACAGAATTTTGAGAAAAATTACATTAAAAAGGGTAAAACTCAAAAATTGCTACAAACATTTTCAAAAATTGTTTTTTTCTTCTTTAAAATCTTACAATAACTTCAAGATCACATTTTTGCTTCAAAATCAAACATGCAAGTCCTGAGACATGATAGTATTGGTTTCTGGTCTAATTTTTATAATCCCTACCTGGAATCTTTTGTTCTGGAGAAATTTCTTCAGTTTCATAAAAATCTGCCATTTTAGACCCGTTTTTTTCAAAAAATCGTGTACCCGTACATTGCACACGCTTCGTTGAATCGCCATTCGAAAGTGCTTGAAATTTCATTCTATTTGTTATATATAAATAAAGGCATACCTCCTCTATTTAGAATCTTTTCTATAAGAATTTATTTTGCCTCTCCAATTTGAACAACTATGTGGTGCGGAGGAAATGTACGCGGCTAGCACGCAAGCGCTCCAGGTTCGAGTCTCACCGTGACCACTGTGTAACTATTTTGCTGCTGCAGCTTCAGGGGTCTTTTGGCTATAATCATTTTTGATTTTTTTTTCATCTTTCCTTTCTTTCTAAAAATTATAGATTAGTATCATTGGAAAGAAAATTATAAATTCTCTGTTTTCAATATTGCCAAGAAGTTATACTTCTGCAAAGATTGACCATTTATTGACCAAATTTAGCCAAAAATTGCTTAATTTGCTTATTTTTGTCCAATAATTTCTAAATTGGCTTTTATTACTCGAAAGATATCTATTCCAACCAAACTTGTAAGAAAAGAAAATGAAAGGCAAGTTGTCAAAAATGCATATGAAAAAAAAATTACGAAAATTGAGCTCGCTTTTTTTAAAGCCCTGGTAAGGGTTAATCAATCGCTATGATTGATTGCACCAGCAATTGCAGGCAATGAAAAGCTTAATAGTTAATGATAATAATCATTTTGGAAGGATTTTTATTTCAGGACATTATGTGAGCTGAAAACAATATAATATTGCTGTATGTTTATAAAAACAGTTCCCCTGTACAGTGATATTTAAAAATTCACTGCTCCTGCTTAAAAATCTGTTAATGAAATGGCTGCAATTTCGACCACTGAAAGATATTTCCTTTTGGAAAACAATTACTCTGGCAAAAGTTTCAATGATAATTAAAATCCACTAAGCAGCTGGTTTCAATGCCCAAATAAGTTTTTAAATGTAACAGTGCCTGAAAGTGATCATAGTGCAGCTGACACATCCACATTTAATGGACACTGTGTGTACACGTAACATAGGTATGGTAAACAACGGACCAGGTATAAGGTACGATATAATGTCGGGTATAAAATATAAAGCATGGGGAAATGTTAACGGTGGTGGAGGCTTTGGCATACTTTACATTTACCTTTTAAGTATGTGTTAGGAGTTACAAATAGAGTACGACTTTGGCTTGAAAGAGTATCATGATTAGTTTCTTCTTTCCAGATTTTGTGAGGAATTTTTGTTTATCAAAAATATCACAAACCTTACACCCTGAGCACCTGGCATATGAAAATGTAAGGCTAACATTAAAAGAAGTTACAAATGAAACAAGGCCATTAAGACTATTGATAGAAAATGCCACAGCCAAAAAAGTGTGTGCATTGAATAGAGATGTTATCATCCCTAGAATCTACAAAAACGTTTAATTAAAAATAGATCAAAACATACACATCCTTGCTTTGTTCAGGTCTCTTTTGTTTGCAGTTAAAATGACTTCTTTTCGCTCAACCAACAAGTCTGCTAATTTTCGGATGATATCAGCCCTCTGTAAAACATAAAATGTATGCAAGCTATTAGAAATTTACTGCAATGTGTAACACCCTTCTATTTTTCACAATTATTACACTGTAAATTATTTTGACATACATTAACAATTAACCTTTCTGGGTTTAATGATTGACAGCATGTTTTAACCAATCACAGCAACAAAATTTGCGTAACTAAGTGGGGGCAAACATCCTACGCGTACTGGTACAGTACAGCTTGCTAACAGCGCACGCTGATGTAGTCAATGGAACTTACTATACAAAACAATTTCTGCCCACACAAACAACATGGTGAACAAAAATTGCTCTTATGGACCTGCTGCGGGCTTTGTAAATCTGATTGCTGTTACCCAGAACAGTTAGCAAACTGAATTTTGTTCATCCTATTTGCTAAAAACTATAAGAATCTGGAGAAGTGCCATGAATTAATCAAAGCTTGCAGCAGGCCTCGCGAACATCTAAATGTTAACGCATTGGTAATGCACGATTGTGGATTTGAGGTTTGTTTTCCCAACATAGTTACCCGTTGCAATGGTGGGCGTGGCCTATTTGGAAACCTGGAAAGGTTAATTGCCCACAAAAAAAAAAAATATATTCAAATAAAAATACAATGGTATAAATGTCTATAAGGCCACTGCAAACTGTATGATGGGACTTTCAAGAAAATACAAAATTAAGCAAATGCACAGAGATTTTTCTACACGAGTTTTTACACATAATACACTTTTAGCTCTCTCAAGTTCTAAGATATTCAATTTTGCTGAAGTTGCACAGAAATTCGCTTGTGTGATTTCCTTTCATGATAATGAATATTGCTGTAATGGGTAAAAATTACCATTGAAGCAAATCTCATTTGAAAGATCATACAAAATTGCCTCATCTACAAAGGCAATAGGTCAAACTGTTTCTTTCTGTTTGTTTTATTCAATAGACCTTTTAAACTGATTTTAGCCACACACGATTACTTCAGCACTTCGACCAATCAACTGCTGGTGAAATTTTCCCAACCAATCAGGTGCAGCTTTGAGGAAAACATTGCAAGCAGCAATATGCTTGCCGTTATCTTCATGTATAATGCAGGTATGGTATATGTGCTCTTGTGAAAATATTTTTTTATACTCTTAGTCCCATACTGCATGTGCTTGAATTCTGCAGAAGGCAAAGTTCCCCCAATATTTTTGATTGGTCAATAAGATTCCCCCAATATATGATTGGTCTATTATGGACACGTGAATGTGACGTTATTTACATTAGTTTTCTAGTAATTGCTAATTCAGATTTGAAATGGTCTTTACTGTTCAAAAATTGTTTGCCACACCATGTTCGGTGTGCAACAGCCTTTACACTGTATAAATTAAGAATTGTGGAAAATCATGAACTCTTAATTATTTTTGTCTTTGATAAGAAAAATTGATTTGTGGGAGTGCTATTCAACTGTATAACTGTCAAGAGCAGGACACCTTTGAGGGTCGTAACCTTAGGACAGGTTACACATCATTAACTCTCCTTGTCACATCCTTTCAGGATTTGTTAGCATTTTCATAAACTTGGTAAAAAGTTGCGCAGTAAGGGATTGGAGGTGTGGGAAGGGGATACATTGGGAAAGAAAGATTGGGTGGGAAAGGGGATAGATGGGGAAGGAGTTAGGTGGAGGAGGATATGTGGGGAAGAGTACAGGAGTTTTGAAGGGATAGAAGATTTTGGAGGGGATAGGTTTTGGAGGGGATAGGTTTTGGAGGGGATAGGAGGTGGGAGAAAGGGGGAAATGGAAGGTGGGAAAGACATGGAAGGTCAGAAATGGGTGGGAGGTCAGAGAGGGGGTGGGAGGTCAGAGGGGGGTGGGAGGTGGGAGGTCAGAGAGGGGTGGGAGGTCAGAGAGGGGGTGGGAGGTCAGAGAGGGGTGGGAGGTCAGAGAGGGGTGGGAGGTCAGAGAGGGGGTGGGAGGTCAGAGAGGGGGGTGGGAGGTCAGAGAGGGGTGGGAGGTCAGAGAGGGGGTGGGAGGTCAGAGAGGGGGGGGTGGGAGGTCAGAGAGGGGTGGGAGGTCAGAGAGGGGGTGGGAGGTCAGAGAGGGGGTGGGAGGTCAGAGAGGGGTGGGAGGTCAGAGAGGGGGTGGGAGGTCAGAGAGGGGTGGGAGGTCAGAGAGGGGGTGGGAGGTCAGAGAGGGGGTGGGAGGTCAGAGAGGGGGGGGGAGGTCAGAGAGGGGTGGGAGGTCAGAGAGGGGTGGGAGGTCAGAGAGGGGGGTGGGAGGTCAGAGAGGGGGTGGGAGGTCAGAGAGGGGTGGGAGGTCAGAGAGGGGGTGGGAGGTCAGAGAGGGGGGTGGGAGGTCAGAGAGGGGTGGGAGGTCAGAGAGGGGGTGGGAGGTCAGAGAGGGGGTGGGAGGTCAGAGAGGGGGTGGGAGGTCAGAGAGGGGGTGGGAGGTCAGAGAGGGGGTGGGAGGTCAGAGAGGGGGTGGGAGGTCAGAGAGGGGGTGGGAGGTCAGAGAGGGGTGGGAGGTCAGAGAGGGGGGGGAGGTCAGAGAGGGGGTGGGAGGTGGCAAATGTTATTCATAATGTTATCATATAATAACTACTCCAGAAGAAAACATTTTGTTATTAATAATAGTGTTATAATCTAATAACTACTTCCTAAGAAAACTTATTTGAATATGACAAGGTCCCTAACCAAAAATCCTTGACCAAAGAAAGATGTCACTAAGTATGCAAAGCCTACAGTAAGTCCTGGGGAGCTTTCATGCTTCGTACATCAAATGAGATAAATGGCAGTTTAAATGTAAATTTACCCCACTAATTGTAGCGGGGATATTTACTAGAGTTACACTTTTCTTCGATGCTATAAATATACAATCTGGTCCAATGACCTGATTCTAATGCACTTGTAATCGACCTTCAAAACGTAAGTACCAGCCCAGCCCTAACCTCCATAATACCTCTAACATCCCTCATTTATAGGCATGGAAGGTAAGATATAACTTGAAGTAAATATTACCATACCTCACTAGCACTAAGACCCTGTAATAATCTCCCTCCATGTCTTGCCTTCATGGCTTGCACATCTGGGGGAATTCCTGATGGCTTCGTCTCTGTAAAGAATGTTCCTACTTTGTGACCCTTCACAATGTCCAGGATGACATCTGACCTCTTCATTCCATTCCCAATGACCACTGAACAACCTCGCTCTAAAGCCCACGTGGCTGCTTTTACCTACAATGAAGAAACAATACATAAACAACCTTTTAGCAGAGAAAGAGTATGAATGGCAACTTGTGTTGTCTTTTTCTACAGTACATACAAATATTCAACAATTAAATGTTGCTAAATTTATCATATTTATGTAAATGTCATTTCATGTATGTTTAATTGCTATCACATTTACTGACACCTACTTATGCTTAAAACTGAAATAATCATTTAACATATGGCATCCTAACATTTGCATTGCTCTCTTTAAAAGGAATATTCCAATGAATTTTTATTTTCATACATATGATAGAGGATTATGAAAGAAACAATTTGGTGTAAAATCATGTTGATTTCAAAGATTGCGCGGGAGTATTGAAAAATGTCCTCACAGTGTAATGTCATAAAGGCAAATCCAAGACATTTTTGGTATTTTTTGAAAATTAATTGCCTCTTCCTAAATCACTGGAAGCATTTGTTGTTGTTCTTTTATTGAGATGTGGTATAAAATACACTTTATAAGAACTATTTAGCCCATCAGCTCATAAACCTTACACTCTTTAGTAGAAGAAAAAAAAGTTAAAAATAAAAATAAAAAAATAAAAATACATAAGAATTGTCTGGGATCTGCCTTGATTACATCACATTTTACACTGTGAGGTCACTTTTCAACACACTCGTGCAATCTTTGAAATACAATAACTTATCCACGGAAAATAATATCAACATGATTTTGACACCATATTATTTCTTTAAAGCATTAGTTCAGTGGTCAAGCATGTTCATCTTATATGAAAGAGGACTTCAAAAGAAACAAAATGGTGAAGAAAGCATTGCAAAATCTTATTTCATCAAGGAGAAATTCAAGTTTAAAGTTTGGTGTCATTTCTGTAGAAACAACTGAAATCAGACTAGTTGTGATGTCACAGCCTCAGATTCCTCAAAGTGTTTATGTATTTTAAAGAAACTTTATTCAAATTGTTCACTATTTAAATTATTTTTCCACAAAATTTCTTCAGGTGGTATATTATAAATACCCTTCCTAGATTCAGTTTTACTACATTTTTGACATATCCCATGGTTTTTAAGCCACAAAATGGCAGGAGAAAATATGATAGAATACATAAAGACTTTGAGGAATATGAGGCTATGACATCACAACTAGTCTGATTTCAGTCCTTTCTACACAAATGATACAAAACTTTACACTTAAATATCTCCTTGATGGAATAAGATTTTTGAATGCTTTCTTCACCATTTTGTTTCTTCTGAAGTCCTCTTCCATATAAGATGGACATGCTTGACCACTGAACTAATCCTTTAATAGTCCTATGTCCTATATCTGAAAATAATAATTCATGGGAATATTCCTATAATACAGAAACAAGGTCTTGAGGTCTCACCTTTGATTCCATGCCACCAAGTCCAACCCTTGATTTGCCACCAAAGACGATACCAGCAGTGTCTCCTGGGTAGATGGTGTCGAGCAGTCTGGAACCCTCCTCGTGCGGGGGGTTGTTGTAGATGCCATCCACGTCTGAAAGAAGGATCAGTAAATCAGCGTTTACTTCCACCGCAAGACGAGCTGCAAGACTGTCATTGTCTTTTATACTAATGACCTACAAGACAGAAAGACCATTTACATGGAGGAAAGGTATCAGATTTCACTCAAATTTAAAATCACAGATACGGAGTTAAATGTTAAACCCATATTCTGGTCATGATTATTATCCTTGTTTTTTCTGTAAGCGAATGAGAGTCCATGCTCACCTAGATAGGATGCCAGTCTATCACAGGTTAATGCAACTTCCCAGCAGAGCTTGTAATCATTTACAGCTGAGTGGGTTGGATCTAGAGTAAAGTGTTTTTCTCAAGGACACAACACAGTGCTCACAACAGCAGTCAAACCCTGTACCTTTCGCATACAAGCATGACTCCTTAAGCACAGAACCACTGCACCTCTTACAGTACATCTTACCGAAATGACTCTTAAAATCACCGTGGATTGCTAAGATATGAAGCTGACTGAACTTATCATTTCTAAAGATTGTTTTAACTGCAATTGATTGAGCACATTTTGGACTAGCCAATTGCATCACAGAGAGGATAGGAATTCTACAGAGATGAAAAAGGACTGCAAAGCACGGTTGCAAAACCTACATAAAATTCTGAGCATAAGTCGTTCCATTTTGCAAAAAGCGTTAATCAGTTTCCATGATGTTACTAATCAAATTTGTAGAATTCACACTTAATGAGAAAGAACTGGTCTTCATTCTGGTCAAAGAAACCCCTACCTCTCCCCATCAGTTTACACTATCAGTTACTAAGATATTTTACTTCTGTTGTACTAAGGAGATCAAACAAAAATAAAGTAGAAACTCAAGTGACAAATATAAAGACATAAATAAAAGCAGATTCACTCCCAGATAAGAGAAATGAGGTTTATTTGGCTTTCTGATCAGCGCATGTCTTAGGCACCCCCTCAAGCCGAAGGTACTACAGACTTGTTGTGTGTGTAAACATGCACAGTATATTTCATGGTGGTTTTGGCCTACTTAACTGCCTAACTTTGTTGACAGTGCTTGGATTATCAAAGATAAAGTTTTGTTTTAAATTACTTTGCAGAATTGTGTAAGGTATGTTCCTTACATATTTTCTTCCATGAAAAACTAGGTTGTTAGTGTGCAGTATTGTGATTTTGTGGTTGTTTTCATTCTCTTGAAGACATACAATCATGTGTAATGAAAATGGTAAAGCCCCAGTGGTGTGCGTTCCCTTTCCATTAGTACCATTCATTTTCCATTAACTTCTGTCTTGCATTTATCAGTTAGAATGTAAATTTACCACTCGCTTATAGTATTTACCCTAAGTTGAAAATGCAATCCACCCTTAAATGGCAGTAGGCTTTGCAAGTTTGCATGAGGGAATGACCGGTACATGCATGATGTGAGTGATTACGCACATAAACAGTACAGAATATTACGTCACGGGATAATTAGGTCATCACTTTTAATTAAACGATTATCGGACTGCAATGGTGACAACTGTACATTTATGAAAAAATGCTAACTGTCACAACCTTAGCACAATGCCTTTCATTAAGGGTTCTACTTTACAAATCAACTACTCTAGCATGGGCAAATACATATGCAGTCAACCAACAAAAAAGAGTATCACAGTTGGTACTGAAAACTGTAACACTTTCACAAAAAATGTACTTTTTTACTAAAAATCCAAAGAATTTCTAAGTTATATACTTCAATGAAAAGTTGATGAAAAGTCTGACTTATACATTATTACCCCAAAAATTCAACAAATATAAATTAAACCAAACAGCATCACTATAACTAGCATCAGGCAACAATTGCATAACTCAAACAAACTGTACAATACTGCAAGGGCATCATTTCTGGTTTATTTTAAGCATTAAAGCTCTTTCACATTAGCATATGCAAGTTTGCACTTTAAGCTCTTGATTTGGTTTGACAATGAGAGAGCAATAGAGCAGGCAAGTATGATTTTTGTGCACAGAATATGAATATCTATCTATTCACCTTCAATCAGTCATTCCCATTTGTTTATTAAATGTACACAAAATAAACACTTTCACTTCAAAGCTTCAATTTTTACAAATCCAAAGAACATTTCTCTAACTTGATACACACATGAGTATTGATGAATCACTGCTGTTAAGTTTCAAGTCAGTTCATGAACCAGTTCCATTTATTTACATTCTGCTGAATTTCAAAGTCATATACTGTAATTCTATTTATTAAATGTGAATTTTGTTGTTACGGCAAGTTTGTTGGATCCAATTTAGAAATGCTGTTGGATTCAATTTTCTTACTTTTGTTTGTAAAGTTGGGACAGAATAACTTCATGTCAAAACACACAAAACAATAAAAAAACAAAAAAAAAACTCAAATGTGCATTGTAAAACAACAAAAAGTGAAAGATCAATAAAAACTTTAATCAACTGTGCATCAAAAACTAAGTTTGGGGTATGGTAAGGTGCAAGATGAAAGGTACATGTATATGAACATGTAACAATATTCTACAGTGTTTAAAAGAGCATTACAATCTGAGCAAGTCAGTTTCTGAATTTTGAATCAAAGTTTGATCAATTTTAATTTCTGTAATTTAAAAAAAAAAAAAAAAAAAAATTATTTCGTAAATCTCAATCACTGAAAATGATTTTAGAATTTGATTAAGTGACTTTAACACATTTGGTCAGAATTTCCTGCACCACTTCGAATATGACAGCCCTATGCAGAGGAAAATATCAAGATCGCACTGCAATTTATTACAAATTTGCATAATATATGATAATAAGACTGTAAAATATTGTAACATGGTCAATTTTTTACCAATCTTGAAGCAATGTTCTGCTACTTTCATGACAATTTAGCTAATGTTGCATCTAGATGTCCATATACTGTACCTTGAACTAACTGTGAGCAACTACACATGGGGAAAAGAAGTTCAAGAGGTAGCACTATACAAGCGATACATTGTATAATGAAATTTTCAATAATCTCACCCCAACAGAGAAAGTTTTGTGGTTTTCCAGTTTTTCATAATTGAAATATAAGTTACAAGAACAAATTGGAAAACATTATTGTAAATTTAATTCTACATTATTATTAATCATTTTTTTGGAGGTAAAAATGTTCCCAATCATTTAAAAAATACAAAATTAATTTTCAAAGAAATACATAAATAATAGTACAGAAGTGCTGTGATGACATCATAATAATGACTCAGACCAACAATCTCTTTTACGTACACAAGAAAAATCTTTAAAATTCCATAGCTTCTTGTAGGAATAAGATATTAACTTGGTTTCTTCACCAATCTGTTTCTTTTATTGTCCTCTATCACATGTATTAAAATGAAATTCCATGGGAATATTCTCTTAAGAGCAAATGATGGTCATGTAAAGTTGGGCTATGAAATGTGTGAACACAAATCATTTAAAGTCAAATTCTGATCCGCTTAGCTTTCTCATAAATCCTAATGTTTGTTTGTAAGTGCTTACTGTTATATAATATATATATATATATGTATGTATGTATATATGTATGTATGTATATATGTATGTATGTATGTATGTATGTATGTATGCATGTATGTATGTATGTATGTATGTATGTATGTATGTATGTATGTATATATATATATATATATATATATATATATATATATATATATATATATATATATATATATATATATATATATATATATATATATATAACTATATATAACTATAACTATAAGTTTATATATATATATATATACTGTAGTGTAGGAATACATATGGAGCAAAAATATGTATGTATGTATGTATATATATATATATATATATATATATATATATATATATATATATATATATATATATATATATATATATATATATATATATATATATATATATATATATAAATATAATATATAAATATATATAACTATATATATATATATAACTATATATATATATATAACTATATATATATAAATATAACTATATATATATATATATATATATATATATATATATATATATATATATATATATATATATATAACTATATATAACTATATATATATATATATATATATATATATATATATATATATATACTGTAGTGTAGGAATACATGGAGCAAATATTGAAGAAAAACACCATGATGATATTCTCATATATGTTTAGCAAAAACGCCAAAGCTTTATTTAGAAATCATGAAGATTGTTATTTTCATATCCACAGAACTTTATAAACCTAGCCCCAAAAATATTGCTGCAGTGCCACCTCTTTAATGAGTTAGATAAAACGAAAGGATAAAAGAAAACCAACTAAAGAACCACTCAAGCGGCCGAGTCAATACATTGTTTCTTACGCCTTGAAGATCCTTGTCTGGCTCTGGAGGAGGTGCTACAACATCATTAGCATTTACTATGGGGATGATGTTCATCTGCAAAAGTTCGCTAATAGTGGCTCGAAGATTGCTTCTGGTATAATCATGATAGAAATCTGGCTTGGTGACCAACACCTGAAGAAAAAAAATATATAAAAACAAATAAAATACTTTTCTGAAAATAATTTGCTTTCTTTTACAATTCCAATGACATACTTTTGTTTACCTCTTCCAAAACATGGCTCATCTACCAACTTTTACTGAGGTAATCTCTAAATTGCTAAAGTCATGTCACCCTTAAATCTGATCAATACTAGTGATGTCACTTCCATGGCACTTATTGATTGGCTTGCCAGTATTTGAGTAAACATTGTATTGTACATTTGCCACAAGATTTCTCCATGCACAGTGATCTTTGGCAAGTGTGGCTATCAACCCTAACATACATTGAATGTAGTTAACATAAGAGGTGCGTGGACGTCCCAATCTTCTTTTGCCATGAGTTGGTATGTAGAGAGCATATCTTCTAACAGGCTCATCCTTTCTATATCTCTACATTAACAAGTCTAAATAAGATAACTGACCTTTAATACATGAAGTACCACGTTTTAATTTCCTGCTGTTTTAATTATTTTCAATATTCCAACTGAAAACAATCTAGCCTTTGCCTTTGTGTACCAATGTCTTTTAACATGAACTAAATATGCATCAGCTGTGTTGTGATGATCCATCCTGACTAGAGACCATTTCAAAGCAAGTTTAGCTGAATGTGAAACATAAGGGTATATCAACCAATAAACTACTGTGGGCATTTTCCCTTTATCAAGTTACCAACCAATTAGCTGCAGGAAAAATTGTAAACAACAACATGTGTGCGTATTACCTACAATTGTTTGTACACATGTACATATACAGTACATACCTACAGTAATACAGTAAGTTTGTTTGTGATGAAGGCTTAATGGCACCACAACAGCAAGGGTCAAATTGTGCCTAAGAGATTAGATCATTCCAGAGGTAGGAAGAAAAGAAAATAGGAGGAGTCTGAGAAAAGTATGGGGACCAAAGCTTTGAAGCTGGGATCGAGAAAGGAAGTGCAGGGGGTGCTAAAAAAAAAAAAAATGTTGAGGGGGTGGGAGAGGACAACTAAACATGGTTGTAGAGGAAGGCACAATGGAGGAAAGAGATAATTTTATTTGGAGGGTTTTTCTGGAAGAGCTTGGCTATGGAATTGTGAGGGGTGATGAAGGCTTAATGGCACCATTATTATTATTATATCGAATACTATAGTGCTCAAATTCATAAAATAAAAAAAAAACATGCTTATAAGCACTGTACATGAAATATAATTTAAATCAATAAAATTAGAAATTATAGTCCATATGCTAACTGAAATAGATGTGTTTTTAATAAAGATTTAAAAGTGTTCAAATCTGAACAGTCTCGGACATCACTTGGGAGGGTGTTTCAGAGTGCTGATGCTATTGTTCTAAAAGATTTGTCACCATAACTGACAGTTTTTGTTCGAGGTACCACGAGACTTGAAGAGTGCACACGCTGGAGTATACAGTTTAAACATATTTGTCATATAACAAGGTGATGAGCCACAGTGCCCGGAAAGTGTGCACGATGACCTTGTACTTAATACTGTAACCCACGGGAAGCCAGTGGAGCCCTTCAGCACAGGCGTAACATTAAGAATTTTTGGCCCTCAGACCCCTCCAACCCGACTTTCTCAAAATCAGGGGTAATCTACACCATTTAACCCAAGAGACTCTTCACAATTCATTGACTAGCAACCAGCTATTGTTACACCATACACAACACAGGGGTAATCTATACCTTCTTATCTGATAAGATCTTCAGTTTATTCACAGTTCACTTGTTAGCAACCAGCTACTGTTACACTGTACACAATAGGTCATTCATCTTATGTAGCTTGCTACACAACTGCTGTTTAGTGATAGAATCAGAAAAGTCCTTGGCAGAACCTAAATAAAAATATACATTATATGCTTGGGAGGACTTTGTGCAAAACCCATAAATGATTGATGGACCATTCTTCATAAGGATGGTTATTTTATTATGTGTTCAGATCTTCTTGTGCGAGTGATTACTTCGGCCGCTGTGTTCTGAACACACTGCAGTTTACCGATTAAAGAGTCTGTTACACCACACAGCAGCGCATTACAGTAGTCAAGTCGCGAAGTAATCAAACTGTGCACTAAAGATTTGGTGGCTTCTGTATTCAGCAGTGGGCGTATCCGTCCGATGTTCCTGATGTGCGCATAGCAAGACCGGCTGACTTGCTTAAAATGTTTTTTCATGGACATATCACTGTCAAATACAACACCAAGGTTCCTCACAGACGTAGTAGGTGTTATTCTGTCACTTCCAAAATTAAAGCCACATCCAATTTATACCAGCTTCACTTTGTGCTAAACTAGCATCACCTCTGTCTTATCACAGTTCAACTTCAACTTATTTACCATCCATTGCTCTATATCACACAAACATGCCTCTAATCTGCGAATGTTGCTATTCTGGTCTGCAATGTTTTTTTGCAGCGAGGGTCAAATTGTGCCTAAGAGATTAGATCATTCCAGAGGTAGGAAGAAAAGAAAATAGAAGTCTGAGATTATTGTCAATTTGAAAGTTTCATGAGGTTTTCCAGCGGTCATGAACAAGGGAAGCGATAAGCGGCTTGATGTTAGAAAGGGTTTAGGGATATAGGGTAGGGGGGAGGTTGAGGGCAAGCTTAGTGGGTTAATCAGCTTTGTCATTGCCGGGGATGCCAACATGGCTGGGTATCCAGAAGAAAAGAATACTTTTACTGCAGAGGGGAGGGGGGAAGAAGGGAAGAAAGAGTTTATGGAGGAGGTGGAATGTGGGGTTATCCCACCTAAGATTGAGTAAAGAAGTAAGGACAGACTTGGAGTCTGAGAAGATGGCAAAGTGGCTGAGCAAGATTACTCAATATAGTTGAGGGCGAGTAGGATGGCCTTGGCCTTGACCGAGAAGATGGACAAGTACTGTAGTTGGGAAGCTTGCTACTGAAGGTGGCATCTTGGATGATGGCAGCAGCAGCTGTCTTAATCGCCTTCCTTCGAGCCATCAGTAATTCAGTATAGATAGAGGTGTAGTTTGAAAGTTGGTCTTTGATGTGATTGTGGAGCTTAATGAAGAGGTTGGGGTGGGTTTGAGTTTTGTGTGGATAGGAGGGGGTGGCCTTGGAGGAAACGTGGGCCAAGAGAAGATGCCAAGAGTGGCGGGGTTGATGTCGAGATGGTGGAGGTCGGGTTTGATGCGTAAGCTGAAGGGAGGGGCAAGGGTTTTAGTCCTATCAAAGAGGGTGGAGAAATTGGGGTACCTAATAAGGTTGTATACAGGGTTTTGGGTGTTGGTGAGGACTCTAAAAGCATAGGAGAGGCTAAGCTTTTTGCACCTTAGTAGAAAGGGGGTTCATTGGCTACAACATGAATGAAGGCTGGTGATGGAGGAGGTCCTGTAGGCACCCAAGCCAAGCCTGAGGGCTTCATTTTGAATAGTGTTGATGTGGTTGAGGTAAGAGTTGTGAACGGCACAGTAGACAATATTGCTGAAGTCGAGCTTGGCTTGAATGATGAGCCTGAAGATCATGAAGAGAGCATGGGGGTTCGCACCTAAAGTGGTGATGGAGAGGAGGCAGAGAATGGAGAGGAGGCAGAGAATGTTGAGAGAGCTGTTGCATTTCTGTTTCAGGTTGGTGATGTGTTGCTTGTAGGAGAGCTTGGGGTCCAGGGTTAAACCCAGAAACTTAGCATGGTCAACTTTAGGGATTTGATTGCCATTGAGCACAAGGTTTGGGTCAGGGTGAAGGTTATTAAAATTACAGAAGTGCATGCAGACCATCTTGTCTTTGAAGAATTCAAAACCACTATTCTTGCACCAATCTTGCAGCTGGTTGAGGCTAAGCTGGAGCCTATTTTCAACAAAAGAAAAGCTAGGAGAGGAGTAGAAGATGGTGAAGTCATCCACGTAGAGGGCACATTTGATGTTGGGGCCAAGGTTGTCCACGATATTATTAATGCTCAGGTTGAAGAGTAGGGAGAGGATGCTGCCTTGGAGGACGCCCTCTTCTTGGGGGTAGGGGTTGGAGAGAATGTGGCCAATATGAATTTGGAACTGCCTGGATGATAGGAAGTTTTGAATAAAGATGTGTAGGTAAAATTTCATGATTTTAGCCTTTTTTAGACCAAAATTTGGGAAAAATTGAAGCTTCCGAACTCACCTACGCGAAATACTGTATACCGTAAGAAAGGCCACTTCACATGTTTTCAATTGAAATAAAAAAAGAGCAACTATCCCCTCTTTATTCATGCTGATATTTAAGTATGAAAACAAATCCTCATGGTAGGATATACGCAATGCAATCTAGCAGTAACGTGTGGGATTACTGTGTGGGTGCCCCTGGTTCGAATACCGCACCAGATGCGCAGCTTTGTTTTTCGCGAGTAATTCCAGCAGTGATTATTGTTTTTGTTTATTTTCATTGTTTTTGCAGGTTTTGCATTGAGAAAAAAATTCAGACTGGTATCATTAGAAAGAAAATTTTACAAGCAATCTAATTATGTATAAAAATCATCCATTTTCACTATTTACAAGAAAAAATAAAAGCCCCCAAAAATTTAGCCTAATTTTGCCAAAAATTTGCATATTTATGTCAATATTTTCTTATTTGGATTTTTTTTTTTATTGAAAAGTTTATTGTCTTAGCAATCATATAAACCAAACTTGTAGTGATGTAAAACAAAAGGAAAGTTATGAAAATCAATTTTGAAAAGAAAAAAAAAAAATCTGAAAAATTTTAGTCATGTTTTGGACTCTTACGAGTTAACTGGAGTCTACATGTACATAAGTACATGTACAGTAAACATGTGGCTGCATTTGGTACAGATCTATGGACAGGTGGCAACAAAATTGGAAGAAAATATGGTATTTACAATGAAATTAACCTGTCTGAGTTAGATAATTGACAGCTTTTTCAACCAATCACCGATGAATTTGCCTAGCAACAAAATATGCATAACTAAGTGGAGCAAACATCCTATGTGGTACTGGTACAGTACAACTAGCTAGCAGCCCGCGCTCATGCAGTCAATGCAATTTACTTTACAAAACAAATTTCTGCACACAAAGACTGAGTGACGGAAAAATAATGAACACAAATTGTGCTTATGGGTCTGCTGCGGGCTTTGTAAATCTGATTGCTGTTACCCAGAACACTGAAACTGAATTTTGTATATCAAGTTTGCTAAAAACTCTAAAGACCCGGAGAAGTGCCATAAATGGATCAAAGCTTGCGGCAAGCCTCACGAACATCTAAATGTCAATGCATTGGTAATGCATGATTGCGGATTTGAGGTTTGTTTTCCCCCACCTAGTTACCGCATTGCTAAGATGGGTGTGGCTTATTTCGTAACTCAGAGACGTTAATTAGCGAATGGTTCCATCAAAATCAGTAAAAATATTGACTTTACAGTATATGGTTTGTTGATTTTTAATGGCACTGCAACAGTCAGAGTCAAATGTGACTATATTACAGCAGTTTGAATTTAAAAGCCTTATTATAAGTCAGTAAGTAAGTTTTATTCAAATTCAGTAACACCAAAATAAGAAAACCTATGAATTTCCTGATATCAACTGATTGTTTTTTTTATTCTTTCCCGGATGTTATTTGAATGGGGGCACTTACAAATACCATAAAGTACCTCAATCAAACTTTATCAGGAGAAAATAGTCTGTTGTTTTTCAGAAATTTCAAGGTTTTGAGCAGTCTTCTCTTTCACAGAGCTTTTCAGTACATTTTGTATGTACTTTTGCATACATTATAAATTCTTCAAACTTTGGTTTATAGCCCATAACACAGAAACTACAGGTGCGTTTAATGTCATTTGCAGATTTTTCTATTAACAATTGTAAGCTTTTGCTGATGTATACAATCTTTACCTGTCAATATACCTTAACTCTTAAAGCAAGACTTCACACTGTAGATTATTTAATTGATAGATAAAAGTAGATGTACTGTAATATTATAATGAAGTAGTTTTGAACAGAAAATGGTGTGATTTCTGAGAAGGTCACCTAAAAGGTATAAATCACAGCATTTTGGAGCAAAAAGAGTGGACAGAGGTGAAATAGAAATGTACAGAAGGATTACCTGAGCTGTGGTGAGTCCATACTGGTTAAACATGGACTGGTACATTGACATGAGCCCACTCTGCCCAGCAGCGGCACAAGCCCTTGAATCTAACATGGGTGTGTCCTAGGTAGGAGAAACACCAATCAAAAGAAAAAAAGAAATTCAAAAAGGCATGTTCATGATTGATTGGTTAATAAGACTTCAGCCAAGGTCAAACAGTGCCAGAGAGGTTACATATATTCATATATATACTCTATATACTAAATGCATTGCAAGAATTAACCCATTGGTTATCCTGCGTTGAATGCATGAGCAAATATCAAACCATGCACGCACACTTATGTTTTGACAGTGTGTCTAAATTTTCAATTGTTCTCGTGTGATGTACAATGTGCGATTTGTACACGACGCATGATAATACTATGCGTGTTCATCACGACGCGTGATAATACTATGCGTGTTCATATTGTCATGATCTTACACAAATTATTCCAAAAGTGAAAGTTTGTGTATTTTTTCAAATGTTTATTCCAGCTTTTTGCAATTTTTGATAAAAATAAAATTAAAAAAAAGTTAATAAATATGAACAGGCTTAATTCTTAGTGTGCTATATTTTCAGCACAGGATAATGCATAGAAGCTGGGCAGAGATGACGCTGGATGCACTCGGGCTACGCTCTCGTGCATCGCTCAATTTCTGCCCAGCTTCTTCATGCATTATCCTGTGCTGAAAACATAGCGCACTATGAATTAATTCTTTATCAAAATGATAATATTTATTACAGTATCTGCTTTTGCTGTCAAGATATGGCTGTATTAAATATCGATTATTGTAAAGAGAAATATCGCGATATATTGGTATAGCGCAATATATTGGTATATCGTGATATATTGATATATCACGATATATTGGTATATCGCGATATTTTTTAATATCACTACTTCTTTTGTGTATACATAAATGAAGAATGCAAGAAAAAATTATTCTTATCTAGCAGATGACATGATCGCGTGACTATTCCTTCTAGATTTCATCACGCATCACACCTGTTTGGTAATTCAGCCAATGTGACCATGAGTCATTGAAGTGAGAGGCATGTTCCGGGCCAATTTTTCGTTCTTTTTGCAAACTTACATCGAAGCGTGCCAGTGTGGGGTAAAGGAGCATGATCTTGTATCATTTTCTTTAATTCTTTTTAAAATTATGTTTCACAATATTATTGTACATTTTTCAAGTTGATTCAGAAATGAGCATGGCCTAAACTTGACTTTTATATTTACTACCATAACATACGAAGTAGCCTAGTTGTGCAAAAATTTCTTAGTTTTGTATTATTGGTCATTTAATATTTTTTATGCGCCCGGAATTCCCATTTTACTCTCTCTCCTAATTTATTCATTTTGGGGGGATTTGTTATTGAATATAAGATTTGAAGACTCAGAAACATATTGAATGTAATTCATTTCACATTCCTGTTTATTCATATGGCAATATCAACCAATTTCTGAAGGAAACCAAATATTTTTGGAAATTGAACATTATCACAATATGTGTTAAGAGGCATTTTCATGTCGTGGGAAAAGAGATCATGTTAATCCACATATCATGACAGCACTACTTTTATAATACACCTGGATAAAAACTTGTTTAGCCTTCACACAACAGTTTATTAGCAATGTTGATTTTCACTTTAAAATATGGATGCTATTAAATTTTTAAAACTACATATTACTTTACCAAAATGCTACAACAAATGTGACCCTTTAATGAGTATAAGATGTATATTCAAAAGATATATGTAACATGTCAAAGTGGACCCTAAAGGGAGGAGTTCACAGTAGCTTTGTGATTAGTCTCTAGGACTCTTTTTCAGTTTTGTACATTTGATCAAATGATAAGTTACACCTATTTAAGAACCTTTTTTCCAATACAGGGAGCTTGGAACATTCAAGTGCAATTTTAGGTACAATTCTGCCTTTTCAAATAATAATTAACAATGTTACATACATTGATATCAAATGATATCAAGCATGATGTGATGGAGATAAAAAGAAAAATTGGATGTGTAGATTCAAGGTAATGATTGCCAAAAATACCCAATTGGAAAGCCATGCTGCAAAAACAGCCATGCAAAAGATGGCTGCATCCTTATCTATAAAAGCTAAACATGTAATTAAAAATCTCTATATTTACCCTCTCATGCATGGGCAGCAGCGTTTCCCTCATACTCTGTGACATGACCAATTCATGTTTTAACCTCTGCTTGCCAAAGGCAACAGCTCCACTCGTGACAACCAGCAATTTACGACCAGACAACTGCAGCTCAGAGACCTATCAAATATTAAACCAAATGAAATTTTTGACACAAAACTGTTGTAAGGCTGTCTTGCAAGCGGGGAGATGCCTCACCCCAGTATTTACACTAATTTTTTTTTTTTTTTTTTTTTTTTTTTTTTAAAGTTAATTATGGGATCTAAAAACAAAAGTCAGCAACAGTCAAGGACAACATATCAACATTGAGGAACCTACAAGACTATAAATCAGAAAAGCAGTTAAAGGCATGCGCAATGGAAAAGCTCCAGGGATCAATCAAGTTACTGTTGAAATGCTAAAAGCAGACCTGGACAGAACATGCAAAGCACTAAAGAACCTTTTTCGTAAAGTATGAAAGAAAGAATACCAAAGGGATGGAAGAAAGGACTCATTGTCAGAATCCCCAAGAAAGACGACATACGAGAATGCTCTAACTGGAGAGGGGTGACCTTGCTGCCAGTATTCAGTAAGGTTTTAGGAAGAATTCTGATTGAAAGAATTAGAGGTGGAGTAGAGAGTACACTGAGGAAGAAACAAGCAGGATTTAGGAGAAATAAGAGTACTGTACACCAAATCTTCATTCTTCAAAACATTCTCGAACAAGCTAATGAATGGAATGTGACAATGTACAGTTTATACACTTTGTCGACTTTGAAAAGGCTTTTGACTCTGTGCACAAAGAGAGCTTATGGCATATCATGAGAGAATACCAACAAAGATAGTTGGGTTGGTGAAGGCAATGTATGAGGACTTTGAATGTGCATAGCACAGTGATAGAGCTGGGGATGTTACGGAGTGGTTCTTTGTAAAGTCAGGGGTTAAGCAGGGGTGTGTGATGTCTGGATTTCTTTTTCCGTTAACAATTGATTGGGTGATGAGGAGAGTGATGGAGGGGAGAACAGGTATTTGATGGAATTTTATGTCAATGCTGGAATATCTAGATTTTGCTGACGATATAACACTACTATCATCAAAGTTTGATCACATACAAAACTACTGTAGATATTAGCACTCTCTTGAAATTCCAACATACCTAGAATAATTTTGGAATTCATTTGATCCCCATACCCAATATAATCTACCTCAGAAATCCTAGGCCCACCAAGATTCATCTCCAAGTTTGATCTGTAATGATCATTTGCAATCTGAACACTTGAAGATTATCTTATGATTGGATTTCTTTCCAGGCCATACCATTGTTTTCAGTTTTATTAAAGCGAAGCATTATTGTTTGAGCTCTATTCATCCAGGATTAACCTTCCGTCATTTTCCATTCATGATAAAAACCAATTGTTTCATTTTCATTGATTCCAGAGAACACTCGATGTAAGTCTCTTTGAGTTCAGAAAATTGATTCTTTGATCATAATCCAACTAACAGTTCTTCAGATATCTTGATGACAAACAAACAAATTTACAGAGGCGAAAATATAACCTCCATCCAACTTTGTTGGCAGAGGTAATAAGACAGAGGTGTTGGTGGCAGAAGCCGGGAGAGTTGGACTGAAGTTCAACTATAAGAAATGTAAGAGTATGAGGATAAATAGCAAAAGGAAGGAACAGATCAAAGTAGGAAGTGAAGAGGTTGAGGACGTGGAGGACTTTGTATACCTTGGAGCAACGTTAACTGCCAATGGAGGCGGAGCTAAGGACATTCACAACAGAACGGCCAAAGCCAGAGGAGCATTCCTTAGATTAATAAGGTATAGAGTTCCTCAAGCATAGGATGAAAGGTGAAAATAAAGTTATACAAGATGTTGGTACTGTCAGTGTTATAATACGGATGTGAAACATGGAAGCTGACAAAGGGAGATGATAAGAAGCAGTACACTTTTCAGTTCAAATGTTTTAGGAAGATTTTGAGAATCAGATGACACCAAATGGTGACAAACAAACGAGTGTGAACAAGTGATAGAGATAGCACCTCTGTATACAAAGAGTAAGTGATGAAATAAGAAGAAGATCAAACTGGATTAAACCTGTTTCAAGAAGAGAAATAAATGAAGATCATGCCATAGCTTTGGGATGGAAACCAGAGGGGCATTGGAACGTGGGAAGGCCTAAGATGACATGGAGAATGGTTGAGAAGGAGAGAGACAGAGCAGGGTGGAGATCAGGGACTGATGTAAGAAGAAGAGCAGATGAAAGAAGTGAATGGAGCGTTGATGTCTGGGCCTTATGTGCCTCCTGGCGCAAAAAATTAAGGTTAAGGTAAGGTTTAAAAAAAAAAAGGGTGATTTCTTTTTGGAAAAATAGTGCAAAAGGCCAAAATAACTAAAAATACCAAAAAGTGCCAACAATAGCAAAAAAAATGTCCAAATTTGGCATTGTTTTTGACAAAATTTGATCTTGTTTAGTACTAATGCAAGGGAATTAACCAGGCTTCACTGACAGAATCTGTAAACAAGAACATGTTTAGAACTTAAGATTTAGTATCTCCATTATTGATAATTGGCTCTCAATTGTAGCTAGTTAAAGTATTTTACATCTTAACAACTTAAGGTTTTATACATTGAAAAGATGTCCCCGGTCATTCGATAAACCAAGGATTGAATCTCGACTTCTACAATAGCATGCCAAGCTGATGCTACCATCATTAGACCACAAAGGTCTCTATTGAGAAAAAGAATCAGTTTCAAACTTTCAAATGCTCTTCTTATGCTACACCTCTGTATACAACTTTTACATTTACAACAATATACAACTCTGGACTTTCTTTCTCTTAAATCAGCCTCTGACTCTGATCAAAAGCACATGACCCTGCTACAAGATTCCAGTAAGCCTATGATAATCATTCCGTTTCAGAAGAAACTTTTCTTTACCTATAAAGTAATTTTCTCTTTCAATTCAAGTCCATATACTGTAGTTCAAACAATGATGAAATGATATTTCCATAAACTTTCCATAAAGATGTACTGTACAAGTATGTACAGTTTCGGTCATCACCATGCCATAAAGACGTACTGTACAAATATGTACCCTTTGAATCATCACCATGCAATAAAGATGTACATATACTGTACATCTTTATTGCTACCATCATTAGACCACAAAGGTCTCTATTGAGAAAAAGAATCAGTTTCAAACTTTCAAATGCTCTTCTTATGCTACACCTCTGTATACAACTTTTACATTTACAACAATATACAACTCTGGACTTTCTTTCTCTTAAATCAGCCTCTGACTCTGATCACCAAAGCACATGCCACCCTTAGCTACAAGATTCCAGTAAGCCTATGATAATCATTCCGTTTCAGAAGAAACATATTTCTTTACCTATCAGTCTTTTTTTCCATCAAAGTAATTTTCTCTTTCAATTCAAGTCCATATACTGTAGTTCAAACAATGATGAAATGGAATTTCCATGAACTTTCCATAAAAATGTACTGTACAAGTATGTACCTTTTCGGTCATCATCATGCCATAAAGACGTACTGTACAAATATGTACCCTTTGGGTCATCACCATGCAATAAAGATGTACATATACTGTACAAGTATGTACCCTTTGGGTCATCACCATGCCATAAAGATGTACTGTACAAATATGTACCCTTTGGGTCATCACCATGCCATAAAGATGTACATATACTGTACAAGTATGTACCCTTTGAGTCATCACCATGCCATAAAGATGTACTGTACAAATATGTACCCTTTGGGTCATCACCATGCATTAAGGTTTTTGTCACGTATGGTTACTAAAACTTGTTATATTCCTCATGTATTTTCTCAAACTTTTTTCAAGCAAGATTTGGGAATATCTAAATTTCTGTTATTTCCATACTCCAATATACAACTAAAGATTATTTTGTATGTTGAAGTTATTTTCTCTGAGGATGGAAATTATTCTTTTTTCTGGTTCATGCAACCTCTTCATAATTTCTTACCAGTACAACAATAATTTTGCTCAGAGAAACCTTGTGGAACTTTAGCTAGAAGAGAGAAGAGTGTATTAAATAAAGAATACCAAAATGCTCATATTATTATTCTGTAGCTTGTCTCTTTCCTGAAACTGATGTCACAAATTAATCCCCAGTCCCCTGTCTGTAATTGAAATAAAAATGAAATCGATGAAATTATTTTAAAACATGGACACGCTGTGCTCACCTGCTCTACAATGTTGGCCAGTCTTCCCAAAGCAAGACCGCATTCATCATCTCTGGTTATTACAGCACTCCCAAGCTTCACAACAATTTTTTTGCAATTCTGGAGGTCCGACCTGAATGAAACAGCTCTGTTCCTAACATCAGATGTTGATATATGCCTGCTGCCACCATAGTTCCTCCATAAAATTTCTCTGGATGTACCTCTAACAGGTTGAAGAATATGTGTTCTGTCTGGGATGACTTTTTGGTGCAGACTCCTTGCGAAAGAACTCTTACTATTTATATTACAGTGTCCAGTCGCAAAAGTTGAAAGTGATGTACAATGGCATTTTTCTGTGAATTTTAATCGGTGTAAACATGATCTCTGAATCGTTTCTTGAACTTGGGTTATCCTCATTCCTAACGCCATTGTTCAATTTCTTCTGAATTGATTAATTACACCTTGTCTTCAAATCTGAAAATGAAAGATAAGAAGGGAAATAACTTTAAAAATTAATAAATTTTGCCTTGTTGATAAGTGTCATTTATATTCATTATTCTAGGCAACTCATTGGTGTACTTTCATGTAACTTGGCACAGGGGTAGAGGACAACCATGGGTACTGTTCAAATGAGCATGATTGGGTGGTTGTGTGTGCATAATAATTGCCTTATTTGCATACAAATTAAAAATCTATGATATCTCTTAAATTAAAGTGGATATGAGGATTTTGTTTGCACATATGATTGTATATTTGAAGAGCATTGTCTACACTTAATGGTGAGGTGTAGTGTGCATATTAATTAGGTTATTTGCAAAACAAGACTTTCGTACAAAATGTTAAACATGGGCTCATAACTTAAGTTATGAATGGTGCACGTTCATGTACAGTAACTTGGCAATTAGGTATCTCTACCGTGCGTTGTCAAATGTCGACAAATGTACCCTCCTTTCTTAGTACAATGTATGTTTATTTTCTTACACAAATCAACAACACTTGCAGCGCAGATGTTAGTAGTCGGTGAGTCTTTTTCTCTGCCGCAGTATCTGTAGTACACACTGTGCAGTACTCCATCTTTCTAGTCATTAGATTTGTACTGTATGTGCTATGCTAATTCATCTGCACAATTATTTGATAAGATATTCCATTTGTAAATCAATCTTGCACGCAACTCCATTTCGAATATTTTCACTTATCGTGAATAGACCAACGCGTGAGCGCCTGTGAAAAGCTTTTGTACCCTCCCACTTAATTGTGTACACCCGCGCAATGTGAGTACACGAACTTACACGAATACGCAGTTAATCATTTTATACGCAGTGGACAAGCAGACTGTTGGAAGGAGAAAATATTTGACACAGCTTTTAGATAAAAATGATATTTCGTTACGGTTTTAGAACGCTTGAAATTAATTAAGGTAAGTTCATAGTAGGGCTTGTTGTCTAACAATATTTTGAACAGTAAGCAAATTTTTGAACCTTTTCATGAATGAATTCTTGATCATTTTTAGACACGTAAATTGGAGTGTTTTGTTCAACTGGGCCTACATGTAGCGTTGTTGTTTTACAGGGGCCCACCCTGCCCCTCCAAGGGCCTGCCCTGCCCCTCCGTGGGTCCACCCTGTCCCCCTTGGGGTCCACCCTGCCCCCCTGGGGGTCCACCCTGCCCCCCTGGGGGTCCACCCTGCCCCCCTGGGGGTCCGCCCTGCTCCTCATGAGAAAAATAAATATATATATGTATATTTTTTAAGATTTTTTTTTAAAACTTTTTAATCTGAATTAACCTCATAAATGAAATACCTTACATGGATACAGAATACAGAATGATAGCATAGTAAGCAATTGTCCTGCTTGGCTCATTAATGGTCCTTATCAATCAGAATAGTTTCATTCTGAGGTATAGCTAAAATCCCAGAGCCTCTTCACCATGGAAATGAGCCTTAAGGGGGCCCCTGGACTCCATGCCGAAAAGATGCAGCACTTTGCCCACGCATTAATGTGCCCCTTAACAAGTCTAGCACTCTGCCCCTGTTTAAATCAAGCTAGGGGTCTGATGACGATAAAAGGCATTGTCAAAAGTTGACCTGAGATCATCGCGGAAAGGCCTAGTTATTCTAGCATGTAGTCAAAATTCATCTATCATTATGATCAATAGGTTGCCACTAAAAAAAAAAAAAAAACTCGGAAACGACAAAAATGAGTGAAATTGGTTGAAGGAATCCAAAGTTATGGTCCTTCAAATTTTAATGATATGCGCAATGGTTAAAATGGAATAAAAACGGAATCGAATGTAATTTTCAAAAGGCCTGCATTTTCATTTGATAATTCAGAATATGGGCAAACTTGCCTATCTAGTAGAATGGGCAACATTCTCCCACAAAAATCAAACTTTACCAACATGAATTATACATTTCAATTTTTATGCTAGTTTAAATATTGAAAAAATACATGTTAATTACAATATGTCACATTTTGACCTACATTAAGTGGAAACCTGCATTTTCAATCATCTATAACTTCATAATTTAAAGAAATTTTAAGAGGTTGAAAACTGTACCCCATTCTAGGCTAAAATGACAACAAAAAAGAATTATTTATTAAGAAATTATGAGCTAATGAAATGAGCAATTTCTGTAACGAACCAGATATCCATCGAAAGTCAAGAATGGCAACTGTGGCATACAGTATGTTCACTAAAATCATCATTTTAAAGTTCATAACAGGTGTACATGATACAACATTATAATGTCCACTTCATATACTATCAAAATGTAGAACAAAGTTAATGTTGGTCAATTTTAATAAAATTAACCAATAAATTGCACCGTAATTCCCAATGACATAGTATATACATGTACAGTATGTCGTACTTGGTTTACACACAAAATTACAATACGTGCAAAAATTTATGTTTAAACTCAAAAGGATGATGTAGCTGATAATCAGTAATGCATTTTGCACGTACTATAGTAGTATAGAAAACAGATGCATCGTGTTCAATATTGTGTATAAATCGTTGCAATGTTTTCACCGACAATAAAAAATAAAAAGTTTTCATAGCTCCTTGCTCGAACCACAGGTGTTCCTAGCATTATGGTAACTTATATACTCATCTACATATATATAACAAGGTAGGTCACCCTCCTACCGCAACTTTCAAATCATATATGAAAATTCCTTTTTGTAAACCACTGACGAATCTTAATTACATTTGCCGGAGACTCCCTTCTTCATTTATAAGCCACAGTATTTGTTTTTCTTTTCCGATGAGATGTACAAATGATGAATTTTCTACCCCATTACACGCTAAATGCCCGACAATTTGGTGCAAACCTAAGAAATGTCCACGATGACGTCATGAAGAAGCAGCACTTCAGTATTATTTTGACTAAATTTTGTGTGCTCACAAGGTAAGGAGAGAAGTTGGCAGCCATCGGAAGTAAAAGTTTGTTGTTTCAGTGATGTTACATAATATTGCAACAGCATTGTATTGAGGTGTAGGCTCACTACATTACAAGTGATGTCTAGATTGAGTCAACATTGATAAGTTCTTAACTCTGGGCGTCTTTGATATTTTTCTTTTTCTGTGGTGGTGGTGTTAGTTTGGGCTTTTTATGGGGTGACTCACCCTTCTTAGCCCGTCATCTTGTTATGTTATCTCATCTTATGTGAAAAAACAATTTTCCGACTAAAACCTGTTTTTGTTTTGAAAACCAACCAGTTTCATGTCTGGGCAAAACCGTGCAAGTCTGAATTTTGTTCTTCAAAATCCATCAGACATTTTGTTCGTAGGAATAGAGGGTTTACAAACACAGAATAAAAAAACCACATTTAGACCAACAGTGACGATAGCATCCTTACTAATTGTGTACCCATTTTTAAAAGTGAGGGAAGTACAAAGTTTTTCTGTAATATTTAGATGTTTTTTTTTTTTTAAGTACAGTGTTCAGCATTTCATTTGTAAGTAATAGTTTGAAAGATACTTGAAAGTTTCAAGAAGCTAATGAAATAAAAATTATAGGCCTAAGTACTTTCGTCAGTTTTTAGAAGGGTTTTTATTTCATGATTATGTTATTTGTTGTCTGAGTGGTTTTCAATATTATGAGTGTATTGTACATTGCCTTACTCAGTATGCAAGTATTGCCTTGCAAGTAGTACAAGTTGTGCCTACTGAGTGAGGTGTTTATCTCACTTTTGGCTAAAGTGGCCCTATATTAACGATTATATGATAGGCTAGTCCTAACCACAGGTGTTCCTAGCGTTATGGCAACCTATATACTTACTACATATATAAAGAAAGGTAGGTCTCTTTCTAACACGATTTTCTAATCGTATATAAAAATTCCTTTTTTTGACCACTCGCGAATCTTAATTACTCTTTTTCACTCTACTCACATTTGTTGGAGACTCCCTTCTTCGTTTATAAGCCACAGTATTTGTTAGTTTTTTCCGATTAGATGTACAAACGATGAATTTTCTACCCCATTACCATCAAGACAGTGTAGATGCCCAACAATTTGCTGCAAACTAAAGAAACGTTGCAATGACGTCATGAAGAAGCAGCACTTCAGTATCATTTTGACAAAAACGAACCGGGGATTACGATGAAATCATGGTGAACACAAACGAAATTCAATCCGATTGGTCGAAAGTTGGCAATTCAAACACGAGCTTTGAAATGTGTATATGAACTCGAAGAGAGCAATGGATTCTTTAGGAGCAATTGCCACCTGATAAATTTTTCTGTTTACTGTTAGTTAGTATATATGAACTTTAAGATATATTTGTCTAAAATAAAGTGTAACACTTGACTTTCTTGTTAACTAAATTAGTTGATACAGCCTACAATTGTTGGTGCCGCTTACTGCACACACCAATTCAAATTATTTTTTGAATACTAGGCTCATATGTTACCAATACAGAAGTGAATATATTTCTTTTTGGTGGGCTCAAGATATGATTTAACAATGTCATGCATTATGATAGGAAGGGACGGAAAGGAACAACGAATTTATCTTTTTTTGGTGGACCCTATACTTATAATTGACTGGGCCCTTTTGTAAATATGAATTATGACTTCGTATGGCATTATCCTTGACGTATGGTTTGTTATATTTCCGCAAACTTGACTGTCAGGAAATTATGCATGACTTTGCAAACCAAAAATGTCGGAAATTATAATTTTTAATTTTGTTTCTCTCATAGATATTTGTACTTCTCCTTTTAAAAATGATTTTTAGAGCATGCATTTTATTTTACACACCTTCTTTTGATGGGGTGGGGGAGGGCTGAATTATAAATTCACGTTAAGATACAAAATGTATACCTTCAAATAAAAGTAGACATTTGGAAATTAGTGGGGGGAAAATCTCGCCTATATATATATTCTCAAACCATATGTGTATAGGAACAGGAAGAAAAGAGGAACGTCCCCCTCCCTCCCCACTTTTTCAAAAACGGAAGAAAATGTCCATTTTTGGAGATAAAAAGTGTCCCTCAATTAATGTCAAACAAGTGCCCTCATTTTATTTTCTGCCCTTGTGCTCAAAGCTCCTTCCGACATAGGGTTTTCTGCCCATCTGCCCATGTGCTTAGGCATATATGTTATTCAACACTACAACATCATTAAGATATATTGATACAAAATTAGAAAAAATATGTTGCCTCTACTGCAAACTTTGGGTAAAATAACAAAATTGCAAGGGATTGTCGTCAGTTCTTGCCATGACAGTCATAATTATTGTTTTATCCTGCTTCTTATATAGGATCGCAAGACGATTTTATGAAGATGAGACAGGTAAAGTCATTTTTTGGAACTTTGAAGAAGAATGTCGACGCAGTATGCCTGCTTGCCATATAAGTAGAGCTGAATTAGCTGTCATTTTGAAACAACTCTTTTCAAATTTAAGCGAAATATGAAAATGTTAAGATAAAGGATGAAGCTGTTACCATGAAGGCAAATCCTAAACCACCTTTTTTCAATTGATCTGAAGGGGGGTCAGGTACTTTAAGATATATTGGTGCGTGGTGTGTTGGATCAACAATTTATCATAAGAAGAAAGTTGTTTCATCCAATCTCTTTAGTGAGAAGACAAGAGACCTTGTAAATTCAAGTCGTAATAATGTTATTTTTCTTGAGAATTTACTTTCAAATGAAGCATCACTTTTTGTCAATTCGACTGCAAAGGGATCCCTTAATGATATCAAGGGAAGGGAAACAGAAAATGGTAATCTTTGCCATATCACAGATACAGCATTTCATTTTTTTCCAAATTGTTGGATAGTACAATACAAAACTATGAAACAGAGGAGAACCTAATATTCATGGCACAGATGTATACAATATTATTTGTGAATCAGTTAAGGCTGATAAAGCAACTTAATAGCATATGGAAAAATTTGCATACAGGTGATGTTTTGGAAGTCAAAGGAAGAGCTGCATCGATAAAAATAGAGATTATTCATAAGTATCTAAAAATGTCTGTGAGACAATTCTGAAAAGAGTATTTAAGAAGGTTGAAGGTCACAAAGAGGGATGCCCATAGGAAGCAGATCAGAATGAAGGATCCAAAAAAGGTATGTGAAATTACAAAGAGACAATCATCAAATGTTGAAACAAATTCAGATGCACCACCTTCCTCCTTAAAATCCAAGAAAGGGAAAAGTTAAGGCACAGGGTCAAAAAAGGAAAGGAAAAAGCAAACAAAACAAAGCAAAAATTGCTAGAATGGCATTGTAGAGAATGTGGTCACAACTGTACCACTGCTTGTGTCTGCTGTGACAAGTGTGACATATGGTTTCATTTCAAGTGCATTGGGTTGAATGGGGATGAAGAAAAGCTAGGGGAAGAGTAGTGGTTTTGTTCTCACTGCCAAAAGAAACTGTTTGAAAGAGTATATAGTAAGCAGGGTGAGCACAAGTGTAAAGACTAACGTAATTCATGCATGCTATGGAGAATATTTCCCTCAATAAAGTTATATATTCTTCATCTGCAAGAGACAAAGAAGAGAATATATGCAAATGTGTTTACATTTGCATATATTCACTTTGTAGTAAAGTTTTAAATAACATGTATCATGTATACTACATCCCAAGACAATATCATCTAGTTAAAATAGTCTCTTCAAAATATAAAGAAATAAATATACCCTTTAAGTAGCTCTTCTCTGTAATTTCAATAGTTACATGTATGTTATCAAGTTGAAATAGTGTTTTCAAAATCTAAAGAAATAAACATTTAAAGTAACTCTTCTTTGAAATTCACTTGACACTGTGGCAGTTAAGTTGAGTTAACATAGATAATCACCATCTAAAACTAAACTTTGAAAACTTGTGAATACCCATGTTATCATGGATACTATATATATCTACATATAGTAATGTTATTCAGTGTAAATATGTTCCAAACATACGGAAATACAAAATTTCCTTCAGTAACTCTTCTTTGCAATTACCAAATAGTACAGTCATCTTATATTTTTGAAACTCTTTGCATCTTGTTCTATTCTTTCATTGGATAAGGACATTGAGAATATTACACGTGCAGACAAGAGTTTGGATAAAAATGTTGATTAATTTTCAAATGCCACAGTATACAGTGAATTACAGAGAAGATTACTTAATTATATATTAATTTATTTACAGTTTGAACAGACTATTTTAACTGGATGATACTGGCATGAGATGTGGGTGTCTTACCACGAATTTAGAGGTACAGACATGTGATTAATGTATGAACCTCTTATAGGTAGCTTCATCATATCATATCACTTATGTCACACAGAATAATTTGGATAAATATTCTCCTGTGAGAAAATAAATATTATTTGAAACATATATTTTTTGCACTTTCTTTTTTTTGCAAATTTCGACGCAAGATACATCATAATTGAAAAAAAAAAAAAAAAAAAAACAACACAAGTATTGTTCTTATTTTAAAACGTATGGGTCAAGAAAATGTTTATGTCAAGAAACTGGATGGTATCCCAAAAGTGACTAGAACGGTAAATACTGTCATGGTTCGCATGCCCATGCAAATTGACACCAATATTATATGACCCGGTCAATTATAAAAATGGCATCTCACACAAAGTCCCACATGGCATCCCATGTACCACATGGCATCTCACTCCATGTCCCACATGGCATCCCACATGTCATCCCATCCCATGTCCAACATGGCATTTCACCATATCTTCCACATGGCATCCCACCCCATGTCCCACATGACATCCCATGTCCCACGTGGCATTCCATCATATGTCCCACAGGGCATCCCATCCTATGACCCACATGGCATTCCACCCTATGTCCCACATCCCATGTATCAAATGACATCCCACCTCATGTCCCACATGACATCCCATGCCTTGTCCCACATGGCATTCCACCATATCTCCCACATGGCAAACCACCATACAGTGTCTAACATGGCATTCCACCATATGTCCCACATGGCATCCCACGCTATGACCCACATGGATCCCATCCTACATGTATGTCCCACATTAATCCAACCATATGTACCACATGACATCCCTCCCAATGTCCCACATGGCATCCCTCCCTGTGTCCCGCATCAGTGGCTTCCCACCTGATGTTCCACATAGCATCCCACCATATCTTCCACATGGTATCCCTCCTAATGTCCCAATGACATCCTACTTAAATTTCCCACATGGCATCACATCCCATGTCCCACATCCCCATGGCCTCCTACCCTATGTCCCACATAGTCTCCTACCCTATGTCACACATGGCATCCTACCTTATGTCACACATGGCATCCTACCTTATGTCACACATGGCATCCCAAACTATGTAACACTCTGTGTTACTCGTGGCTTCCCACCATGTCCCACATGGCATTCTACCCTGTTTCACATGGCATCCCACCCCATGTCCCACATGGTATCCTATTCCATGTCCCACATGGCATCCCACCCCATGTCCCACATGACATCCCATAGGCTCCATAAGAAGTCTTATCCTAGCTATCACAGTCACTGATTGAGCATACTATGTATGAAAGTGTCAGTTCATATAATAACTTATATGCAAATGACTTGTTGAAATGGGGTGGGACGCCATGTCCCACATGACATCCCATGTCCCACATGACATTCCATCCCATGGCAATCCACCCTATGTCCTGCATGGCATTCCACCACATATCCCACGTGGCATTTCACCCTGTTCCACATGGCATCCCACCCCATGTCCCACATGGCATCCCACCCCATGTCCCACATGGCATCCCACCCTATGTCTGACATCCCATAAGCTCCATAAGAAGTCTCATCCTAGCTATCACAGTCCCTGATTAAGCATACTATGTATTAAAGTGTCAGTTCATATAATAACTTATATGCAAATGAGTTGTTGAATAAGAAAAAAAGGTGGAGTCAAATAATTATGCCTGATATAGCCCTTGGTGTATTCAAGATGGTAAATATTAAATCAAATGTCCTTCATGGGAACCCTCCCTAAGTTTAAATGCAATCACATCCTGTAACTATTTCTGAGGAACTCAGAAGAAACTAGGGATGTACCGGATATCCGGTCCGGCCGGATTATCCGGCCGGATTTGGGAAAAAATCCGGTTCCGGTTCCGGCCGGATTTTTGTCCAAATCCGGCCGGAACCGGATTTTTGAAGATTTACATTATGAGACTGGTACATTACAACTATATGAAATATAAAACAAACATGATTATCTGGATTTTTATCGGTATAGATAATGTATTTTCTTCTTGAAAACTGAACAAATTGGCTTATGTTACGCGTATGATCATTTAAAATGGAATAAAGACATGTAGCTGTTTGAAATCAATAGAAATTTTGAAACAGATTGGGCTGTAACAGATAATAAATAAAACCACACCAGTTGTTAACAATTTTACAGTTAGAGACATTAATGAAATTTGTAGATAAAAGTACATGTACATGTAGGTTGACTGAATTTGTTTTCCACAATTTTTCATTGCTTAGATTCTCCTGCTATTGAAAAAGAGAAAAATGTTTTTTCCCCACACTTATCTAAGCAAACTGTTTTACAAGTAATTCAGGGTAACAAGGTGTTTTAATGAAGTAACACAAAAATAATTCAGAGAATAATTACTTTCCAAATGTAAAACATAAAAGAATTCGTATCCATTTCTATTACATTGTTACTGTCCTTAATTATTTTAGTTTAGTTTTTACACAATTTGCACATACATGCACTTCAAATACATGTTAAGGTTAGATAAATGACCCTTTCCTCCCTCCATAGTGTCATTTGACTTTTTGACTTCCTCAGTAAGAACACATGTATGACAGTCTCAAGTTTTATAATATTAAAGATGTTAGGATTAATCCAGAACTTTCACTAATTTTGATTTGATTTCATCACAATATGCCCAATAATTATTATTTTCCAAAATTTTTGGGTTGCTAGCCATTAGTAGCCAACTTGACAATCCCCTGCCCCCACCCCTTTCCCTTTGTTTCTTAAGATTATGAGAATTGTTGTAAGCAATGAAAAATCCGGTTCCGGCCGGATTTTATCCGGCCAGATTTCAACCTGGATCCGGCAAAATCCGGTTCCGGCCGGATCCAAAAATTTGGATCCGGTACATCCTAGAAGAAACTTTAACATTTTCTGAGGAATTCTCAAAAAACTTTAACATTTCTGAGAAAATATCAGGAACGGCCGGCCGGACGGACGTAATCGCCATTACATAGGTTCGCATAATGTTACGCATGCGAACCAAAAAAAGATCTAAACCATATGTGGTCTGCCTATTGTTGGGCTTGTCATCTGGAAATGAATTTTCCTGTATTTTAACTTCTGTTAGCATGTCCCAAATTATTCTAACATCAGTGAACTAGATACAATTCGATTATGAAATTTGATGACCTTTGTCACTGCACTCAATTTGATATGCATTTTATACAAGGCTCCAACTGTATGGGGGTGGCATAAGTGCATAATACTCATCCAAACATTTGGTCAAATGAGACAAATTTACCCCAAGAGTGTACTTTTCCTGCCTGCACAAATGCCAGATATTCTAAAATCATTATCCGTGGGCCCTAGTAAGTACATCTAACAAACTTTCACAGAAGTTATTAAATGTCATATTACTAATGGCTTGTTATCATAGCCCGGCTACGTTTCCTTGTGCCCATTGATGACCAGAAGCTGGTTTGCCGTTGTGCATATCCATATATAGCAATAAAAAAAGAGATTATCTTTGTGGCCTTACTTCAACAAAATAATAATAATAATAACAATTAGTACAAGATGTTGCTGGTCCATATTTATACAAATTCCTTTGCTAACTCCATGAAAAAAAAGCACCATGAAAAAAAGCACATGTCCTCCACTATAATGTCTTTAATTTTTTGTACATGTAATCCCTCTTCCATCCAAATTGAATGTCTGAATTTTATAAAAACCAATGTTTTCTTAAACCAGAACAATTACCAACTTGAATTTTCATCTGGTAATGAATAATACATATCCGGTTCGTTCTTGTCAAAATAATACTAAAGTGCTGCTTCTTCATGACGTCACCGCAACGTTTCTTTAGTTTGCAGCAAATTGCTGGGCATCTACACTGTAGTGACGGTAATGGGGCAGAGAATTCATCGTTTGTACATCTAATGGAAAATACCTAACAAATACTGTGGCTTATATAAACAAAGGGAGTCTCCAGCAAATGTGAATAGAGTAAAAAAAGTGTAATTAAGATTCGCGAGTAGTTAAAAGGAATTTTTATATACGGTTCAAAAGTCGCATTAGAAAGAGCCTAGGCTATTGAGGTGGTCGGTTCGACGTAACCGCGTACGGGCTCAGTACGGTTTTGCCAAGTTGAAGGGGAAATTTTATCATTACAGTCAATGGGCTATTTTTGTATGAATACTTGTGTTGCCTTAGCCTGTCAGCGAACATTATTGGTACTCATATATATTGAAAACTATTATCTAATACACAACATTTGTTAAGAAAAATAAATTATGTCGAGCATTTTTAGCAAAATGACAAAAAATAGGTTTTTCACCCATTGACTGCAATGATAACTGACTGTTTGTTTTCCCCTTTGACTGAAGTTCGAGATCGTCAAAAAAGCATTGTTACGTCGCCGTGCACCACAACATTCCTGGATGTCCAACCTCCTCAATAGTCTTTACATAGGCCTATGTAGTAAGTAGGGGCCTACATAGGCTGCCATAACGCTAGGAACACCTGTGGTACTTACTTTGTAGCGCAACTAATTATTCGTCCATAGGCCTAACGTTAGGCTATTTTGCGAAGTTTTTGACAAGCATAGACACAAAAAAATCGAAATAATACTCCTTCAAATACTCACGAAACGAGGTAGCGCCTGATAATTTCGTATAGAGGAGAGGAAATGTTTACGTACAGTAACTGGCTTACTGGCTTAACTTTCAAGTTTTATGTATTGACTTGAAACTCGCCGAGCAAGTGCTGCAGTAAAACACAAGCACAGACAGACAGATAGGCCTAGTGCAAGTACATGCCTTTTTTCACGACATTTTTTCACGCATAGGCATTGTAAGCTGCGCGAAGAAAGCATGAAAATTAAGCTCATCAAAATCTATCATTCACGTACTCCAAAAAGAGAAAGAATGGACGCCTTTATTTGCATTATAAAGGAAGATTTGAAAATTAGGAAAAGATCTTACAGGACATTTGTTAATATGTGTTTGCTGTTCAAATTAGAGCTTTGATACGCACCTCAGAGCAATATTGTGCATGTTTTTATATTTTGTTTTACATCCTTTGCTAAGAATCTGTGATCATTATCGAGGCCTTTAATATCTGTTGTTTGCACGCCATGATGTACGTGGCGCTAGCGAATGATCGTGCGTGACAAATCCGACTGGATGATGAAATTATCAAAAGATTTCGATTGTCAGCATATTCATGTATATATACATTATTTATGTTAAATTGAAATGACCATTTTCGGTGCTTTATCAAACTCTTTGTGATTTGTATTCGTTTTAGTTGTAATGACTAATTTTACACTATTTGCTATTCAGGCTTAAAGTCGCTTTTATGAAAAGGATAAGTTCATTTTGGAGCAGGTTAAGCCAAGAGCCACTAGACTTACTGCCGAAGTACTAGGCAATCTCTTTTATAAATCTAGGTTGCGAATTCTTGGTTTGACCACGCTTGGGTTGAGAAGAGTACATGGCGATATGATTCAGGTTTTTAAGTTCCTATCTGGTAATGATGCTTTGACTTCCTGTCATTTCTTGCAGTGTTTTAGCTAATCCTCGTGTGACACGTGGTAACAGTTTGAAGTTGACCAAAGAGTCCTCACGAATAGATATTTGGCGTTTTAGCGTTTCGCAAAGAGTTGGTAATGAGTGGAATGGTTTGCCAGAGTGGGTAATCAGCTCTAATTCTGTTCACAATTTCAAATTCTACATTGATATGTTCTTTACTAACTCTGGACGTCTTTGTGTTTTTTTTGTGTGTGGTGGTGGGGTTTTAGTTTAGGCTTTTTATGGGGTGACTAACCCTTCTTAACCGTAATCTTGTTATGTTATGTTATATTACACTGCTGTTCAACAATATCGTAGGCTTCTTATTTTAAAATAACTCTCTCAGGTCAATGCCAAATTTCTAAGGTCCTGCTTGTTTTGTCATTTTGCATAAGCTGTGTTTTCCTGTGCGCGTAAGCGTATGCGTAAGACAAAAATCGCTTCTGTGCAATATCAGTAGAACTGTTTCCATGGTCATGTGTCCGTGAGCGTGTGGTATAAAGTTACGCTTACGCACTGGTGTCGAAAGGAATTATGGGTAAGTGGCAGAAAGTGAGGGCACTTTCCTTATTTAAGAGTTCTAACGAAGACCTGATGCAAATCTACCTACTGTGGTGTAGCGGTTATCATACTTGTCTACAGACCACGAGGCCCTGGGTTCAAGCCTGGGTTGGTTAGACACGCCATTGTACCACAACTGGTTATCAAAGGCCGTGGACATGGACTTGGTTGTCAATGTTATGTCTGTCCGTACGTCGTACCTGTATTCTCGTCTGGATCGTATTAAGCATTTCGTGATAGCATTGTTACTATCATAACCTTACACGCAGGCAACGACCCCGTCATTGTAAATGTGTGTTCACTCGTCGTCGACCTAAAGCAAGAAAAAAATATATTTTGTTCTATGTCAAGGGTGGCAGAAGACATTTGATTCCGGGGGCACAGTATTTAAGGGGCATCTTTTCCGACTGACATATTTTGAAAGCAGTTACGACAGTATTATAACTTAGGGAACAATATTATGAAAGATTTGCGCCCTTACATCAGCGATGTTCGATTTTTCCATATGTTAGAAAATCGAACATCTCAAGGCCACCGAAAATTTACGCATCACTGCCCTCACACTCCAAACATACAGTGTACGATTATACATACATTGTATGTACTGGGTTTATTTCATGAACGAAAAAAAAAAAAACCCATTATTTTAGAAATATGCTGCGAGTAGCAATGTCGTACATGTCGGGGCACAATATTGGCATGGGGAATGCACCTACGCTCCCCGCCCTCCCTCAGTTCCAGTGGAACAGTCCTATACTTTAATATCTTTTTTTATTGGATAACTTCTAAACTTTTTCATTTTTTAAGATCAGATAATCACTGGTAAACTTTCCTTCTTAATTTTGCAGCGACGAAAATTTTATAACAGATGTATAGGAATTGGAGAATTTGAAGATCATATTTGTCGCGAAATCAGAATCAAATCACACAACAGGGACGGCGGACGGTGTTCAAAATATTGAATGGTGGCTAATGAGGTCAGGTGACATGTGAAAACAATATTGGGGGCTAATGAGGTCGGTTAACAAAATAACACAGGTTCACTTAAAAATATTAGGGGGCTAATTTTCCCATCCCCTTCACCTTTAAAATTTTCCTTCATGTTTGGGAAATTTTCTACATTTTCGCCAAACTTTCTTCACTAATTTGAAAATGTCAAATTTGATCAACATCAGAAAAATATTGTTCCACCCTCCCGCCCCCCCTTCTTTCATATATAGTTTTATAGATGTAGGAGACTTAAACATTTTAAAAAGTTTGTTGGGCCGAAAATAATATCCCCCCATGTCAGGAGGGTTGGATCATGAGGTGTGCAATTTCAGTTCAGCTTCTGGATAGGTACATTCAGGGTATTACTTGTTAGTAAACTATTTTGACTGGGGTGGGGACCAAGATTTACCGACGTGACTTATTTGAAAATTAGGAAATGATTGCACAAATCATCTTATAATGGGTTGATGATTCAAAAGTTTAGCATTGCTATAATATTGATCACGTGATGTAACATTAGGAGCGGTAAAGTTTTTGGGGGGGTTGGTGGGAGAGGGGGGGGGATTGCGGGGCCGTGGATGTGACGCATTTGTAAGTCATGTACATCTTCTGTAAAGCTTTAGGGGATATTCGTTCGCCCCACCCTAGCTCCTCTCTCCTCACTAGAAAAATCCAAAGTTTATCGGTCCGAAAATTACTGATGACCCTCTCTTTTTAATTTGCAGGCACAACAATTTGACAATTTTAGATGGAGATATTTAGGAGCAAAAGTTCAAGAAAATAATACACTTCATACCAAGATCTACAAAAATTGGGAAATGTAAAGCGGACTATAGTCTCGAAATCGGAAAGACTCAGTCTTGTGATAGCCCAATTGTATATATCATGATTAAGAATAAAGTTTATGACGTTAGTAATGTGAAAAGCAATATAAGGGGTCCTCAGAATGTGCAAGGAGTATTTTCATAATTTTCTTGCATAAATTTAACATATTAGACAAAACAGTTCAAATTCGCACTTGATTTTCAGCTGGTCGGTGGCAATGGGAGTCCACGTAGTAAGTTTTTCCACGGACCCCAAAATAAAGGTGCTTAACTATCTGACTATATCATTAGATGATTAGAATTTGAATAACTTGCACAAAGCAAATGCCGTTTTTGGAAATCAATGTAGGACCCAACTTTCCTTTATAACTTTATGAGTTTAAATCTTTTGCTTTAGGCTTTACTAGCGACGGTGACTCAACGCAAAAGTGTTTTCTTCTTTCATGACTTAAATAAAAAGATCAGTTATAATAACAGGGACATAGCCAGAAATTTTAAAGGGTGGGTGGGGGTGAGGGGTGGGGGAAACCGTTTGAAATTTGAAATTTTTCGAAACATTGAACAAGTTCAGAAAATTGAAATAATTTTTCCCCAAAATTGAATGATTCTTCGAAAAATTTACCTTATTGTTTTTAAAAATTGGTGGAATTTTTCGACAAAGTAACCATTTTTCAGATAAATTGCTCAAAAGCCCATACATGCCATATTTATTACAAAAAACATGATATTTAGCAAGAGGGGGAAGGAAGCGACCGCTCCCACTGGCTACGTCCCATATAATAACGGGACTTGTGTTTAATAATAATAATAATAATAATAATAATAATAATAATAATAATAATAATAATAATAATAATAATAATAATAATAATAATAATAATAATAATAATAATAATAATAATAATAATAATAATAATAATAATAATAATAATAATAATAATAATAATAATAATAATAATAATAATAATAATAATAATAATAATTATAATAATAATAATCATAATCATAATCATAATGATAATAATAATAATAATCATAACAATAATAATAATAATAATGATAATAATGAATAAGATTTATAACGCGCACATATCCATCCCAATGGATGCTAATATGTGGTAAACACAAATAAGTGTTCTTCTCTGTGAATGGACACTTTTTTAACTGTGCAAAGGTGGAGGGTAATCTACGCCTGACTATAATAACAATAATAATAATACATTTTTATATAGCGCATTATACCAAACGGTCTCAATGCGCTTTATGGCAAGGTCCATCGTTAGTTTTGCCTTCAGTGGGACCCAATTAAAAGATTTTCCAGAAACTTGGGGTAGCTCGCAAATTTGGTAAGGCCCTATATGTAAAAGTCATTCAATTTTTAAATAAGAGGCTGACATGTTGGACCCCATAGTCATTTTAGAGTGGGAATTAGAACTACAGTGACTCCTTTAGGGCGATATCTATATTATTTTCTTCAATGAAAAGATCAGATATCAAACATTTTAAGTCGAAATAGTCATCAAAACCGTTCATGCCAATGTTGTGCCGACATCTATGCCATTGCTCCTCGCAGCGACCTCACTCAATATTTCTTAAATAGCGTACACGCTGTGTCAAGCTTAAGCTATTTCCGAAATAAACCCCGTACGTACGGTACGTACGTTCGTGTGTACTGTGTATGTCTAATTGTACAGTGCATGTATGGAGTGTGAGGACAGTGTTGCGTGGATTTTCGGCAGTGATGCGTGCATTTTCGTACGGTACAGTACGTACGTACGTTTATGTACGATTGTACACTGCATGTATGAAGTGTGGAGGCAGCCTGATGCGTGCATTTTCGATGGCCTTGAGATGTTAAATTTTCCCGAATATTTTGGAAAATTAGAACATCGCTGATGTAAGGGCGCGAATCTTTCTCAGGTTTATCAATTGCCAACTTTGTTTAATAATTTGTCTTGTTTTGATGAAATCCAATTGAAACCTGGTTGTTTGTTACCGACCAGATCCCAGACTATAATCTCACATCTTACCCCGTTATTTATCAGCTTCCCTGGAGACTAGAAACGTGGCAGGCGAGTTCACCATATAAGCATTTGGGGTAACCGAAAAATTCCTTACATCATGGCAACTCCCTGCTTACATCAAGGAAAATAAACAGCGATTATACTGTTATAAGGGGAAGGGGATGTGGATATCATCATATTTTTACAAATTAAGTGTCGAGTCATTAAAATTAATTTAGTCGCAAAGGTAGAAGTTTTTCTGAGTGCTTTTTGGTTTAAAGAAATTCGATTCGATCTACCGAAAGAAAAGAGTCATTGATCATCATAATTCTGCCTGGATTTCTGACAAAGATTGCGCTGCTTTGTTATCAACTTGGTTAAAATCTGCTGAGATCAACTGCAGAAGATATCATCTACCACTACATAGAGGTTTTCCAACAGGGGCGCGTAGGAAGTGTCACCTCTTGGGTGGAAGGCGGGAGGCAATTAAGAACCCAAGAAATTCCCGGCTATACCAGATTACAGGCAGAATGTTGCAATAGTAAATTAAGTTTCTATCAAACTGTCAAACGTTGCTGCTCAGCGAGATATCATTATAATCCCTCTGTTTGTAATGGTCCTGCGCATGCGTGCAACAGCATAGCTTACGTCCTCTCCTCCGAAGCAATTGCGTCCACCTATAGACCTTCATCCGAAATTTCAGGAGCGCATCGAGTCAAATAATTGACCTGAAAGATAAATGGTCATATACACATTTTACGGTTTCATTTCTCTTTCAGTCACTTTCTAATATTAAGAAAAAAAGTTCAATTGTGATAAGATCAGCAACTCTGTGGATTGTCATCTTGTTTGAAGGAATGTTCCCATGAATTTTATTCCCCATTATGATAGGAAAGTTATATTTTTTAAATGGTGAACTTCTCAATGTTTTTGATATCTTTTTCCACTTTGGAGTTATTGCATGAATGAGACTGGAGTTTTACCATCAAAGACCATCTGGGCTCTGTCATCTTAATCTTCTAGATTTGATTTAGGACATTCTTCCAGTCTGCCCAAGTGGCTGTGACATCAAGAATTCTTTGGTTTGCCTTGCTGGAACTTCAAACGGCCCTGTAATAAAGAATAAATCAAAATTGTGCTTATGTCAGTGCAGAGCTTTGCCCTCCACCCGATCTTGCTGATTTGGTAGTTTCTGACTTCTGAATAATGAGATGGCATGTAATAGGGTCAGATACCTAAGAATGTGATTGGTCAAGTACGAGGCAAGGTCCTAGAAAAATGTTTGGTCTAGCCAATAAAACCACATGGTGGAGAATATTTTTTGGAAGCATGGGTAGGCTTTTCTTTAATAATTATGTGATAATCACAATACGTTAATGATATTGCAGACGTGAACTTGTATTTGTAATCTTCAGCAGTTCAGTATGCTTTGAAATATATTGTGGACATGAACTTTGTGAAATACTTTTGTGTATTTTTGTAAAATAAAGCCTACATGGAATGACCGCGTATAACATGTACTTTCACCAAAAAAAAACATGCTTGGCTATTTGCTCACATAGAAATACATATACGGTCGTCTTGAATCTGAAAGAGCATTAAAATAAATTCAAAAGAGGAATTCTCGTCTCAAGAAGATTGCTGGGTATTGTGATACATACTAGTAGCGTAACTTCCGCGAAGGTTTTTCATGGACTTAGCATAGCATAGAATAGCAAAGTTTAACGTCTCGAAAGCATAACGTCCCGAAAGCATCCAGTCAGCCAGTGCTGGACATTATATAAAGACGGCCACGGCCTTTGATAACCAGTAGTGAACTCACTGATTGCAGACCCACCAAGATACGAACCCGGGACGTACGGGTGAGAGGACAAAGCACTAAGCACTACACCACGGACTTATGTATGTGTGCAAATATTTAGATTAATCACAAAATTGCATTGTATTTTTCCATCCACCACATTAACATGATACAGGCCTTTAAGTTATTAAGACAGTAAAGGATTAGTTCGGTGGTTAATCAAGTTAATCTTATGTGAAAGAGGACTTTAATAGAAACAAAATGGTGAAGAAACTACTTCAATATCTTATTCCGTAAATTAAGGAGATATCCAAGTTTAAAGTTTTGTCGTATCTGGTGTATATGTATAAGTCTAGTGTAGACGATTGGCTTTATCCCATTCTTAACAATTGTGTTAATGTATTTTTAAGAAAATTGATTTGAATTTTTCTCTGAAACTTTCTTCAGGTGGTAAATTATAATCACCTGGGCTATAGATTATGTTTTACTGTATACTGTTTACTGTATATATACTGACTAAGAGCCCAATGGTATCTAAACCAAAATACGATAGACGATACATAAAGACTTTGAGGATTCTGAGGTTGTGACGTCACAACTAGTCTGATTTCAGTTGTTTCTATACAAATGATAAAGAACTTCAAACGTCAATATTTCCTTTACAGAATAAGATTTTTGAATGTTTTTTCACCATTTTGTTTCTTTTGAAGTCCTCTTTCATATACGAATGGCATGCTTGCTTGACCAATGAACTAATCATTTAAGTTTTCCAATGTTAACATATTTCACCAGTTCAACATTTCGTTTGAATTGTGTCATTCTTTTGAGTTCCTCTTTCGTATAATATGAGATGAACTTACTTGACCACTGAAGTAATCTTTTAAGTAGGGTACCAAGACTTCATTCAAACTTGTGCTCCAAGTTGAAAATTTCAGTTGGTGTAGGTTTTCGCTTTATTTGTTTTTTTCAGACAGGTGATGTTGAGTAGGGGATGTTTTAATCATATCCGTCTCCTTTAGATTATTGGCAGGCACCTTCCCATCCAGTCCCTCACTAGGATCGACGTGTCTATAACATAAACATGTGCTTCAAAGTTAAAGTTGGCTTCGGTAATCATCAAACAGTGATACGTGGTTGTGACAAGTGATCTTTGAACCCACAATTGTTCGGAGAATAAAGGGGAACGGGTGTCATGGTCGGCTTACGCGTTGGTTGTGGAAAACAGTGTAAAAATGTATTTACAAAAATCAGTGATGCACCATAAGCTATTGATGAACTTTAAGTTCACGAAACTTGTGAAAGGTGAGTCTTGTCTCCGTTGTTTCAGCATTTGAATATACTTCAACCGAAGTTAAAATATGTTCACGACAGTGACGATAACATGTCTACGGGCCTGGGCAAATATGAACTTTAAGGGGTTGGGGATTATCACTGTGGATAGTGGATACGTATATTGAACACACTCCAGACCACCAATATTTTCACGGGCCCATGAGAAATGGCAGTAGGAAACAGGCGGAAACATTCTGGTTCACAGAGTGATGTTACACTTTAAAGTCCTTAATTGTCAGTTAAGTCCTCAATTGATCAGTTGATAGATGTGTTATGAGGTTCGGCAGTTCGAGTTCTCGCTCGTCTGCTCTTAGAAAAAAGTTTACACAAAATACACTCAAACAATTATAAAAGCAACTTTCTTTTTTTATCACATATTTCAGCGGGTATCAAAATCACTGGCTTCAGCAAAGAGGAATTTTGTTTGCGAAAAGAAGAGTCTGTTACCTTTTTGAAAAATGTACTGCAGATGGACCGAGTAGAAGAAAAGATTTCTGAAAGATCGCCGTCTTTTCTAAGTGAACTCATTTATAGGATTCAACATCGAATACCATGGAATGTAATTTATGATGATTATGAGATAAAACACATTTCTTTCCATGAAATAAAGCAGAGAATGTTTGAAAAGAGAGGAGGAGGTTGCATTCATATAAGTACCTTCTTAAAGGCACTTCTAGATAGCTTAGGGTATGAATCTTACTTTTATCGATGTGCAACAAACAACGTATGGGATGCCCACTTAGGCTTAGCTGTTAAAAATGTGTCTGAATTAAATTATGTATATATCTTAGAAGCAGGACTGCAATATCCTGTTTTTGAGGCTATTCCATTGAACTTTGAACTCGAGTCCCCGATATTTCACCATTCCTTTCTCAGGCATAAGTATAGGAAACGCGAAGATGGTTTGGTCGACTGGTATCACGAGGTTTTTCATGATAACTCGCTAAGATTACAGTCATGTGATGAAGATGAGATCCGCGGGGGTTGGTTCAGATATGGAATACTCGATTGCTTTCGAGAACATTCTCATCATGATTTTTTTGAGTATGCGCAGTTTGTACGCGAAGGAGTGCTCCATAAACTAATGCCTCGCGCTAGAATATTTATCAATGAAAATTTACTGATGCTGCAGCACAAAAAGTTGATTACTTCAGAAAACAAAATGCTTACATGTACGCCAGTATATTCAATAGAAGAAATGCTCGAATTATATGCAAAATATTTTCCGCAATTTCCAAGAAAAGTTGTGGAGAATTGCTTGCTTGCTTCAGCCAAATATAGACAGTAGAGTAGTGAAGCTTTTAAGGAACGTTCACTGGGCGACCACAATCTCCCCTACGCAACTGATGCGAGACCCGCACAAGGGTCCCCACGCAATTGATCATATGTCCTTTTTTAGTATTTAGAGAAATGTGATTCATATGCAAGGTATTCTAACAGCATAAAATGTTCTATAATGTGTATGTCTATACATATTGGTAACAAGGTGTCAACAGTGGAAGTCTGGAGTGTCCCAATAACAAATCCCTGGCTAAACAAAACCAAGGCGAAAATCCTGGTCGCCTAGTCCATCAAATTTTTGTTCACTGGGCGACCAAAGTTTCTTACTGGGCGACCAAATGGTCGCCCAGCTAGTATGTTACAAAATTCACTGCAGTAGAGGGGTTGATTTTGCTGGGAAGGGGGATGCCGGGGTAACTTTTCCAACAAATTTACTCCAAAGTTTTAACCCGATCTATAATTTGTATGTGCTTTGCCCAAATACTCCGTTCGATTGAACATCGGATTGAACAGCAAAGACATTTACACTTTATTTGTTGCTCGTTGTATAGAGGAAGTTTGCCAATCTTCACGATACTTTAGGCATACTACAGTTTGTAAAGTTTAAATGTTTGACTAAATATTAGGCTTTCAAAATTGGCTTAAGCCAGGCTGTTGAGCTGCCATGTGAAATAGAATATGTGAGCAGTGTTAATATTATTTTCTGACATTGATTGACATTTTGACCCTGGCCCTCGCTCTGGTCCTTGCCTAGTTTTCGCCACTTTACTGCATTTAGTTTGCTCCGTTATATTGGTCTGATCACTGACTATAAATATGCATTATTCATGCAAATGTACCTATTAGTTTAAGATGAAATATGGCTCACTGTTATTTTGGTTATTTTTGTTACTTTTTTTTAAATAATATTAAATGTTTTCCTGCAGATGTTTACATATTTGCTGCAATATTAATCATAAGCAAAGCAAATATTTGTCAGCTATCTTACTTGCCAGCTGGTTATATATTACAAAGTGAAAGGAGAAAATACATACTTCAATTTAAAAGATACGAAGATTAATATTAATGTAGTGCTATTCTCTGCAATGGAGCATCGTAGGCCTGTTTGTCTAATAAGCTTGTTCGTTTTAGAGTGTTTTTTTAGGTCCTCTATCTTTGGTCTTCGTTTTATAAGAAAATTTTAGGTCCTCGCTTCGGTCTTCGTTTTATAAAAATAATAATAACAACAACAACAACAACATCAACAATAATAATGATAATAATTGTAATAATAATAATAAAAACAACAACAACAACAACAATAATAATGATGATAATAATTATAATAATAATAATAAAAACAACAACAATAATAATGATAATAATAATAATAAAAAAAACACAATAATAACAACAACAACAACAACAATAATAATAATGAATAAAAAAACAACAACAATAATAATATATACATTTATATAGCGCTAATTTTGTAAAAAACATTCAAAAGCGCTTTACGCACAAGGAAATTAGATACAAAAACAAAAATAAGAATACAGAAATGACAACATAAATATAAATTACAGAAATGACAACATAAATAGAAATACAATGGATCAAGCTGCACATTAGATGAATGTCTTTTTAAGCAAAATAATTTTAAGTTTAGTTTTAAAGAAGGTCAGGGATATATTATCAATTCATTTGAGTTCAGTTAAGAGTGAGTTCCACAACCAGGGACCTTTAAAAGCAAAGGCCCTTTCGCCAAGAGTTTTATGCTTAATACGGGGAACAAATAGGGACTTGAAACGAAAGTCATAGCGGGATGGTTTCTCAACTACCATTTCACATAAAAAATATGGAGCAAGGACTTTAATGCACTTGAAAACTTGTAAAATAATTTTATAATCAATTCTTTGTTTGACTGGTAACCAGTGAAGGAACTTCTAAACAGCATTAATGTGAGAAAATTTCGGTAGTCTGAAATTTAAGCAAGCAGCACTACTAAGTATTCTTTGAATTCTGTAAGTTGATAATCAGGTAGGCCAACAAGAAGTGAATTACAGTAATCAATGTGACTTATAACAAAATCATTAATAAGGGTTTTCATGGAATCTACACTTAGATATTTGGCAATATAACGAATATTATAAAGACCTTGATAAGATTTGGAACAAACTTTCCCAATATAAATATTTATAGACATGTGATTGACCAAATAAGCACCCAAAATTTTTACACAAAGAGATGGTTTTATTTCAGCATCACCAACTTTGATGGACTGGACTCCAGCTTTAGCTAATTGCTGACGAGTGCCAATTATAAGAAATTCAGTCTTGGAATCATTGATCATGAGATTATTCTTGACCTGTCAAATTGCGTATGACGTCAGGACGTAGCAATGGTATTCTTGGGACTGATTCTCTTTAAAGGATTAGTTCAGTAGTCAAGCAAGTCATGTACAAGAGGACATAATAAAGAAACAATATGGTGAAAAAAGCATTCAAAAATCTTATTCCGTTAAGGAGATATTAAAGTTTAAAACTCTATCTTATTTGTGTAGAAATGACTAGTAGTAAGTATATTGTGGAAAGTTGGTGTCCCCATCCAGATATTCGTAACAATTGTTAATGTGTTTTAGATACAAATTCATTTACCTTTTGAATTCAGGTGGTAAATTACAATTACCCTTAAAAGATTCTATTTTACTACTTTCTTGACATATCCGATGGTTTTTAAGCCACAAAATATGATAGAATACATTAGGACTTTAAGAAATCAGAGGTTTTTACGTCACAACTAGTTTGATTTCAGTTGTTTCTGCACAAAAGATACCAAACCATTAATCTTAACCTAACGGAATACGATTTTTGAATGTTTTCTCTATCATGTTGTTTCTTTTGAAGTCCTCTTTTACATAAGATGAACTTGCTTGACTCCTGTAAAAGACCATGGGACATGAAAAATACGTGATTTATGTTTTGACGACACACTTTTAAGTTAATGCATGATTTCAGGTATTGCATCAAGTATCTAGAACGTCATGTACCTTAAGTTTAACGGTATTCAATTGTTGTCTAATTGCCTGAGTCATGAAAGCATGTGCTTCGTTAATGAAAGGTAGTTGCTGTGTGAGATTTCAATATTTCTAACAAGTGGGATTCAAAGGTGGTTGATTGCCCAGTTGCCGAAGGCGTTATCGCGAGAATCCTTTTCTGTGGAGCCCCTCCTCCTCCTTCCCTCCTCCTCCTCCTCCTCCTCCTCCTCCTCCTCCTCCTCCTCCTCCTCCTCCTCCTCCTCCTCCTCCTCCTCCTCCTCCTCCTCCTCCTCCTCCTCCTCCTCCTCCTCCTCCTCCTCCTCCTCCTCCTCCTCCTCCTCCTCCTCCTCCTCCTCTCCTCCTCTTCTTCTTCTTCTTCTTCTTCTTCTTCTTCTTCTTCTTCTTCTTCTTCTTCTTCTTCTTCTTCTTCTTCTTCTTCTTCTTCTTCTTCTTCTTCTTCTTCTTCTTCTTCTTCTTCTTCTTCTTCTTCTTCTTCTTCTTCTTCTTCTTCTTCTTCTTCTTCTTCTTCTTCTTCTTCTTCTTCTTCTTCTTCTTCTTCTTCTTTTCTTCTTCTTCTTCTTCTTCTTCTTCTTCTTCTTCTTCTTCTTTTTCTTCTTCTTCTTCTTCTTCTTCTTCTTCTTCGTCTTTCTCCTCCTCCTCTTCTTCCTCCTCCTCCTCCTGCTCCTGCTGGTGCTCCTCCTCCTCTTGTTGTTGTTGGCATTAGTATTATTATCATTATTATTATTATTATTATTATTATTATTATTATTATTATTATTATTATTATTATTATTATTATTATTATTATTATTATTATTATCATTATTATTATTATTATTATTATTATTATTATTATTATTATTATTATTGGTGTTATTATTATTGTTTTTGTTCTTATTATCATTATTATTATTATTATTATTATTATTATTATTATTATTATTATTATTATTATTATTATTATTATTATTATTATTATTATTATTATTATCATTATTATTATTATTATTATTATTATTATTATTATTATTATTATTATTATTATTATTATTATTATTATCATAATATTATTGTTGTTGTCTGATAACATAATCACGCAGAATGTGAGAAAAACAAATCGTTTAACCTTCTGAAATCTTTCTTGGGAATATATATGCTGTTTTCGTCAGAGCCAATACAGCGCTCTCACCTGGACTTTTTTCCCAGCCGTTTCAATGTGCACGAGATCCTGAATTTAGTAAGGGATCGAATACTGGGCAGGGAGTAATGTAAACCCATATTTCGTGGACTGTGTGACTAATTATCTATTTCCCAAAATATGTATAAATTAAAGTTTAATGTATATTTTTCTCAACATTTACATGATGATACAGTAAATACCATATGTCTCATGGCTCATGGACTTCTTGTAATGGTCTGAATGATTTATGAAAGAAAACAACAAAAGTACTTGATAATGGAATCCAGATAAAAGTTAATTTCCAAGCCATTCCTACCTTGAATATCACATCGTGATGAAAGCTGAACTCAAAGGTCTGGTCTTTGATGACGTCGATTATAGTACACACTGATACAGTTCTAGAATTAAAGGTGTACGGACAGCTGTAATATTTTACTCTTTTATATCGCAATCCAAAATGTATAAAAACTTTGGTAAAGCAGTACTTAAATTTTGAAAATAAAATATTTGGTTCACTAGTTATGTATGATCAAAATTTGAGGATTTTGTATCATATATTAAATTGCCAGTATGAATAAACAGCTTAAACAGTCCAAGCGTCTCGTAACACTTTACATGTCTAAACTTATTGTTAGAATCAGTTGCTCTTCTATTAACCATTACATGATTAATAAACAATGGAATGTTGCTAGAAAGTAGAAAGGTATGCCCATGTTTATGCACCAAGACCTTTACATATTAACACCCAGAAATTCAAACAGCTCTAAGATGGTCATGATCGGGAAATTTGCCATTGTCATTACTTTGAATAGTTTTTTTAAGCTTATGACGCCTCCATCTGTCCATGGATCTTTGAAAGACAGTTTCTCAACTTTGTATTTAATCTTTTCTGATATGAGTGTCATTTACCATAACGGCATTAAAACATTGCATGAACAGTGCACATAAGACTAGTGCAGTTTAATAGAATTCGCAAATTTTCCATTCAAATTCCAAATTTTCAAAATGAAGGTGTTGTCTCATCAATTTAAGATCATAGTAGCTAACGTACGAAACCTAGAGGATAATTTGTTACATATATTTACAAAATTTAAGGACTATGCTTGCGTAAGTCTTACAAATCCAACAGATGTCGATACTGTCATCCTACACTTTAGGGGATAAATGCGAGGGTAGCCGGTCTCAAAAGCCATTTGAGACCAAGAATGACGTCATCGCAAGGTTTGGGCGAACCGAGGCGATAGCCGTTGTCCGATTTCCCTAAATGACGTCATCCGCGGTCTCAAATGCCATTTGAGACCTGCCACACTTGCTTTTATCCCCATTCATAAATATCTTCTATTTTCATTTTTAGGTGAAATTTTTTAAAAACGTTTCTTCATTTTTTGTTGCGACAACCAACTCACCAGTCGAAGATCTGACCGTACAGATTTAGGTAACTCACCAAACTTAATAAAAAAACAAACACATGTTTGATCTCAAACATCTTTTTCATATTACTTTCGTATGACCGCAAGAAGTTGTTTTCGAACAATAATAAAGAAATACATTAAAATGGGCAGGTCATAGCTTATCAAGTATTGACAGACAGCTAAAACTGAATCGCGAATGTGGCTAACACTCTGAACATTTAGAACAAAGTTGAAAAAGTATAAACAGCCACAGGTGGATTGGGGATCAAGGTAAGACTTGAATGATAAACGTATGTTTATTTTTGGACCTCTTTTGAAGAAATTTAGAAAGTTTGCGAACGTCGAATTTAGGTTTAGGCTAATTGGGCAAAGGTTATTTGGCTGCTCAATTGTTTTGTGATCAAAATAGGCTACGCTAACATATTGTTACGTTTACTCGTATACAGACACCCGGCGGCATGTCAGACTATTAAAATACAATGCATAGTGTACTGCTACTTACACATCTACAATTTGAAGCATTTTTATAACAGTGTCGGTAAATGTTGCGGCATTTAATCATTTGGGGCCAAATATTGACTTTGCAAAGCTTTCAAATGTCTGTTCTGCGGTAGAGGAAGGGTGGCAAATAACTTAATAATCCTCATTTTAATTTGTATAAGTTAATTAAGAAGGGTTCCTATGAAAGATTGTTCTCGAATCAAAGCCAGAGCTATTGATTGAGACTCATGAGAGTTGTGATTGTTGTGGCTAGAATTTTGTGGTTGGTTTATTTTCTCATACATTTTATTATTTCTTTGCATATCCTTGGATATAGTTTTTATTATTTTGCCAATGTACGTAGGCAAATATTTTTCCAAGGGGCACATACATGCAATGCCATACAGGTCAGTCTGGTCTCGAAAGTATTCCAGCCATCGATTACCCAAACAATTACAAATCTAAAATTGTGCCATTTGATACCTAGGATGATGTACATTTATTATGCTTAATAAGGGTGTTAATATATGGAAAGTGTTGATCATCATCGTTCTCCTAACGTACATCTTGCTGGCGTCAAATGTATTCGAGACCACACATTAGCCAATCAGAAAGCTAGAAACTTAATTTACTATTTATGAATATTAAAGAACACATCACACAACATTGATTTGAGATTTATCAAACGTTAACGATGATAAAAAACTATTTGAAATACGCGCATCAAACCAGAGAGAGCTTTCATTTTTTAATGCCGGCTCCCTGATCAATCTTAAAATAAAACATCCATGCTCCAGGGTCACGTAACTTTAAATGTTACGTCAGAGTACATGGGAAGTGAGACCAGCGGTCTCCTGATTTTAGCCGTAGTATCCCATTTACATATCATTGTGATGTAATACCTGGTAAGGAAACATTTAAGTTTGATGTTGTAACATGTATGACTTGTAATGACTGAAGAAATATCACAGCTTCACATGTCAGTAAAGCCATAAACTTTAGTGCAGTTAGTGATTTTCTATCTTAAGATGTTTGAGAAATATAAGAAAAAATATTTAAAAACCAAATTTAATGCTCTAACACCACCCTTCTACAGTAGACTTTGTAGGCCCCTAGTCCAGCCACATATACCTGATATAAAGTATTTTTCCACAGGTTTTTTTACCTTAATCTGGTCTTTTAGAATAACCCTGATCATTAGCGTTGTGAGAAGGTTGTAATTCAATCGAATGCCATTGAAACTTATTTATGTGGCACATAACAGCACGGCTTGACTTACAAACTGCAAAACTAAACCATGTGTTTGTATAAGGATATATTAAAATAATGGTTAAAGTGATCAAACGGGGACCAAACACTTCTCAGCCAGTAAAGCGATTAAACTAAGCGTATTTCGTATTTAAAGTACTGGTTTTAACGGATGATGTGTTCATTACCACTTAAATATAGTTACCACCTGCTAAATACAGTTGACAACAATTAAATCCAGTAAGTATTTTGTTTCTTCTCTATATACTATGTCTCTCTTTATACAAACACAATTTTATTCCCATATGAAATATATTTTGCATATACTATATGTGGCTTCGTATGGTTGCATTTTTTTTTAAAACTTATATCTACGTGGTATATCATGCTTTACAAAGCCATATAAATCTGTATATACACTCTGTATATACATAATCCCTCTGTATAAACTATATTTGGCTTTATATAGTTGTATATACATCATTGTTATATCATGCTTTATATAGCCATTTAAATCGGTATATACATATAAGATAAGCCCTCTGTATAGACCTATACTATATCTGGCTTTATATAGCTGTATGCATCCATGCATATAAACTTTATAGTATATCATGCTTTATATAGCCATATAAATCTGTATTTACATATAAAATTAAGTCCTCTGTGTATACTATATCTGGCTTATATAGTTGTATACATCTTTATATGTATATCAATTGTATATAGGTATATCATGCTTTTAAAAGCCATACAGATATGTATATACACATAAAATTTTCCCTCTTTTCGCGTAGTGACGAATGTCATTTGTGTAGTGACAAACGTCCAAATTGAAATGATTAATTCCGCATACTGACGAATGTTCGGAAACTTTTGAAGCTATTTCATGAAGCTTCAAAGACATTCGTCAGTATGCGGATATAATAATTCTGTATTTCGCGCCAATTTTCGTTTCACCCGAATAAGATATTCGTCAGTATGCAGAAAGAGGGACGAAACTCACCCTCTGTAAATACTATATCTGGCTTGTATACATCTTTATATGTATATAAACTTTATATAGGTATATCGTGCTTTATCTGTTTATAAAGCCATATAAATCTGTATATACACATAAAATATGCACTCTGTATATACTATATCTGGCTTTATAAAGTTGTACACACCTTTATATGACTATAAATTTTATATAAGTATATCAAGTTTTATAAAGCCATTTAAATATGCATATACACATAAAATATGCCCTCTGAAAATACTATATCTGGCTTTATATATCTACTAAGGTATATCATTCTTTATACAGCCATATAAATATGTATATACATATAAAATATACCATCTGTATATAGCTTATCTGGCTTAATACAGAATGTATACACTTGTATTCCCATATAAAATATTCCTTCTGTATATACTATATCTGACTTCATATGACTTCATACAACTTAATATATAAATGAAATTTCCTTATATACGGAATTATATCAAGATTTGTATGGCTATATAACTGTCCCTATATACCTTGATATACGCCAGATATAAAGCCATATATGAGATTTCTGTAAGGGATAATTCACTGTCAATAAAGAACATTCGTCTGGCCTTGATAGGGACCTTTAACACCAGAAAGTACAAACGTCCTGCAGCCGTTGTGTTTAAAGGTGGCGATACCTTTATACATACAAATGATGTAATGCTCGTCGTTATTCTTCCATAATTGCCTAATGCTTGAACTCATTCGAAATTTGTGATGTATGAATGCACGAATACCTAAAAAACTGTACGTAATTCCTTAGATATCTTGCTTAAATCTGAGTCACTAAAAATATCGAAAAGTGTAACTCACAAAGCGATCATTTGCCTCTTGAAGAAATTTAATTTAAAATCAATTTAGAAAAATTACTGTGAGTATTATGTTTATGCCCGTTTCGTACACAAAAGTAATAAATATATGTTTTTCGCACATAAATGACAGCTAATATATATTCAGTGAGATTAACTCAAATTACCCTAAAATTTCTTAAACCCTATTATCATAGTGGACGGCTTCCTTTGATACTAGAACAAACCTGAAAATCTTACATTTATCACGATCAATGATTGACGAAAAATAAAAGTAGGCCTACTTCCAGTTTTGAAATATTTATGCATGATAATGTTCTTGATGCATTTATTAAATTAGCACTGAACAGCTGAAAAATGAATAAATTCGTCGGAGACATCATGAAAATGTAAAATATTAGCCATTGAAGAGCACTCAACGTTTGTTTTTTGTTAGTGCGGATGACGTCATCAAAAAAAAATTGCAAAGGAATATCAAAGAATTTGAAGGACTGGTGTCATGTAGCAATTTTGGTATGAACTGATGAACTTTATAATTTGGAACAACTTTCTAAATTAAAAAATAGAATCATAAATGCATTATGCCTATGTAGTTCAAAAAATATCTCAGTCTTTTACAATTTTAGAAAACCATTTTTCGCCGCTCATATAAACGACTTTACTTCCTATTCTAAATTATATTATTAAAATTGTGTGATATGTCAAGTTGGAACAGTGATATCATTGATCTCCGATTGGCGGTACGTTAAAGTCAGTTACCAGCGCACTGAAAAGTCGCTTTGTTTCTATCTTTACGTATTCCGCCCACTCGAGATATATATAGCTAAAACAAGCAGTTTTCCGACAAAGATTACGACTCAGTGATACTAAGATCTTTGAAATGTTTTGCTAACTAGGCAAAATAAGAGTGTAGAATTCGATTTTGAAAAGGTTCATAGAAACAAATATGATGAATAATATGAGATTTTACGAGAGAAACAAGGAACCCCCAAAAAATGACGTCCAGAAAACGTGGTCGCAAAATATTTCTAGATCTTCGTCCCAAAAATCTTTGCATATATGTCGAAGTCATTTCACTTACCTAAATCTGCAATGATATTGATTTAATTTTGTGGAAGAGAGTCAGGAGCTCGCTAGTTTTGGACTTAATTTTTAGAATACCTAATCCGACGTACGTTCACATTGTTCGATGCAGTGTGATTGGGCGAAGTCGGTCACGTGGTTTTGTTTACAACGACAAGCAGTTAGCAGTGGAAATGATGCACGTACACAAAACGTGTGTGTTTTCATCTTGTGATCACAAGAAATTGTTGGACATTGAATAGACATATTATTGCCTTATCATTCCCAAATAAAATCAAATCTACAGGCAACTCACAAAGGCAATTTTAACAATTACCATAGCAGTTAAAGCACATATGGCACTTACGGCAGTGGTCTATCGAAGCGCCCTTTCACCTTTGATCAATGTATTTGTGTATGCTCACATAGTCTGCGTAACTCTAGTGAGATAAAAACATCTAAACTCAGTATGCCATACATGCTACACTCTACTTGCAAAACTGTGTACAGCCAGGGAGCTGTAAAAGTTGTACAGCTCCCTGGTACAGCCGATGCATTTGACTACAGTACACAGTCATACTGTATGTTTAATATCTGACTTGACAACTCCCTGAATGCTATTACAGAATTGAGTTTAAAATTGGGATTGTATTTATTTATTTTTTCTTCCAGTTTATGATTAGCCAAATATTCATTCTAATCACTGAAAAAAGTCATTTAGCTGGGTATTGTGAGGGGTTCTTGTCAGACATTATACACATAATGCTACGCTCCAAAAAGTACTTGTCAATCCAATTTTCCAGATGGTTGTTAATTTCCATCCGCCTTTATCAGTTAATTTTCCAAAGTCATCAGTTAATCCTCTGAAGTCATTTATAGGAAGTCTCAGCAGTGGCAGATACAGGAATCAAGAAGGAAAAAAGACAGGAGAAGAGGGGGGAGGAAGGGGGATGTTTAACGGCGGCCAGAGGAATTTTCATAGCAGTGGAATGAGTGGAGTGGATTTGCAACAGGCTGTCCAAATTATGAAAAATCTGTCTGGGTACACTATGGTGTGTTGAATCGAAATCTTTGAAAAAGTCCTCTTCGAAAAATTATTTTTCAGTAGTCACGGCATACCTAAAGAGTGGAGGATTTCATCCGTTAAAGGACATGAAAAATTAAGCACTTCTTTTTGCAACTTTGTCATTGTAATTTCCCCAAAATACCCTGGTCTTCGTTTCAAATGTGCCACAATACTGTGTTACAGTAATGTATCCAACCCCTCCCCCTCTTCCCTCCCTCCAACCAACCATGTTTTGGCCTTACCAACTAAAATTTAGCCGGATATGCTGACACAGCATATCGTTTCAAAATGAAGTTTGGGAATCATATTTATCTCAGATTCATACTCAAATAAAAGTAACAGGGATTATGAAAGTCATGGCAGACATATTTTTTGACTAATGATACGGCTATGATTATAAAAGAAAAGATAAGACAATTTCCTTTGTTTCTTTTGTATTTTTCTCAGCCATTTATGGTACATAAACAATTACACAGATATACAAATGAACATATTTATATTATAAATTACCACAGTTAATATTTAACCCAGCACTTACTAATGATAAACATGGTTCACCAACATGCCCATCAAGCTCTAGTTAGCCTGCATATGAGAATAAAAAAACAGTCACTTTTTAATATTTTTGGTAAATGCAGGCTGCAGCAAATGAAATTTGTTTCTTCTCATAGCAGTTGACACCCTGATACCCTCTTGAAGTCCACTTGATGGGTCTTTTTTAGGTCAGGGTATGTTTTCTCATGACTTCCATATACATATTTTCAAAATAAACAAGGAATTGTAACAGAAAACAAGATATGGAAGTCATGAGTATTGATTTCTCGATACTGATTTATTTTAATTTTTTTCAATTTACACCAGTACGTAATATTTACTAGTAGGGTTTGTACTTCGCCAGATGAAGAAGAATTTCTGTAATTCTAAAAAAACTGAATATCTAGCTACCTGTATGCACGTCCTTAATTGTTTTTATGGATTGATATGTTTCTTCAGTTTGTATCCTAAACTCATTTTCTAATATTTAATTAATACCCAACTCCACCACTACTAAAAACACAATACTGTATAAGTTACAGCTTAGCCGTCATTACAAAATTAATACTTTACAAATAAAAAAAACAGGTCCAACATAGGCCTTTATTTATCCATTCTTATGCAGTAAGCCTGCAGTAATTCCAGCGAATAGTTTCATTTATACAATAACGTTATTAGGCCTAATCCTTACTATACTATGCTAAACGGTAATGCCGCGTCTTAAATAAATAATTAAAATACCTCGAAAGTTACGTAGAAATAAGAAATAAACTGCAATTACAAGCCCATTGTTGATTTATAACCGGCAAGCCCAAATAATTTGAAGAATAATGGCGAAGCGAGCCATTATTATTCAAATTATTTGAGCGAGCCGGTTATTATTAACAATGGGCCAGCAAGAGCAGTTTATATTTATTCTATCACCAAATATGATTAAAAACTATGAAGAAATAAAACAAATCTGATCAAATTTAGATGACGAAACATGCGAAATTGCATACACAGTACCGCACATGCATCAATTCAGCTTATTTGAATATGACGACACAGAGAGAATGATTGACCGTTTCTAATCCACCAATTTGTACTTTTGTCCGACAAACAAATTTTGATTTCGTAAATGACTCGCGATTTCATCAATTTAGAAATGCAATGCAAGTATTTTGCACAATAAAAGCAATATTTCAGAAAAAAAAAAACTATTCTGTTTTTTTCCAAAAGAAAAAAGTATCTTCGTTAACGTAGCGAGAAAAAATACACAAAGGTCAACATTGTGTTAGTGCCATGTCACTGCACATTCGTGTACCGTATGGGTACTGTATACAAGGCCAGCTAGCTAACTGTAAGTAAACATGTACTGTACGACAATACGAAGGTTGGTTAAGCATCCGTCAAAGTGCGAAGAATACTGAAAAATGGGGACTCTTTCAGGCCTACTTGTTATTGGAACAGAAACTAGTGTTATTTATTATTCTCAAATTTTCAGAATAGGAAGGTTTGAACAGTTTTGAAGTTATTAAACATAGCGCTTTGGTCTAGGATTATGCACTGCTAACGCTAGGCCTAACAGACTTGAGTTACAACGACAGAAAGTAATACTATGTAGCATGTGTATGCATTTTTACGAAGTAATTGTGTTGTAAACACTGTACCCCAATGCTACAAATAAGACTTATGATTTTAGGAAAAAAGTAAAACAGGCAGTGGTACGTTTCATTTCTAGTAATATACTTGTTTGGTGCAAGCTGTTGAACTTGTAACGTAAACGTTATGCACTTTTTAATTGTGTGACTTACCCCTACACGCCCGGACAAGGTGAGTCATTGCACCAAAGTGGGTTAACAAAACATATACATTGACGCACTCCTTAGTCACTTAGGTGACTGACATTTCTTGTGAAATGACTAACCCCAATTCAATCACCTTCATTGACCCACCGCAGAGACATTTTGGTGACTGACAAATTGGTACAATGATGCACATGTGAATCACTATTTCATATGTTGATGACTCATCTTTGACTGACATTGCCGAGGTTAGTAGGGGTGAGTCATACAACTGACAAGTGCATTAGGCCTCAAGTTTTAGATTGACATTTTGCTTTTGTTTTTTTATTTATTGCATATCTATTTTAAACAAAGCACATTGGACTATGTTGTTGCTTAATTTAAATCTGGCATAATCAGCTTGTTAGCAAGAAGTTTCACCCTGCTGAAACTAAATCGAGTATTTTCGGCATAAATTATTTTTGTGCGTTGACTTATTATTGAACTTTAGAGGTGGTTGCCATGATGAATGTAGGAGTCACTCCACATTAGAAACTGTCAATCATTGAATATGCAACTGCCCGGTGATTGGCTGGGAGTGCTGTCATTGGTCATTTTTTCAGCTACTGTCCGTTTGTTGAGTAATAACCGGATAGTAGGATTACGCAAATGAGGCTTGTCAGCCAATCAAGTAGCTTGAAATGAATAGCTGGACACTAGTGGTGATAGAATATGCTTCTGACGTACGACGTGGTGCTTAATAAGCGATCATTTTCGATGAACCCTTTACATGCTTGAAAAAACCCGATAATCTTGGCCCACTTCAACTGCAAAATATTGCCCTTAATCTGTTAATCGTCACCCGCTCCACACAAATTTGATATGGGCAGAAAGCTTATAGTTTCGTTTACCGATTCTTATTCATATTTTGACTTAATTTTGTTTCTGGAAGAGGGTCAGGAGCTCGGTAAAAATTCGGTCTAAAATTGACCCCATATTTCAATGTGCCATTCTGTAAAACACATATTTCAAAAATGGTTAAGTAAAGCATGTACAAATTGATATCAGTCGAAAGAGAAAACATTGTAGTTTCACCTATCTCGCCATCTTGTTTGCTGCAGCATACTCACGTCAAACCCCCGGCCAAGGGTTTACATGCGAATGGTACAAATTTTCGAATCGAAATAATGGCATATGAATTATCTTTTAACGGTGGTCTTTTATAACGTCACATTTTAAAACCAGTTCCATTATGATTTAGTTATGATCCAAATGACAAACTCACGAAAAAAACACCAAGTTTTTTTTGCGACACTTCAAACGCCGAAGGGCGGAGAGCATATATTTTTGGGCAGTTAACTGTGTTTAATTATAGGGTTAATATTTAAACAGCTAAAGGAACAAAACAACTTGGGATTCTCCTGAATGTTGATCAACAAGCTACCCCTTCAAATGTTTAATTACCTAGATTTAAAGCGTTTGACAATTTTGCCTTTCTCGAACTTACTTTTCATTCATTTCTATAAATTAATCAATTGGAAATTTAGAAATAATATAGCTCTTTTTTCCAATGTTTCTCTCGTTTCCTTTATAGTCTGGAGTTTCCTGGACGTTTAGAATAGGGGTATGCTGAATCTTCTTAAGGTGTGGTCCTGTTTAGTTATGCCTCGTGCACCGTGGGCTGCTGTTTGTGGAACACGGAACAGAAAACACGCATACACGGATGCATACAACTGACAACTTTATTTCAGCTTCGTTAGAAGTCTAAAAAGTTTAAAAAACGTGTAGAGTTAGATAGCCTACTACAAAAGGATTAGAATTTGGGGTAGAATGAGCTTTGGTTTTGAAAAAGAACATTTTTTTTTTCGTTACGGCTGATCTAAAATGTGTAATACAGTATGTAATTATTTCAGTGCTAATTTTCATTCACTGAAAATGCTTAGAAGCTTTAATGCGGTTCGAATTGTATTGGTATGGTTACATGACAGGTTTTGATCCAATTCTGCCCCCCCCCCCCTATCCCTTTTCTTTTCTTCAGATGATCATGATGGACAACTAAAGCTCAATTATTTTCAAAGGTTACTAAGGTCCTGAAGTGGCACATCACAAATTGGCATAACATTAGCATGTGGATGTCTGAAAATTAAAAAAATTTGTTGAATGACTAAGCTGATATTTTGGCCATTCTTTTAGTTCAGCTAGGGCTAAATAATTTTTTTGAGCAATCAGCTCTACATATAATCTAAGCATTTGATAACCTCCAGGAAAACCGCTTTGAGAATTACTTTTCTTTTTAATTCTATCTAATAGTATCTAAACAGAAGAAAACGTGTTTACTTTAGAAAGTAAACAGATAAAGAAGGAAACATCTCTACCATCGTAAGAATGTTTCAGTTTGTGACATGCAATCTTTCACAACATATCAACGACATTCCTGAGGGAGACGAAAATTGTGCAATAACACTGTGATTTAGTAAGTGGGTGACGCAATTTGAGAAAATTATGCGATGATCTCATACAGGGACTCATGCCGACCTGCAGATGCAATTTTCTCGATTTGGAAAATTATGACAATATATGCTAAAATTGAATCATCAATTAGAGGAGTACGCCCTGCAACCCCTATTTCTAAAAATAGAACGGGAATTATCTGTATAAGCGGCTGTTTTCAAGAATATTTTCGATGTATCATCAATTTAAAATTAATTGTGTCTTATTCTCTTACATCGAGAATTGCCTGCCTTTATTCAGTAAATTTTCGTTGACTGCTACTTGAGGAAAAAATTAAAAGAAAGTCTTTGTCTTAAACTGTCCGCCGATATATATCATAAAAAGAGGATCTTACCGCTGTTATAAATCATAAACTCCGACGGACTTAGAATTTTAAAAGAAATCATCGCAATTTTATTTTAGAAAGTAAATTCATGTTTTGACCACTCCACTGAAACATCGATTTAATGATTAAGTTGATGGAAAGCTTCGATAACAATCAAACGGTTACGTTAGATTTATCGTTGTCAGTAAACTACATCATATAACTTAATTCCAATTTTCAGCATACATGTAACGTATTTGGTGTGTATTATTTACTAAGTCAATAAGCAAAAAGTGCATCACAAAGCTTTAAAGAAATTTTTATCTTTTCTGACGTCACGGGAATGGTTTGAGACAAAATTAATTCCTTTGGAAGTGACTCCTTAAAGGAAAAATATACCCTTGGAAAGATTTAGACTACATTGTCCCAAAATTGATCAAAACTCATGAAAACAACGAGAAATTTGACCAAAAGTGCTAGTAAAAGTGATTACTATGTAATCATTTAATTCTCAGTTATTGATTATAACTGAAATATAAATGTATCTTATCTGTTCAAAAGCTTTTAATATTGGTATGTAAATTTATTGTTATAACACCAAAATAACTCCAACTTATCAGTTGGCCTTATACATTTATTTTGGCAGCCATTTTGAATTTATAAAAAATAGGTATTTTTCTGGCGTCCGATTGTGGCCGATTTTGACAAACTATAATGACATGAAAGAAACTTTGTAGGAGCGTAATTGGTAATAACACATTCTGATAACGGAGATGTTCTACAGCAAGGGTTCTTAATCAAATTTTGCGAAGGGCCATCATTTCACAACAGCTTCAGGTCGTTGGCAAATCGCGTGGCAAAACAAGCGTAATGTGACAAACAAAACCCAGTCAAAACAATTCCTGAATACAAACAAGTTGAGAGCGTGCGCAATTAGAAGGATGTACGCCAGATGTCAGCGGTCCTCTTATCCACCTTCCTTTGACAAGCCGCGAGCTCAATTTAAAGCGGAATTAAAGATAAGCCGCGATGTTTTAGCGAGCTGATCTGTCTAGAAAAAAAAAAAAAAAAAAAAAAACCAGTATTCTGCGATTTTTACCGATCTTATTCTGATTATTCTAACATGCAATGCATTCTATTGCAGACAGATATAATGACTATTGTTCGCGGGCCAGATTGGATTGTCTGGCGGGCCAGATTGGCACGCGGATCGGCTATTAAGAATCGCCGTTCTACAGCAATCATTTTTCTATCAGTAATGAATCTATCACAGTAGTCATATTCAGAATGTATTGTAATTTATAGAACTATGTGGTAAATTCAATAAATGTTGAATAATCTTGAAACAATGTTCACGTGACTATAGATAAAGTTAATCACATTTCCAAAATTATCTAAAATATCATTGTAGGAGGGATCTCCACAAGAGGTGCTTGTTGTATATCCTGTAATTAGTTACTTTATAAGTTAACCATTTTTTCAACTAATGTGTTGTTCGGTTCGTTTACATTCACAGTAAAAAACCCATACACTTATGTCCATGGACCATACACTAAGAAAGAAGGAATTTATGTATATCAGTAAATGACCGCACAAATGAATCATTAATTGAAATTAACCACATAGCCCAGAAGAAATTGCAACAACATTTTTTTTGTAAGATTTTGTTGAACAGTTTATGAGCAGCATTATCTTCAAAATCGACCACAATCGGAAGCCCAAAAAATACCTAATTTGCATAAATTCAAAATGACCACCCAAATAAACTTATAAGGCCAATTTCGTGTAGGCGGTTGATAATATACATTAAAAATGTAGTGTATATGAATAATACAATAAAGGATATTGGCCTTTAAAGTTAAGATGACAGCAATAATGATTTTATGCAAATTAGGCATCTTCTGGGGGTCCGATTATAGCCGATTTTGGGTATGTTGCAGCCAATGGTACGTAGATCAAGTTTCAAGAAATAACCTTTGTGTTGCAATTTGTTCTACGTGTTCTTATTTGTACTAGCCTAATATGCTTACCCTTTCGCTAATTTTATTGAAACCTTCATCATGCATTGTTCTTAATCAGAGATCGCGAAGGGGATAGCGAAATCATTTGTGTTGACACAAGGTAAAAGCTACAGTTTCTTACAGAACACTCTTCGCATGGAAAACGTCGAAAGCAAACTCTCCTGCGATAAAATTTCCTTTCTGAATGAAGTAGTTTTAAAGATGCATTGTACAATACCGTGGCAGACTGTTGAGACCCCACACTTAAGCCAGAAAACTTTACATTCCAGTCTGTGAAAAATGACATGTTTTCCCGCAAAGGAGGTGGATGCTTTCAAATAAATACATTTACAAAAGCACTACATGATAGCATTGGGTTTGACTCCTACTATTACAACTGTGCAATATTGGGGCAGTGGGGAGCTCATATTGGACTAGCGGTAAAGAATCTTGCCCACCCCGGAAGTGTTCACATTATGGAATCAGGGCTACAGTTTCCAGTTTTTGAACTTATACCCATGGATTTTGAAGACATCTCGCCGACATATCATCATTCATATCTAAAACACAAGTACAGAAAGCGAGCGGATGGGATGATTGATTGGCTGCACGAAGCAGACTCAACCAGCCTATCACGAAAACCCACTGAGGAGGAATTTGAAAGTGGTTGGTTGGCTCATGGTATCTTAGATTGCTTTCAAAATGCAGATATTGTTGATTATATCCAAAAGGTTTTTGATATATCATTACAAATACTTGCAAAGCTTGGTCCTAGAATTAGACTATACAATGACGGGGATTTTTTAATGCTTCAAAGCAAAAGTATGGTAACATTAAGTAAATCTAAAGGTAAACTCATATACACCCAAGTGCATTCCTTAACAGAAATGGTTAATTTGTATCAAAGGTACTTTCCACAGTTTACAAGGGAATCTGTAGAAAAAGCTCTTTTGCAATCGGGACGTCAGTATTCATCCAATCTTTAATCTCAGAGCTAGTTATGTTTTAAATTTTAATCCCGGTTAATTATGCTCTCACCGGCTCGCATCAGAAGGTTACTTGTTTTCGTTTAATAAGGACTGGGAAGAGTACCATATATGGTGGGTATGAAGTACAGTTGACAAATATGTGCTTTCTTGTTCTGTTTTCGATGAAATTATCAGACCAGACTAACAAATTTACATACTTCTTGTTCCAGTTGGTATTTACTCGACATGGCTGTACAGCTCATTCATAATCATTGTTTGTGTTTATTAGAATGCATAGCATCTCCCAACGCATCGCTGTCCTCAAAATGCCCTGTTTATTCTGCTGAAATATTTCTTAATTGTTTTTATCTTGCACTCATTGGATGTATCAAGAGACTCTAAAACAAGTTCTAATAAGTTATTCTGATTCATTACAAGCAACAATATTAAAGAATATTCTCAATTAATTAAAACACACTTAAAATGCATTAGCAACTTGTGCAGTAAATAAGGGCGTTACGTCACTCTTTTGCAACTTTAAAATGATATATCTCTTGGGTGAAGCAACATTGTGGTTTCCTTAAAGTTTAATTAGTCTTTTCATCCTCTACCATACAAGGTAACATGTAAGGCCTATATGAATTAACTAATTATTTACAACTCATTGACTCTCCATTTCTGCTGTGTACTTCCACCACAATCTTCTAACCGAACCACTTTTTTATCGTCAGAGAGAGTGAAACACTTGTTGTCAGCTCGCCTTATTTCTCCATTCTGTATTAATGTAACGAGGATGTTAATGTGTTAACATATACTCAGACAATATATACTTTTTGATATAGTGGAGATGTTTAGTACATTATATATTACATGTTTATCATAAATTATAAGCAACACAATAACTATATAAGCTGTGAACAGTATAGTGTGTGAGAGTGATATGTGAAATTGATTATGGTAGAGACCTCCAACAAAATCAGTCCGTTAACAATAATAGGATTTGAGCCTAAGTGTTAAAATATCTTATATCAAAGTTGTCATTCATAAGTAAAGTACAGTATTCGAACTTGTGACATACAAACATGTAGTAATTGCATATCATCCGGGATAGCTTTTCGAGTGTCCCATCACCTATACAGCAGACTTAATAAAAAAAAACTCTACTCTTTCTATCAAGTTACCTGCATGTCGTACGTCCATACATCAGCATTGCTTGTTGAAGCCTTAATGAACATTATGTCTCCGTCTGCGATTGTTACCAAAGATTGACCTTCATTTTGTATTTCTCCGTCATTGGTCATTAACCACATCTGGAAGAACAAATTAACAGATATGATAATGAAATGCGAATATAATAAGTGTATTTGATCTATAGATTATCTGCAAACGAATAACGTTATAAAACATTCGTCTGTTAACGTTGTTTGTTGTCCGATGAAAGGTTCTAATATCTTTTAAAAATTCGACCTTGATTTCATATCAAGTTGAAGACATTTACTTCGTTTAAACTTCGTTATTAATCATGTACAGCAATGATTTGGAATTTTCACATATGAAAGATTGTGAATTTGTTAAAAACAAGCCTTACTTGTGATCCACCTTCTCCATGGCATGGATACATCCCAATTTTCGAGTTCTCTTTCTGCATTGTATCCAAGCAAAGGTTTGTCATCGTGCTTCTGATCTATGGATACACGAATGTAATCTTTGTGATAATTTTAATCAGGCGATAAAATAAAAGTCGATGTAATCAAGGACGCATGCAAATGGGAGAGTAAATGTCCCCTCAAAAGTCAGTTTCTTACTTATTATTTTTTAGTAATCGTACTTTTCAACTTGACAGAAACCGATTATCTTATATTTGCGGCAAGGATATATGAAACCCATTTTATGCCTTAGTCTTCTAAATACACAAAATACAGAGCATCCACGCGTCATTTTCCTTGCATTCCTGAAAAGGATTCTCGCGATAACGTCTTCGGCAACTGGGCAATCAACCACTTTAAATTCCACCTCTTAGAAATATTGATTTAATATGCACAAGAGAAAAATCTCACACGGCAAGTACCTTCCATTAACGAAGTACATGCTTTCACGACTCAGGATATTGGAAAACAATAGAATACAGTTAGACTTAAGGTACATGACGTTCTAGATTCTTGATGCAATCCCTGAAATCATGCATTCATTTGTGTCGTTAAAATATAAATCTCGTATTTTTCATGTTCCATGGTCTTTTTTGAGAATAAAGTCAGTAAAGGATTAGTTCAGGAGTCAAGCAAGTTCATCGTATGTAAACGAGGACTTCAAAAGAAACAACATGGTTGAAAAATTGTTCAAAAATCTTATTCCGTTAAGGAGATATTGAAATTTAAGGTTTGGTATCATTTGTGCAGAAACGACTGAATTCAAAATAATTGTGACGTAACAGCCTCTGATTCCTTAAAGTCCTCATGGCTTAAAAACTATCGGATATGTCAAGAAAGTACTAAAACAGAATCTTATAAGGTCAATGTGAAACTCGTTGGTGTTCTACTAACTTGGAAGTACACAGGCATATCTTTAAAGCTTAATTCAGGCACTACAATGCAGTGCTAAAACAAGCAAAACAAGACTTTTACAGGATCAGACTCATGGAGTGCAATTCACGTCAGCTATTCAAGGAAATTAACAAGTTAACAGCTCCTACGACTCGCAATATTTTACCTAAAACTTCCGATAATTGTTTGCTTGCTAATTAGTTTTCAGAGTTTTTCTCTGATAAGATCAAGCAAATTCAGCATGAAGTTGTAAACACTCCTAGATCTGAGCTCTTAATGCCTTCTTCTGATTGCACCTCATCTCGGTTTTTCTAACTTTATTTTAGTTTCTGAGAAATATGTAAGGAAAATTATCATGGAATCACCCTCTTTATTTTGTAAACTTGACCCCATACCATCATGTTTACTCAAGAACTGCATTGATGTTATTTTGCCGATCATAACAAGAATTGTTAATCTTTTACTCGCAAATGGACACTTTCCTGACTCGCTTAAGTGTGAACACATTAGGCCCCTCATCAAGAA